>LNAC01000005.1:1908925-2013891 GCA_002007465.1 Ailurus styani | reverse complement strand
AAAAAAAAAAAAGAGAGAGAGTGATGCTTTGGGAACAGGGAGATCTCATTCACTTTAGCCCTCTTACCCGGACTCCCATTTTTAGTTCAATTAGCCAACATATATTTGTTTCTGCATTCATTCAGAGAGTATTTATTTAATGACTTAAATAAAATGCTTGAGATAATATACTAAATTAGTTATTCCCTCAGTTATTCCCTCTCCTTAAGGAGCTTAGAGTCATCTGTAGAAGAAAGACAAGTGTACTTGTAGGTGTAATTTTAATCACAATAAAAAAATTTGATTTTTATAATTCATTTGATGTGTCTCATGGGATTCAAATGTTGCTGAACCTTAGGACCAATAGGAATTAGACATTGTTAGAACTCAATGTCTCTAGACTCTTTTCTCCATTTATGTTTTGTTTGTCTTCCTCCCTCTCTGTCACTGTGGGTCTCAATCTTGTGCTTCCTTCTCTCTTTCTCTTTCTATCTCTGTAGTTTATCTTATTACAATCAAATTTCTGTAAAGAACCAAAGAGTAAGTATTTGAGGCTTTGGGTCCATATATCTGTTTCAATTACTCATGTCTGCAATAGCATAAAAACAACTATGGAAAATATATCAATGAAAGAACAAAGCTCGTTCCAATGAAACTAACTTTATGGGCACTGGAATTCTAATTTCATAGAATTTTTACTTGACATAGCATCTTTTTATTCTTTTTTTTTTTAAAGATTTTATTTATTTCACAGCGGGAGAGAGATCACAAGGAGGCCGAGAGGCAGGCAGAGAGAAAGGGGGAAGCAGGCTCCCCGCCGAGCAGAGAGCCCGATGTGGGCCTCGATCCCAGGACCCTGAGATCATGACCTGAGCCGAAAGCAGAGGCTTTAACCCACTGAGCCACCCAGGTGCCCTCTTTTTATTCTTTTGATTTTCTTTTTTTTCTTTTTTTTCTTAAAGACTTATTTATTTATTTATTTGACAGAGAGAGAGAGAGACACAGCCAGAGAAGCAGGGGGAGTGGGAGAGGGAGAAGCAGGCTTCCTGCTGAGCAGAGAGCCCAATGTGGGGCTCGATCCCAGGACCCTGGGATCATGACCTGAGCTGAAGGCAGATGCTTAATGAATGAGCCACCCAGGAGCCCCTATCCTTTTGATTTTCAGTAATTTTCTTAAACTTCTAATAATTTAAACATGTATAAACTACTGTAGTTCAAAGCCCATATAAAAACAGATCCATGGCTTATAGTCTGCCAACTTCTGCTCTATATTGCAAAAAATATGGCAGCTGCCAGTTCATGAGCTCTATATCTTGCAGCTTAGATCGACATCTTTTCTAAAATTCCTGACTAAAAGTTCTTACGGATTATGGTCCAGAGGTTCAGGGACATGTACAAAATGACCTCACCTAGAACAAATATACAAAACAAAATGTGAGCATGTGAGTATTGATGGGAAAAATGGGATGAGTTTTCAGTCAAGTGGAAAGTCTGCTAAAGTAAACATTGTGTCCAGTTCAAAAATCAAATAGGCTATTTTGATACAGAGACTTGGAGATATCATAATTAGGGAGGCACAAGGGAATCTTTTTTTTAATTGGCCTATAAACAGCCCAGAAGAATGAGATATTAGCACAAAATGTGTGATGTTTAATGAGAAAAATTATACTCCTACCTATTCAATAATCTGGAGTATAGATTGAAGTGTTCAGTATGCTAAAGATAAGCCTAAAAAGAAAAGCGGAGAGTAAGTCATAATGGCCTTGCTATGCTAGACCTAGGAGTTTGGACTTTCTCCAAAACCACAATGGCTATGGATTGAATTGTGTCTCCACCAAAGATGTGGAAGTCCTAACCCTCAGCATCTGTGGATATACCCTTATTTAAAAATAGGACATTTGCAGATGATCAAGTTAGATGAAGTCATTGGGATGGGCCCCAACCCAATAGGACTAGGTATACTTATAGAAAGGGAAAATTTAGACATGGGGATTGACCTGCATGGAGAGAAGACAATGTGAAGACACAGGGAGCAATGTCATCTCCCAGCTAAGGAACAGCTGAGCCTACTAAAAGGTAGGAGATAGTCATGGAACAGATACTCCTTTACAGCTTTCAGAAATTAACACTGATGACACTTGATTTCAGACTTTCAGCCTCCAGAACAGTGAAACAATAATTTTCTGTTGTTTCTGTCTCTTAGTTTGTGGTACTTTATTATGGTAGCCCCCGGAATTTTTGCTCTTTATAGTTCGCTGATGTTGTCAGCAATGAGAACAGTGATATCAAGTTCCAAGTTTGAGATTCAAGGTGGTCATTTGAAATCCTTAGAGATAGAGAAGAAAGGATTTAGCACCAAGAATCTGGGGCAGGTATCAGAAGACCTGGTAGCAGAACACAAAACTGTTCACTTCAGCATTTTCTTCCTGTTAGAATATGCTGGAATTTTTACTTTACTGGCAGCAGCAACAGCAGAATTACCGTCAAACTGCGCATCAGATTTTCCACACAGCCTATTGTTAATTCCATATTCGAGGAAAATGTGACTATAAGAGACTTCAATATTTATTTGTGGTAGTTGTCATGTTTTTGTTGTTTTGATTTCAGGGACATTGTGTGTGTGTGTGTGTGCCAATTTGTTCTAAATTTTCTTTTTTTTAAGATTTTGTTTATTTATTTGTCAGAGAGAGAGAGCAAGGGAGGGAGAACACGAGCAGGTAGAGTGGCAGGCAGAGGGAGAAGCAGACTCCCCACTGAGCAAGGAGACCAATGTGGGACTTGATCCCAGGATCCTGAGATCATGACCTGAGCCAACGGCAGACATTTAAACAACTGAGCCATCCAGGTGTCCTTGATTTTAATTTTCTTAAAAAAAATAATAGTTATGGACTTCACAGCTATGGAGACAAATTGAAAAATAATACTCTTCATATACACTCTGTATATATGTCAACATTTTCCTGAAAACTGTCTTATATGGCTTGTGTTGGCATTACTTTTAAGTTAGTTTTAACTTAAATTATAAGCACCCAGAATTATGTTCACTTAATAATTGCCAACTTGAATCCATTAATGAAATAATTCAGAGTAACTGTATATCTTAAAGATGTAGCAGTGACTATAGCATCATCTCAAGGACTGAAAATATTAAAATTATAGAGTTTCAAACTTGCTGCTAATAAGTTTGTTCCTAAAAGTCAAAACCTATTCCCCCATAAATATTACATATATTATATATTATATATGTTATTATCTTTAAACATTACATAATAGATTTAAATGATTTTTGTTTGTGTGAAAGAATCTATTGAGAATAGTGGGTTAGTTTCATCCTACAATGAATAATAATGTAAAAATTGGGGATGGAGTGCCGCCATATCTGTTAGATGAGGGAAAGGGACTAATGAAATGCTCTCAGAGGGTGGTCCTGGACACACCAAGATCCTCCATCAAACTTCTGGTCCCACAGGACAGATGGAATTACTTTAGGATACTGGGTAAAACAAAGAAGTCAGGGAAGGCAATACAGAATACAGAAGGATTAGAGGCAATGCATTGTTTGTGAGGATGCATATCTTCTGGCTGGGATTGGAAGAGGATTAGGCATAAGATGGAATCATGGGGAAAATTCCTTTGGGATTGGCACTCAGTTCTCTCCAAATTTGTCTGTTAACAATTCCTGCTATCTCTGTGTGTCTTTCCATTATCAGGTGGAGTCTATTTCCCTTCCTTTTGGATCTGTGACCTGCCTTTATCAATAGAATATGGCAGAGTGACATTGTGCAAGTAGTTCTGGGTTCAGCTCTTCAAAGACTCATAAGCTTCTATTTTGCTCTTGCAATCTAGCTGTCATGTTGTAAAGAAGTCCAGACCTTTCTTCTGGAGAGAGAGAGACATGTGGAAAGGCCCTGGAGGCTGAGGCATTATCTCATTAGAGACAGACCAAGTGGACGAGAATAGAGGCACTATAGTCAACTCTTAGCACTAAGACTCTGGAGATGTGAAATAGGGTTCCTTAAACCTTCCAGCCAACCCTGTACAGCTTGAGTGGCCTTACCTAATTCCACAGGAAGAGACCTGCCTATTCAACATAGGAATGGTGAGAAGTAGTAAATCATTGTTGATTTAAGCCACTAAGGTTTGGAATGATTTGTTATGCAGCAAATCACATTTCCTGTGCTGAGTTTGAAGAATTATGAGTAACTTCTTTCTGGCAGAGAGAATATTAACAGAAGTTAGATGGCTAGAGTAGTGATGGATAATGGAAAATTATGTTTTCTTCCTTGAAAGGGAACTTCAGTAGAATAACAATCTTTATTTATTTATTTATTTATTTATTTATTTATTTATTTATTTATTTATTTCACAGAGGGAGAGAGATCACAGGAGGCAGAGAGGCAGGCAGAGAGAGGGGGGGGAAGCAGGCTCCCTGCTGAGCAGGGAGCCCGATGCAGGCCTCGATCCCAGGACCCTGAGATCATGACCTGAGCCGAAAGCAGAGGCTTTAACCCACTGAGCCACCCAGGCGCCCTAGAATAACAATCTTGACATTTTATGTCCTCCTTACTTATTCTGCCAAAAGGACATTAAATGAATTAAATCTTGAGTGACTTTGGAAGGAGAAACAAAGCAATTTGTAGCCTAGTATTTTCCTTTTCTTTCTTTCCCTTCCTCCCTTCCTTCCTCCCCTCCTCCTTCCTTCCCTCCCTCNCCTCCTTCCTCCCTCCCTCCCTCCCTCTCTCCTTCTCTTCCTTCCTTCCTTCCTTCCTTCCTTCCTTCCTTCCTTCCTTCCTTCCTTTCTTCCCTTTCTTTCTTCTTTTTTTCTGGAATGAATCCTTTCTGGAATGAATCCTTCTGGAATGATTCATTCTCTTCTGTTCATCCATTTCTTAAGCCTTAAAAGAGAGAACTCCTGCCTGGTATACCCTGTCTTTTCTTATGTTGCTGTAACTGGGTGAGTACATCTGCCTAAATCTGAGGTTTGGTGTCAGAAGGACAACTTTCTTAAATATATAAACCATATTCTACAATGTCAGCTCCATTGCTGAATATCTGGTTCCCACCCATCAGGTGTCTTATTGAATTCTTTAGTCATTTAGAAGTTGAGTGGTGAAGAAGGCATACCACTTATTGAGTACTGCTTAAAGACTGATGCCATTAACCTCAAATCTGAGAATAATGTTTTAAGATTCACTTTAAAAGCAAAAGTTTTGTAATTTGATTAATTCTTAACTATTTAATCAAGAATGCATTTGGTTTTATAAAATATGGACCAGGTTTTTGAAAGTTATCTGCAGTGACTAAATAAATCAGTTTTGTACTTTAGCTTTGAAAGACATTTGAAATCATACTTTCTGATTATGCAGAAGGTCTTAGTTGTTCAAAAAAGAATAAACTACAGCAAACCATATATCATTAAAAAACAGAAAATTTTGCAAGAAAGAAAGGCTTTGTGGTAGAATTGGATGTCAGTATCTGGAGTAGGAATCAGAACACTTAACCATTTTATTGATTTTCTCTTTTCACTCCTCTTCTTTCTTGTTCCTCAATTTACTCAGCTAATCAGTATAGAACTGTCTAATTCTCCAGGTGGTTGTGAACATGAAATGAATAATACATAAAAATTACTTTGAAAATAACCACAAATATTAAAATATAAGGTGTTATTCAATATATTCTCACAAATACCTGTTATGTCTTTCTGGGAGTTAGCTGTCTTTGGGCACACTCCAGGCTATGAAACTGAAATATTTTGCTATTTGGGACCTAAGTAAACAATTACTACAGTTCCATCTGGAGTTAAAATGAAAGTTGAGTCAGGGTCATTACCAAATGCAATAGACCTTTCTGTAGTTGGTTTGCTGTCAGCTCAAATTTTTAAGGACTATATATACCCTGCTTTCTTAGACCTTATGGCTGCATGGTTGACCACTATTCCCTGATTAAAGTTTAAAACCACAACACCCTTAACAGGTCATAAATCATCTCATTCATAAGGGTGCAGATTACAACAGGGGTACAACCTCATCACTTTTATGGATGACTGTTTCTGATTAGGCAAAACATAACAACAGGTATATTTTCTAAGCCTGACAGAATGCCTCTGGCTCACAATGGTGTAGGGAACATCTGTCATTTTCCCTCTCAAACATCCATCAGGCAAAATTATTAAATCAACATGCATCATTTTGGTATAATAGAACTAAAATCACTGTTATAGAACATAATTCTGGGATTGATTTTCCCTGTTTGAAAATAAACAACTTGGCTTCACATTCATGGTTATGTAACAGCAGGAGATCATTATCTTGTGACAAAACTCTATTTTATTGGCATTATCTCTAAATGATCCCTTGATAGGATATATAAAATTTAATATACATTCAATTTAGAAAGATTTCATTCACATCATACTGACATATATCTATTTTCTATTTATTTTACAGCCGACATTTGAATCCAAACATAATATTTCTGTGATGTTTACTTCTTGCTCAAGTCACTCAGCAGACATAATACTGATGAAAATTTTGATCTAATACACAGACTTTGACACTAAATGGCTGGAGGGTGACTCCTGACCCTATAGTATGACATTGGATAGGATGCACGCCCTCTAATTGGATTTACTAATTTGTGAAATCAAGATAATAATAATGTGTAATTCATGTGATGTTGAGTTCAGACATTTAATGTACTTAAGACAATGTATGGTATTGGTAAGAACAATATGACCAACATTCATTTTAAGGCATTCACCCTCTCATTCATGTTTCGTTCCTTTGTTTTTCTTTTTTTTTTGTGTGTGTGTGTGTGGCCTAGAGCAACCTATTTAAATTCTCTGAGCTACTATGTTCTAAAAAATCTATGTTTCACCTTTTTGTGGTATTAGATGAGACAATCTTTATAAATTATGTTTGAAAATAGTCCAGAAAAACATCCCTTACATAAATGACTCAAGAAAGTTTTCAAGTTGATTCTTTAAAATATTTGTGATTATGATACTTTAAGAAATCATGTACTACCATGCACTCTTTGAAAAGCTGTTTGCAAGTTGACTATGCATTGCCATGTATATTTTACCTTTCTTCCTTCAGTTTCCTTCTTTAACCTTCCTAATTCTGTTTTGTGTCCCAGAAGGCTGACATCTATGGACTGTATCACTCTGCACCTTTGCCTGATGGGTTCCTAGTGGGTTTTACTAAGGGGAGTGGGGCAATTGGAGATTAGAAGTAAGAAGCAAGGGAAGTGAGGATATGTATTATTTTGACTCCAGGATGTCACAGAGAATTGAGTATATCTCTCTACTCAAGGGCTTCGAAAAAACTCACACTGGTCTGGTTCTGATAACTCCTTCTTCTCTTTGCCCATTTAGACCTGGAGGTAGTAGGGCTCCAGCTCTTGCTACCCTGGGCACTGCAATATCCCTTGCTAATTTTCCCAATTCACTAGGGAACTGTTAGTTTCCCTTGTGATGACCACCTTTATTACTCGATTTGAGGGTGCCATCTGTTTTTTGTCTAGATCCTTACTGATGCACGCACCCAAGTTTGAATTGTAAACAGCCACATCTGAAACATGTGAAAACGTTAAGTGCTTCAGAGAGATGAATTTTATGGTTGTTGAGATTCTTTAGTGTGTTCAGGGTGGTAGTTGAAGTGCTTGTTTTATGTGTAATCGTTTTGAAGATGTGAAAGTATTTGTCACCCTCAGTAATACAAATTTTTAAAAAGTGTTAAAAAGCATAGAGCCTTTTGGAAACATAAGGTCAGATTAGCATTCATTTGGATTTCACAAGGTAACTGAACACAGATTTGAATTGTAAAGTAGCTGTAATTATCTTTTTAACAGACACAGTAACTCTTCTTGGCAACCAGCACTGTAATTATAGACATTGTGTTCAGTACAAACTTCCATGTTTTTGACAGGCTAGAAGATGAAAAGATACACAAGGACTTCCTGTTGTTAGTCTCACTTTTTGTTTCTTTACATCTCTTTACATCTGAAACTATGACCCAAATGGGGTTTATACTTCATTATTCATGACATATTGTCCCCTTTAGAAGAAAAAGAAATTTTGCCTTCACGTAATAAGGCTGATATTTAGTGCTAGGATGCAACTTATTGTTTGCATGATGACAAAAATCTTTCCAAATAATAAAATGTGCCTAGATATTTTAATATTTGGTTAAGACAAGTAAATAATACTACAACATAATAATAGTAAAAATGAAGTAATTCCTAATAATAAGATACAGTGCATCAGAGATACTGAGAATAACGAAGCACATCATAAAACACAGGAAAAATTGTAGAGCCGAAACTTAAAAATGCCTTTCTGCTTGGGATGCTATTTTCAGGGCTTATGATACATAGAAGTGGTCACCAGAGCAAATTTTGGTCGTCCAAACAATTCTGCCCCAAATAGGGGCAGAAATATTCACATTCAAAAAAACTGAGAACTGAGGAATTAAATCTCAGTGTCCTTGATTTTCAGAACCCCAGTTTCTCTCACACTTATTTCTGGTGGGTCTCATATTTTCTAGATTCCCTCTATCTATTTGATTGATAAATGTCAGTGTGTTTATGGATACCAGGAAGAAATTTTGCTTAATCTCTTAAGAATGCAAATAAGATTTTTCAAATGAGTTCTCTAATAAACTTCCATTTTATTCTGACCTGAGATGAAAATATTCATTGTAGCAATTAGCTGGGTGACTGTATAGATATGCCATGGAAATGAAGAGAAATTTGTTTCAGGAAAATAATATGTATACTTTATATATATTTATACATATGTTTTTATATTTATATATATTTATATATATATTTACCTTATAGAGATGGATACATATAGTGAGGACTATTTATGTACTCTTTAAGGAAATTATAAAAATGATTTTAAAAAAAGACTGGGACTTTTAGTAATACAAACTAAGGGAAAATAATATATTTAGATAATAATGAACTATTAAAGAATAATCAGAATAGATATGAAATTAATCAAAAGAATTTGAAGAGAAAGTGAGAGATATTGAAAGACTGACAATTAGAATGGTCACGTGTAATTTCAGGGAACATAATTTTAAATGGAATAAAGGAGCAAATAATCCAGTACATTTTAACCTGTAATGCTTTATGTTATGGTCTCAATCTTTCTCTCAAAGATTTTCCTTCCCTTTATTATAATGTTCATAAAGTATTACAAAGCTATTTAAGTTGAATAAAAGAGCCTCTGTGTGTTACACACAGTTTGGTCTTTAAGAAGTCTAACAAGATAAGTCAACCCTACTGGTATGTTTCGAGAAACTCTGTCAAGCTCTTCTTTCCATCTCAATAGTAGAAGTAAGCCGAGCATGCACTTAACATATTCTTTTTAGGGTACTTCAGGCATATGTCACAGCCTACTGAGACGAGATACAGATTTGGTAAATGGCAAAAGTAAGTTGATTCATTGCATCAATTGATAACATGATAATTTCCCTCTCAGACGAAGGAGTCATAAAATATTTAGAGTTGTGATAACGTCTATGACCAGTGATGCTAAAAGATAGAGCCTAACCCAATCAGTTAAATTTGTGAATTACTTGGTCTGGGGCCATATGGTACATTCTCATTCTAGGACATTCCACAGAAATTATAGAATAAGTGGCAGTCTATCTATACCAGACCTTACTCATTAGGAAAATGCATAATTTATTATGAAGTCTACTTGGATTTAGTTGGACCCATCCAAAATCTTGATATATTCTCCTTTTGAGTCTCCTGTTAGCCCTGATAGATAAAATCGCACATTGAAGTATGGTCCTGAGCATATACAGACATGCAGCAGGTTGCAATTAAGCCACATTAAGATCATATGATGTTATTGCACAAACAATTTTGTAAGTAACTGCTATGCAGAGAAATAGAGAATAGAGTCTATTGTAGAAATCTAACAATTTCCCACAATAATATTAATGAAATTTTAGGTTCATGAGTTACCTGATATAGTGTATAGATATAGCTCCTTTGAGAAATATACAACTACCCGCTGATGGGCTTTGGTAAAACATCACCACCAAGAGACATCAAATAATCTGAAAACCAAAATATCTTTTCTGTCATTGGTGTGTTAGAGAGACATTGCACTAAGAATGAATCAGTTTAGTAAAGCTAACTGAAAATATGGAAATGGGTTAAAGGAATATGCCCCCTGTATACTATATCTGTGGATAGGTCACAACTCTGCTATAGGACAGAATATAAAATCCCCAGAGAAATAGTCAGTTACTCTCAATAAACCATTGAGAGTATCTGGCCTAACAGTCTCCATGTTAAGATGAGGCAAGCTTCTTGGTTGACTGATGGAATGTTAAAAATAATGTATGTAATGCCATTTTGGAAGTCTGTTGTTATTTTCCTGGCAAAAGATATAACTATGGATGATGAAGGAAAAGATAAGTCTGCAGAAGGAGCCAAAATGAGGGCCCTATATCTGGCACTAGAGGAAGAATTAGACTCTCATTTCTAGGTTAGGGTTTTGGTTTGGTCATCAGCCTTGTTGTATAGTCTGGAAATTGGGTCCTAGGTAATTTGGCACTTCAAACACCCCTATTTGGAGAGTGTTAT
Organism: Ailurus styani; assembly: GCA_002007465.1. Lineage (NCBI taxonomy): Eukaryota > Metazoa > Chordata > Mammalia > Carnivora > Ailuridae > Ailurus > Ailurus styani. The sequence continues at coordinate 2,003,301 of LNAC01000005.1, read as the reverse complement.
TATAGAAATCTTTGTGGGAATTCTGAGGATGAATTAAGGCCTTGATGTTGTCCACCAATTGCTGGCTCTGAAAGAAATTGCAATGCCAAAGCATACAACCTGATTTGGCTTCTGGAGATGGCTACTTGAGTATGTAAAATCAGCATTTGCAAAAATGATCAACCTATTCAATTTTGGATAAAATGATGACATATTCCTTTGTCAATGGATGAAGTCACAAATGTGGTTAAAGATGTACACAATACCAACTGAAAATAAATCATCATCAAGTATGACTGTGGTAGATAGTTTTCAAAAAAGACATCTGATGAATCCCACATGCCAGCATTTGGCCCTTATATAGTCCTCTCTTTCAGTGAATGTGGAGTGGCCTGAGACTATTGACTAACAGCCTGTGAAGAGGCTCACCCTACCAGTTACATGTATAGACTTCAGGAAGGCGGACAGCTTCTACCTCTCCCTCCTAGAAAGCTCACTCTCAGAGTGGTGAGATAATGGGAAAGAGGTATAATTACTCTGCCGAAGAGATTTTATAGAAAGATCACGGAAAAGCCACTTGGAGAGGAGAGAATTTGGGATTACATGAAAATAGGTAAAGATCCACTAATCCATCTCACAGTTGGGATTACAGTTACTCCAGCAGCCACTGTCCTTTAATTGCCACCTCATGAGGCATTCCAAGTGAAACTAGTGGAACAAATTCCCAGCATAGCCCAGGGAATCTACAAAACTGAGAAAGATAAACAATGAAGTATTGTTTTAGGCCACTGAGTTCTGAGGTAGTTTATTATTTAGTAATCAGTAACCAAAATAACAGCTTTAGATAAAAATCCTCAAGCTACCTGAGAATTCTACAGTTTTGGTTTAAGCAATTAGATGGATGGTGGCTCTATTCACATCAATGGGTAAGATTGGGGGGAAAATTGGGGCAGGGATGGGTGGAGAAGAGGGAGAATTGTTCTATATTTTTTTATATTAAGTTTGAGGTTTTCTCTTACAAATCCATCCAGTAAAGATGCCAAGAAGCTGGTTTAGCATATAAATTTGAGTCTTCATGTAGAGTTCCAAGTTGAGGCTATAAATTGAGAGTCACCAGTAATTTTAGCATTTGTAACTGTCATAAAATAAGGTCATATGGAAAGAGAAGGCCTGAAATCCATCTCTGGAGTATTATAACATTTAATTTGCATAGAGGGGGAGATAGAGAAGAAGAGTGGTTAGTGACCGAGGAAGAAACCTGGGGGAGATAGAGAAGAAGAGTGGTTAGTGACCGAGGAAGAAACCTGGGAAGATGTGTTAGCATGGAGGACAGGTGAAGACAGTGCTTCAGGAAGTAGGGAGTGGTCAACTGTGTAAAAAGCTCCTGAGTGGTAGAGTAAGATGAGAATATGTATAAAAGGATATTTTCTGTTTAACCTTCTAGATCCACGCTCTGTCCTTCTCTTGCCTATATTCTATCCCAGGAGGCTTAGTTGTATGGACCAATAAAGAGCTTCTTGAGCTCTGGTTTTTGTCAACTTAGCTAACTGGGATCTCCAGCATGGATCTGACGGAAAGAGGTGAGTAAAATCAAGGTGTTTATTCGCTACCTCATTTTTTGAAGATTTACCTCAGGTTGACTCTGTTTCTCTACCAGGAGACATAACTTTTCCCTAGGTAGACACCTCTCCATGACTCTTTCCATCCTGATTAGTAAATACATCCTACCTTTATCATTCCAGGATTATGGTCAAGAGTAGTTCCACTGCTGATCGACTTTGGGTGATATTTTATCACTGTGGTTCTTCTAGAGTCTTCCTACACTTTATACACAAACTCTGTATTCAACTTTTCTTAAATTATGTCAACTTTATTATGTCATCTGTTTCCTGTTGCAACCTGAAGTGATACATAAAAATGACATTGGGTTGCAGTGTGGCTGTTGTAGTTGTCCTTGACAAGAACAGTTTCAGCTGCATGAGTGGGGGGTTGGAACCCAACTGGAAAATCTGTGATATATGTATATAATAATATGAGGAATAAAATATGAGGAATAATATGAGGAATATATGAGGAATAATGTGAGGAATAAGAAACAGCAACTGTAGAACATAATTTTTGGATGTTTTGCTGTAAAGGGGGCAGGACATTGGGCTGATTTCTGAAGAAGGTGGTAAATGAAACATTATTGAGAACAAACCAAAATGAATTTCAAAAGCATCCTTATAAGTGAGAATGTTTCTCATAGAGGTCATTACAGTTATCTTGTCTTTCTATGGAGAAGAAACTCTGACTCTAGAACTCTAAGAGGGATCCAGAGGATATCCTATGACACTGGGGAGAGAAAGCAGAAACTCTGCTAACTTTAGCTCAATTCCACTGTTTCATCTTTGAGCAAGTAAAAAACAAAGGCAGAAGAAGAGACCTTTAAGACTTTTTGCAATTTTCCTAGATTTTCACGGTAGGAAAGCAAGCAGAGATTAAGGGGAGAGGCTCTGTTAACTGATTTCCCTTTCTAAAAGTTGTATTTTGCAAAGCTATTTGAATGCTATACATTTTTGGAACACGAGCATTCAAGGACAGCATGCATTTGTATAGTTTTGCACATATTTTATCATTTATTTTATAAATAATTTGTCTTAGCTTTTAACATAAAATTAGTTATGCTTGAAAGTTACAGTTAATTTCAGACTTTATAATTTGTCCTTAATTTCTTAAAAATCTATGCTTACAGCAATTTGCAGTTTGTCTCAAAAGGAAAAGTGTTGGTGTCAGATACTGTTGGAAAAGAAAGAGGAATGGAACTCTGTGAGATCAAGAATCAAGAAAGCCTGGGGAAAGTAGGGTCATGTAGCTATAATTGCTGAGAATCACCCTTTAGCTCTCATTTATTTACTTCCCAAGGAAACACATAAGGGGCTTTAGAGAAGAGAGAACACAGCAGCCGAGAGTGGAGAAACTAAGCAGGTCTAGTTTAAAGAGTAGCTGATAAGAGAGAGCAAACCCCTTAAGCTTTCTGCCTTGTCAAACAATGATCACAGAGATCTTGACCCTCTTCACAGGTCTCTTGTGACTAGAACAGTTCTGTGAGATGCCTCATTAGTTTATGAGAGCTGGAAATGGCGTGCTACTCCATTTGTATTATATTCAAAGGAGCTATTCATTTTCATGATACACTTGATGGGTTCATTTGAATAATTAAATTGGGTTACTGCACAGCAAAAATCAACCTTTAGCAATATGTTCATTTCATTAACCTATTAGTAATGAGTTTCTCCCTGTGAAAGAATGACATAATAAGATATAGATAACAAATGTAAACTATCTAGGTCAAATATGAAAGCTAATAATGCTATTAGATTCTGAAGATTGGAAAACAAATATAGTTTTTAATTGTATAATCATGTATCTTCAAGTTGATGAGGATAGAATTTGAAAATGTATTGGAAAATTTGTGAAATTGTATTCTGCTCTGCAAATGTTAAGGTATTATTTATAAATATGTGTTTATGATGGGCGCCTGGGTGGCTCAGCGGGTTAAAGCCGCTGCCTTCGGCTCAGGTCATGATCTCAGGGTCCTGGGATCGAGGCCCACATCGGGCTCTCTGCTCGGCAGGGAGCCTGCTTCCTCCTCTCTCTCTGCCTGCCTCTCTGCCTCCTTGTGATCTGATCTCTCTCTCTCTCTCTCTGTGTCAAATGGATAAATAAAATCTTTAAAAAAAAAAAAAAATATGTGTTTATGCTGGTTTTAATTCTTTGTCCAATGGTTGTGGCTTCTATTCAAGTGAACAATAAAAAATATGAACAAAGATTTTATGATAAATAATTTTTAAAGTTTGTGTCAGTAGTCTGCTTAACTGTCAAGTATGTTGTGAATTCCAACAGGTTTGCTAACCATAACAAATATTTAAAATCCATAATGTTTGCTTAAGAAGGCAGAGTGTTATTTTCACTTAATCAGCTTATTTATTTTCTTCCAAGGGGAAGGCACAATAAGAATAAGAGAGCAATAATCGCTGCACTCAAGGAAATTGTGACATCATAAGAACTAGAAGCACACAGATAAGCGAAAAGACAAAATGTAATATATCAGAGGTAGTTGATTAAATATTAATTAATATTAGAAAAATTAATCACTCTGTTAGGATTTGAGAAAATTCATTGGATGATATTTCTGTTTTCTTCACTTAAGTTCAAAATCCATTAAAAAAAGTATGGCAGATAAAAATCAAAATAGAATCTTCGTTACCAATAGAGCTGATACTAAAGAATATAAATTACGTGTACTCCAATAATATCTTAATGCTGAATTTCTGTGTTAGACCTACCCATATTTTTTTTCCATGTTGTGATCTGAGCTCTTAAAATTTAAAGCATTAGGATTCAGAGCAGAAGACAAGCTCCCTGCTGGCAACTGGCTCTTAAGAGTAAGGATAACTTGCCTAGCAGAAATGGACAGTGCCTCTTTCTGAGTAAGAATTCACCTCTCATAGAGGAGAGAGTAAAGAGACAGGGTGTTGGAGACAGAGTTATTTTACAGCTTGATGGTTTTTGTTCCAGGAATGCCTGGACATGTGGTACTGATCTTTAGCCAAGATTTAGATAAGACAGCCTAGTTAGTGATTTATGATGTTCTATATAAAGTTCAAAGCTTCATTGGAGACACCTAGGGCTAGATTTTTTTCTATCATTTAAAGATGTTTAGATTAATGGCTTACCTCATTTAACTAGTTTCATAGCCTAGCTTGACTGTAATGACGAATGATATTATAAGATATGACTGGAGACTTTTTCTCAGATCCCCATGAAAGTGAAATTTCTCGCATATTTTTGATAGTTCATAATAAAAAAATGAAATGTATCATTACAATTGACAGTGCATTCTAGAAAGCTGCATATAGAAGGCTCTTTGACCCCAGTGTTTGCCTGTGCTTTCTTTCTGTAACTGTGGTATGTCTTTTGCATTTATTACAGCTTTAAGTGAGTACAGTCAAGGAGTCTAATGAGTCCTTCCAATTATCCAACTCTGCATACTTGGTGCAATTGCATCATCTTGGGGAACTCAACACTTTAGGTCTGTAAACATATATGTATATAGAGATAATCCTGCTATACACAAGAAATAAGGTCTCAAGATGTTTAATGGAGAAAACACCGTTGACTGAAACATTCTAAAAGGAACTAAGTCTTAATTGGTACAGAGAGACATACTTAAAAAAAAAAAAAGACTTATCTGCAGAGGGAAGGAAAGGTGATAAGGCCCATATACATAACAAACTTTAGCGGAAAGGGCTAAAAAAACACAAACAAAAACACAAAATGATACAAAACAAAACAAACAAACAAAAAAACACTTCATTGATAGATGCCATGTTAAAGAGTGAAAAATGAAGATGGACAAGAATGTGCATTCTGACCCAAGAGGGGCTATGAAGTATGATCCAAATGGAAGTAGAGCTAACTCAAGGACAATGGTCCAGGACTGGGCCACAGAAGCACAAGAAATAAACTTATGGGAGACTATGGACTCCTACCTTACGGGAATTTATGAATGAAGAATGTGGTTTGCATAGCCGCTTTCCAAGTAACAATGTTACATGTGTAAGCAAAAAGTAATTGCCCTCAACAATGGAGTTAGTAAAAATTTAAAACCTGCTAAACTTGATTAGGATTATATTGTTGCAGGGAAGAGGAGCATTACACTCTTATAATATTAAATAAGGCTTATCCTTACAAAAGACATGGAACCCTCTTACACTGTTGGTGGGAATGGAAGCTGGTGCAGCCACTCTGGAAAACAGTATGAAGGTTCCCCATTAGAGTTTTAGAATGAGATTCTATGAAATCTTAAATATATTCCAATAATATAATTTTAATAGCAATTTGCCCCATTTTGAATATAAAGTTCTACCAACTGTGAATTTCCTGCTAATAAATTAAAGTTCTATGATTAAATCACCTGTGCATGAGTTGCATGTTATTAGTAAACCTAAAAAGCAAAACAATTTTAATGTCTAAAATCAAATTAAATTTTGCTGGAACATTCAGGGAAATAAAATTTCCAAATTCATTCTTCTCAAACAGTTTGTTACAGGTTATCTGGTAGAAGAGCTCTTGATAGTGGTATAGAGTTAATTTTCTGTAAACATTTCAGCTTGATCTGTCTCATACACTTATTATGAAAGAAAAATGAGTGGATTGACATTCTGCCTTCTCGAAATAGAACTTGTAACATAAAATGAGTTAAAAGTTTGATTATGGAAAGAAGCACTCATTGGAAGCGTTACCCAGGAGATATGGAGAAGGCTTAGGAATTTTAATATATTAGCAATTTTAGTAAAAGGAACCAATGACTGAAGTTTATTAAGTAGGTTGTTTAGTCTAATTCTGTGAGAGGACAAAGTAATATAATAATAGGCAAGAAGTTCTTAGGGAAAATTTCTTTTATAGACCACATAAGTGGGAATGATATATTTTTCTTTAAAAGCATTCTATAAACATCTATCTATTCATTGACATTCAATTACATACTTAAAATTCAAAAGTGACTTTTTACCTTAAAAATACTCACAATCTAGTACAGGAAACAAGCCTACAAAAAGATGATTATAAAAGAAAAAAAGAACATTAGGTCCCCTGGGAACCTGGAGGAAGAAAACCTAACACAAGCTTCATAGGATATTGAATATTAATTTGAGATAGTCCTTAAGTAATGCCTGGGCTTTGACAGGTAAACAATTTTGTTGGTAGGGGCAGAGAATATTCCTGATAATTACTATGAAGAGGCAAAATGTAGAACTATATTCCAGAGAATGTAGATCTTCAACAGCACCGTGAGTGGGGCTTTTAGGATTTATGAGATAAAGATGGAATATGATCATATTCTTCTTCTTTGAATATAAACCTGAGGAACTGGCAATGGTAACTTATTGGGTTGGTTAATATAGGTATTATCTACTTTACCCATATAGAAATCTTGAGGAAAAATTCATTTCTCTTTCTGTGTTCCTCACACCTTGAGTAATACAAGTATAACTCAAAAGTCACTGATTATGAATGGAATATTTGCCAAAGCTTCTGTTGGGAGGTAGAGGGAATGTTATTTAAACCCTATAGAGAAAGAAAAAATTAGAAAATGGGGCACTGCTGCTACCACAAAGGTATTTTTGTACAAATTAAGAACTGACCCTGCAAGCATCAAGGTGGATAAAAGCACTTGCAGATTGGTGGTGGGAATGACGCCACTCTGCAACTTACAACGGCGTCATTTCCATATAAGCACCCTGCAGTCTCATGGTTTGGCAAGAGGAGCAAAACCTATGGACTAGACCTTATTCCCTCCAGCCAACTGAACAAATGTCTTAACATATTAAGCAGCCATTCAAAATACTGATTGTAGATTTTAGTCTTTACTTAGGCTTCCTGCATTATAGTTAATATCTTTTCTCTCCTTTCTTTTTTTGACAAAACACTCCAAAATTTCCTTATGGGTATAGTGTGGTCATGTACATGTGCACGGGCATGTATGTGTGTGTATGTGTGTGTGCATGTTTGTGTATGTGTGTCTCAGAGTGCACCTTGTCAATGATAAAAGATTTTTTTAGAGTGTGGGTAGATTTGATAGGAAGTAATAAAATATTGAGTTTACATTTTTATAAACATCAATTAAGATTTAAACATTATAGGGACTCCTGGGTGGCTTAGTCAGTTAGGTATCTGCCTTTGGTTCAGGTCATGATCCCAGGATCCTGAGATAGAGCCCCACATCAGGCTCCCCGCTCAGTAGGGAGTCTCCTTCTCCCTCTCCTTCTGCACCTGCTCCTGCTCTCTCCCTCTCTCTCTCTCTGTCCTGCTTAAGCTCTCTCTCTCTAATAAATAAATAAAATCTTTAAAAAATTAAGATTTAAAAATTATAAAATTACAATCATGAAGTTGGTCATGTGTTTTACCCTTATCTCTTTTGCCTCCTTAATCTGGACCACTGGAAGGAAGGGATGCCTACTTTGAAATTCCAGAGGAGTTGACAATTAGGTAGTGTTGGTGACTTTAAAAATTGTCACCATTAATTTTTTTTCTGTATCATTTTCAAAATAGATTTGAAAATGTTATGAGAAGAAATAGGCCTGCCATAATTTGGGGATGGGGCCAGAGAACCACAGTTCTCTGAAATTTCTTTGTAACTGTCCAGAATTCATCCAGTTCATTCATCAATATTCGCTCTTGTTATCACTGCATTTTCAGTTTTGCTTTTCAATTTTATAGTAAAGAAAGTCTAGAGTTTAAGCTTTATAAATATGTAAGTTGATGCTATAAGGAGTTGAAATCTGAAGCCAGGTGGAAATAGAGAAATGCAATTGGGAAAAAAAGGCAAAACATTAGAAAAACCTCAAACAGTGCCTGGAGAACTTAATAGGAAAACAAGTGGGTTGACAGAAAGAAACATCTCCTTTAGGAGCTAATTTCAAAGTACCTGAAGTCAGAAAGAGTACAAAAAAACTTGTGCAGTTTCCATTGAAAACATGTATTTAAAGATCTAGTATAATCAAATTCCCTTTTAGAGATTTGGGCTCAGTAAGATTAGATAGATTTAAATACCTACTATCTATCTATTCTGGAAATAAATTGTTTATTTCAAAATATTTGTGAGTCAGGGCACCTGGGTGGTTCAGTTGGTTAAGTATCTGCCTTTGGCTCTGGTCATGATCCTGAGGTCCTGGGATTGAGCTCTGAATCAGGCTCCCTGCTCAGTGGGGAGTCTGCTTCTCCCTCTGGCTCTCCCGCTGTGCGTGCTCTCTCTCTGTCAAATATATAAATAAAATCTTAAAATAAAATAAAGTAAAGTAAAATGAAATATTGTGAGTCAAGACTGCATTTCTTTGGGAAAGGATGAACAGTAACTCAAATTATCTTTAATAATAACAATAGAAAGTGAACATTGTTTCTGAGTGTTAAGTATGAGAATAAGTGCCACAAATGCATCATTTTACACAGTTGTCCTTATGAAGTCTGTCTTATTATTATCTAAAAATGGACATTTACAGAAGTGAACTGATTTATCAACTTCACAAAGCTCACAATCAACAGAGCCAAGATTTGGACCCAAGTCTGTCTACCCCAAAATCCATGATCCTAATCACACAAAGCACAATCATTTTTAACATTTGATACAGCAGGCAGAACTCAGAATGGGCTCCATGCTTCCTGCCTGTTGGTGTTCATGCCTGGTATAACCCCTTCCTCCTAAGTGTGGCAGAACCTGTGACTTGCTCCTAGACAATAGAAGATAGGAAAGGCTGAGAGCTTTTGCAAATGTAAATAAAACCCCAAGTCATACTTTCTGTGTATGCTTGTTGAAATAAGTGGCCATGGCAAGAAATTGGACAGCCCTATAAACTGTAGGCAGCCTCTAGGATCAGAGGAAACTTCTAGCCAGCAAAAAGCCAACATCATCCAATTGTAGGGGAATGGATTCTGCCAACAGCACAAATAAACTCCAAAGTGGATTCTTACCCAGTCAAGCCTCCAAATGAGACTGAAGACATTGATTGCACTTTATGACACACTGAGCAGAAGACCCCCCAATCCGTGCTCAGATTCCTGATCCAAAGAAACTATGAGATAATGATTAGTGTTGTTTTATGCTGATAAGTCTGTAGTAATTTGTTAAGCAGTAATATAATTTGAATAAAAAGTTACAACTATATCATATTAATTATAAGAAAATTTCCCTAAGAAGGTTTTTTATTTGGATGGTCAAATCCTTATACTTATAACCTCTTTTTCCCCCCAACTTTATTAGGAAGAGTTGACAAATATAATTGCATATATTTAAAATGTACAGCATGATGATTTGATATACATATACGTTGTGGAATGATTAAAGAGAGCAAGATAATTAACACATCTATCACCTCACACAGTTCAGTCACTGTGTGTGTCTCTGTGCATGTGTGTTAAAAATGCTTAAGACCTACTCTCACCAGCTTTCAAATACCATGCTGTACATTAGATCCTCAGAACTTATTCCTTTTTCTTTGTTGGTTTTTGTTCTTTGGGGTTTTATTTATTTATTTTTTTGGATCCTCAGAACTTATTCTTTTAACTGAAAATTTGTACCCTTTGACATTTATCTCCCCACCTCCCCTTCTCATCAGACCTGACAATCATCATTCTATTCTGTTTCTATGAAATCAGCAAAAAATATTTCATACATAAATGATTCCTTACAGTATTTGTCTTTCTTTGACTTATTTCATTTAGCATAATATTCTACAGTTTCATCCATATTGTTGCAAATGGCAGGATTTCCTTCTTTTTATGGCCGAAAATATTCCATTGACTAGTAGTCCTTCCCTTATACATAGTTTCACTTTCCACGGTTTTAGTTATCCATGGTCACCGTGATTTGGAAGCAGAAGATCCTTCTGACACACTGTCAAAAGCCAACACTACATTCTAATGCTTATGTCATTTACTTCATGCCATCTCATTATGTAGGCACTTTATCATCTCACATCATCACAAGAAGATAGTGGGTGAGGGCAGTATAATAAGGTATTTCCACATTCACATAATTTTTATTAGTGAATATTGTTATAATTACTTTGTTTTATTAGTTATTATAAATTTCTTACTGTGCTTAATTTATAAGTTAAACTTTATCATAGGCACACATATATAGGAAAAAACCATAAAATATATAAGGTTTGGTACTGTCATTTCAAGCATACACCAGAGGTCTTAGAATGTATCCTACATGGATAAGGGGTGACTACTGTACATATAAAATACATTTTCTTTAACCATTCATATGTTATAGGACATTTACATTGTTTCCATATCTTGGCTATTGTGAATAATACTGTGTTGAACATGAATGTTCAGATATCTCTTTGAGATACTGCTCTCATTTCCTTCAGATATATACCCAGGATCATATGATAGTTCTATTTTTAATTTTTTCAATTCCTGAAAATGGCTATACCAATTTACATTCCCACAAAGAGTGAATAATTGTTCCCCTTCCTCCACATCTTTACCAACATTTGTATTGTAACTTTTTGATAGCAGCCATCCTAACGAGAGTGAGGTAATACCTCATTGTGATCTTATTTCCATAATGACCAGTGATTGAGCTCCTTTTCATGTATCTATTGGCTGTTTGACTGTCTTTGGAAAAATGTCCACTCAGTTCCTTTACCAATTTTTAATTGAATTATTTGTTTTTTTTGTTATTGAGTATGAGTTCTTATGTATTTTGGATATTAACCTTTTATCAGATACATGATTTACAAATATTTACTGTTATTTTATAGGTTGCCTTTCAATTTTTTGATTGTTTCCTTTGCTGTGCAAAAGCTCTTTAGTTTGATGTAGTCCCATTTGTTTATTTCAGCTTTTGTTGCCTGCGTTTTGGTGTCATATCGATGAAATCATTGCCAAGAGAAATGTCAAAGATCTTTGTCCCTGTTTTCTTCCAGTTTTATGGTTTCAGTTCTCACACTTAACTCTTTGATCCATTTAGATTTAATTTTTGTGAGTGGTTGTAAAATAGGGGTCAAATTCATTTTTTTGTTTATAGCCAGTTTTCCTAGCACCATTTAAGAAAGAGACTATCCTTTCCCCCATCTCATGCTCTTGGACCCTTTGTCAAAACGTAGTTAGCTATCTGTGTGGGTATGTATCTGAGCTGTCTATTCTGACCTGTTGGTCTATGTGCCTGTTTTAATGCCAGAATCATACTGTTTTTTTTCTAGAATTTTATACTATAGCTTGAGATCAGGATTTGTGATGCTTCCAGGTTTGTTCTTCTTTCTCAGGATTGTTTCAGCTGTTTGGGGTCTTCTGTGGTTCCATACAAAGTTTAAGATAGTTTTTTTTTCTATTTCTAGGGGAAATGCCACCAGAATGTTGGCAGAGATTATATTGAATCTGTAGATCACTTTGAGTAGCATGGGCATTTTCACAATATTATTTATTCCCTTTCAAGAACACGAATATCTTTCCTTTTATCTATGTATTCGTCAGTCTCTTTTATCAATGTCTTGTACTTTTCATCATATGGGTTTCCCTGGTTAAATGTATTCCTAAGTATTTTGTGGTTTTTTTGGTGCTGTTGTAAATGGAATTTCTTTCTTAATTTCTCTTTCAGATAGTTTTTTGTTAGTGTAGAAACACATCTGATTTCTGTATGTTCATTTTGTATCCTGAAATTTTACTGAACTTGTTGATTAGTTCTTCAGCAATTTTTAGTGAAGTCTTTAGGGTTTTCTATATATAAGATCATGTCATCTACAAATAAGGTAATCTTACTTCTTCCTCTCTCACTTTTATGTCTTTTTCTTGTTTAATTGCTATAGCTAGGACTTCCAGTACTATGCTGAATAGAAACAGTGAAAGTGTAAATCTTTATCTTGTTCCTGATCCATTAGAGGAAGGTTTTCAGCTTTTCACCATTAAGTGTTGTATGAGGTATGGGCTTGTCATATATGGCCTTTATTCGGTTAAAGTACATTCTTTCTCTACCTAATTTATTGAGAGTCTTTATCATGAAAGTATGTCAAATTTTGTCAAATACTTTTACTGCACCTACTGAAATGGTCACATGATTTTTATCCTTCATTTTGTTAATGTAGTGTATGACTTTGACTGATGTGTGTACATTGAAACATCCTTGCATCCCGGGGATCAATCCCATTTGACTGTGATGCACAGTCCTTTTGGTGTGGTCTTAAATTCAGTTGACTAGTGTTTTGTTAAGGATTTTTGCATCTATTTTCATTGTGAATATTGGCCTGTAAATTTCTTTTCTTGTTGTGCCTTTTTCTGGCTTTAGCATAGTTTAATGCTGGCCTCAAAAAATGAGGTTGGAGGTATTCTTTCTTCTTTAATATTTTGGAAGAATTTGATAAGAATTGTTCATTCTTATTTCTTTAAAGAACTTAAAAATCTATAAGCAGGAGAGGGGAGAGATGAATAATCTGAGCACAGAGAAATTTTGCAACAGTGAAACTATGTGATATAAATAATGGTGGATACATATTATTATGCATTTGGCAAAACCCATAGAAGTACACCACCAAAAGTGAACCTCAATGTAAAACTATAGATTTGGGATAAAAATAATATTTCAATGCAGGTTCATCAATTGCAGCACATGTACCAGTCTGATGTGGTATGTTTATAGCAGGAGAGCTTATGCATGTGTCAGGGTTGAGGTGTATTGAAACTGTAATTTTCACTCCATTTTGCTATGAACCTAAAACTGCTCTAACAATAAAGTTTATTTAAAACATAACGAAGATAAGTTAACTTTTGCTCAACACGTAATGTTAATGATCTATATGTAAATTATGACTGGAAACAAATTTCACTCATATCTGATTTAGAACGAAGCAGTGAGGTTGATCACCGTATTTTGTGGTCCTATGAGTGAGAAGGAAGCTCTGACAAGCACGAAGCTTTGAGCCACAGTGAACTCCACAATCCACTACCTAGTTACCAATGCTCTGGGGAGAGGCAGCTGTGCTGAGCTGTGATGTTAATGGGGATAACGGCACTAACCTGACCCTCAGACCGCAGCTGCAATGATGTGAATCGAAACTCAAATAGCAGAAACTTATCCCCTGTCCTTTCCAGTGATTTTGTAAGCACCTAACCACTTGTAATAAATCTATTTGCATTTGTAATACCTTGATGGACTGTGTGTCCTTCACAGAGCAATTATTGATTCACTGGCCCAATAAACATAAAATACAACATCATTATACAGGTGGTTTTGAAACACCTGAAGACACTTCAAAGCCTGAACTCACGGAACAACACCTCTAAAGAGTAGATTCTATTGGTAGGTGACACTTTAGTTCTAAATGTCATTTGTATGATTTTTTTTTGAGAGGTAAAATTGGTATATACCACTAGATAAGTTTCAGGTGTATTGACTCATTTTTTTTAAATAAGCATCTTTGTTTTATAATGGTTTTAGATTTACAGAACAATGATGACAATAGTGCAGAGAGTTTCTATAAATAACCATAGCCATTTCTGCCTATCATTAACATATTGTATTAGTATGGTCAGTTTCTCACAATTAATGAATTGATACTGATCTGTTATTATTATTATCTACAATCCACACTTTATTCAGATTTCCTTAGTTCCTACCTAAGGTCCTCTTTCTGTTTTAGAATCTCATCTAGAATATCACATTAAATTTAATAGTCATGTCTTCTGAGGCTCCTTTTGGGTGTCACAGTTTGTCAGATTTTATTTTTTTAATGCCCTTGACATTTTTGAGGAGTACTGGCCAGCTATTTTGTAGAATATCCCTCAGTTAGGGTTTGCCTGATGTTTTTCTACTGATTAGCTTGGGGGTTGTGTTTTGGAGAGTAAGACCAAAGAGGTTATGTGCCATTCTAATTACATCACATCAAGGCTACACACTACCAACATGACTGTCATAGTTGATGTTAACTTTGATCACCTGGCTGAGGTCATGTTTTTCAGGTTTACATGTTAAAAGTTAGTTTAACCTCTCTTTACGTACTCAACTCTTTGGAAGCAACTATGGACATTCCCCACTTAAGGAGTGAGGAGTTATAATCCACCTCCCTAAGATTAGAATATCTACATAAATTATTTGGAATTCTTCTCTTTTTCTGTTATTAACTTCTATTTTGAATCCATTGTGGCTTAAGAAAATGCCTCGTATAATTTCTGTTGTTTTGAATTTGTTTAGATATGTTTTATGGCCAAGAATGGATTCTATCCTGATAAATATTCTAGGTGAGCATGAGAACAATGTGTATTCTGCTGTTCTTGGAGGACATACTCTATAAGTATCAATCAGATTAAGCTGATTTATAATGACGTTCAGGTCATCTATACTTACCCATTTTTGATCTGTTTTATTTATTGAGTACTTAAAGAGGGCTATTGAACTCTGAAAACAAAAGTGGATTTGTCTATTTCTCCTTTCAATCCTATCTGGTTTTCCTCTTGTATCTGGATGTTTTATTGTTAGGTGCTTAACAGTGTTGGGATTGCTGTCTTTGAGTACTAGCCCCTTTGTCATTATGTAATGTTTCTTGTTATTTCTGATCATTTCCCTTGTTCTAAAGTTGGCTTTGTAACTATTTTCTATGTTATGTAAATTCTTTGTGTCTGCAACCCCCTCTTTCTGCCTTCTGTTATTAATTGATCCTTTTTTATGATTTCATTCTGTCTCATTTCTTACTACATCAGTTACATTCCTTTAAAAAAAATATGGTGCTTGCCCTAGATCCTGAAATGTACATTTTTAACTAATCTGAGTCCATCTGTAAATGATATTATACTGCTTCACAGGTAGTGAAGACACCTTGAGGCAGTTTTATCAATTCCTCCCTCCCATTTTTTTATGGCACTGTTGTCATTTATGTCACCTTTATTAGATTGAATGAATTCCCATAGGCTTCTTGATATCAATGACAGAATCCTTGGATCAGAAAGCAAGAAATGTCTGTGCAGCTGTGGCTGGGTGCTCTAGGTCACTCCTACACACAGGTGTTTGCTGCAACAACTCAAGGGGAAAAGTAGCCCGGAATAATGTGAGAGCAGATTCAAGAAGTGTGCACTACAGTTCTGGAGCCAGACTCATATAATTTAATTGCCTGTTTTACTGTTCTTAGTTAGGTAGTGTTGGGGAACTTTACCTAAATGTTCTGAACTTGTATTGTCATTCAAAAAGGGAAAATAGTAAAAACATATAATTCATGGAAATCTTTCAAGGGCTAAATGTATATATAGGTGATATGTATTATATATGTACTCTCTATAGATGCTATACCTTCAAAAACACTAGAGATAAAGCTCAAAAAGTCTTAATCAGGGAAGTGATTTGCAGGTCTTCAAAAATGGCAAGATGACCAAAGTAACATCATGTAAATCACTTATAAAAATAAATGCAAACGTGATACAAATTACTTTTCGTAAATGTGAGAAAATCCAATATAGCAAATTTAATACCTTTTCCAAGGTCATATAATTAGTTGTCATACATTTATTTTTATTTGTTTGTATATGTACATATATTTCACAAGTATGTATGTGTATATACCACATTTTGCCCAAAGGATTCGAAGTGCTTCACATGACAAGTTAAAATATAAAATTTAGTTTTCTCAGTTCTTGAATCCTAAAAGCTATCAAACACAAATTTCTGAAGGAATGTCCTCCCTTCCTTTTGTCAATATATTTTGTGTGTACTATATATTTATTTGGGACATTTATCTTTGAGAAATAGAAAATATAGTATCAGAGACTTTCAGAATTTCAGGACCTAATTTGATGTGGAAGAAACATAGCTTTTATGATATTATATGAAACCTTTATGAAAATGTTGATATCACCAATTTGATAACATTTATTGAAGTTGTAAAAGCCTTGACTTCATAAGTTTATCTTTTACCCTTGGAAGTAGATATACTCCAGATACTCATTGAACTTAGGATAATATTATTTCTTATTTCTCATATTTTGATATGACGTCTTTTTATCCAAAGACATTAAAATGAAGCTCTGTGAAACCTTAGAAAACCTTACAAAGTGTAAGGAAAATGAAAAGAAAATCAACATTGAGGACTGTTATGGACTGAATTGTGTCCTCTGAAATTTGTATGGTGAAGTACCACACCACAATGTCAGCTGTATTTGGAGATAGAGGCTTTAATGAAGTAATTAAGATTAAATTAGATCATAATGGTATGGGGTCCAATCAGATAGGACCAGTGAACTCACAAGGAGAGGAAGACACACTTGAGATCTCTCAGTGCACGTGCGTGAAGGAAAGATCACGTGAGGCTCCAGCAAGAAGGCAGCCATCTGTAAGCCAGGAAGAGAGATCTTACCCGGAACCAACATTGCTAGTGTGTTGATTGTGGACTTCTAGCCTTCATAACTTTGAGAAACTAAATTGTTGTTGTTTAAGCCATCCCATCTTGGTGTTTTATTATGACATCCCAAGTGGACTAATACAGTATTAAAACTGAGACTGCTCTGGGGAAGATGTGCAGAAACATAGAAGAAGATACTGAAAAAACCTACAAAGGTAAAATCTAAGTCTTAAGTCGGTAAATAAGGTATTCCTAAAATGAAGAAAATTATATCTAGGAAAATGGAAAGATTAACTTCAGTTTAACATTAAAGTCTTGAATTAGGTGTGCTTTAATGTATATAAATAGAACCAAAATATGTAACAGGAAGCATCCATAATCGCCAGAAATGAGGACATTTAAAATTCAATGGACTGTATTTCTGTAAAATTTACATACACCCAAACTTGCAGATACCCTAAGTGAGTGACTCTGCTTCAAAAACGCGTGTGTGTGTGTGTGTGTGTGTGTGTGTGTGTGTGTGTGTAGGAGTGTATATGTTCAACACTTTTATAGCCAGGATAATTTTTTAAAGTTTATAATGCATTTCATTAACAGAACACAAATATACCTTTATATTTTATATAATTAATTCCATAAACAAATTCATCTGTAAAATTAGTTTTTAGGAACATTCAGATATCTCTTGATAATTGGCAAACTAATTCATTTTAAATGCAAGTAAGATGGTCAAAATATTCATAACATATATCATAGGCATTTTCAAGCTAATCATACCACAGATCTCTTATTATTAGCACTCAGGAGAATTTATATGTATCAGAATATGAATCAAAATTGTATATGAAAGCCATAATGCTTTAGTGTAACATTTTGTAGTTAAATATTAATCACTCAGGGAGTTTAATGGTTTGCTTATTCACTGGAAATAAAATTAGGAAACACAATACATTATGTCTTAATTTGATCAATTAGAGGAGGTCTCAATAAGGCAGGCTTTGAGTGGAAGGGGCTTGCATATCCTTAGGCAGAAATTTGCATGCTGCTGACATTGGTACCAAATCACAATATTTGCTGGAGCCTCATTGTTGCTTCAATTTGGGAACTAGAGGGTTCCTCTAACTGCCCGAAACACTTTGGTTCTCTCTTTCTCTCTTTTTTTAACTGTTTTTTATTTTATGACTATATCAAAAGTAAAAAACAACTTACATTTCAGTATCAACTTAGGTAAACTATTAGAATTTTTTAAAGAGTTATCACATTTTCTTTTTTGCCTCTTTTTTTTGTTTTTGTTTTTGTTTTTGTTTTTGTTTTTGATGCAGATTCTGGAATGTCTTAATCCTTTCCCGCTATTCTAATAACACATGTCTGGCTTTCAAAAATAGATAAAGAAGAAGAATTTTACTGTACCTTTCCTCAGGGCTCTTCTCACTTTAAATTTAGATTGTGAAAATTTAAAAAGCACACTTCATAGCCTCTTTAGACATTAGATTTTTGCACCAAGATTGGGAAAGATATTTTCATTATCATCTGCAAAATACAGTGTCATAGATGTTGAGATATTTCAGCATGATATTTCTAAGTACATATTTCTAAGTACCTTACATATATTTATTCATTCAATATCAAAAACAAATAATTATGATAAAACTAATTTATATATTTTATACTATATATGATATTACATGCTGTATAGTTTATGATATATAAATAATATTTTTAGAAACTGTCAGTATCTGTATTAGACCTGCAAGCCTTCTCTCAAGCTTTCTCACATGAATATCATTTCTTATCACAGAGTTGTGTATAAGAGCAATAATAATTTTAAAATAACTTTGTCTACAGACCGGCATAGATAAAACAGATTGCCTTGTTTCTCTGGATATGTGTTTTTATTAGACTCAATAGAAGGTATTGTAAACACAGGAAGACAAGGGCTAAACTTTAAAGACCATTCATGCACTGGTCCAAAAATTACAAAATACGTATACTACACTTTTGAAAGCCATATCATTTCTCCTTAAAGGAGTTTGAACGCAGTTAAAAGTTATCTTATGCACTCACATTCTTTTGCCTTAAGGCAAAATGACTTTTGTTGTCTTTCAGATCTGTACAAAATGATTCATGTTTTGGCTTACTCTACTGATCCTGAATTTGGATCGTTCTTTAGTAATATTACAACTTAATCTACAATATGAAGTCTTGCCATTTCTGTCAGTGCTTCCAGTTAATGCCAGTAGGAGTAGCAAAATCTGCCCTTGAGCAGAAATTTCATTCACTTAAGAATATCTATCGAGGGCGCCTGGGTGGCTCAGTGGGTTAAAGCCTCTGCTTTCGGCTCAGGTCATGATCTCAGCGTCCTGGGATCGAGGCCCGCGTCGGGCTCCCTGCTCAGCGGGGAGCCTGCTTCCCCCCTCTCTCTCTGCCTGCCTCTCTGCCTCCTTGTGATCTCTCTCCCTCTGTGAAATAAATAAATAAAATCTTTAAAAAAAAAAAAAAAAAAGAATATCTATCGAAAATGAGGCAAAAACTAAAAACACACATTATTTGCAAAGATGAAATTTTTCTTTGTTTTGGAGACCTATTGGCCAATTAATCCATCTAGACTCCCAAAAAACAATATTGAGGGATTTATAAGCATATATAGCAACTCTGTAATACTTGAAAAAAATAATAAACTGTCAGAAAAATCGTGTTTGACCGAGACACAAGATACTTTTCCTTTTTCACCACGTTTATTCAGTTTTGTGTTCTCCCTACATTCTTTCTCCTTCCATTGCTCCTCACCCTCATGATCTCTTTCTCTTTGTCTATGCTTATTACCTACATTTCCAGTCTTTTCCTCACAGCGTTTTCCTTGTATCTTCTCTTCTAAATATTCTTTTCACTCACAACCCTTAATTGATCCTTTAATATCTCCTTTTTCTTGGCTATTTTACCCAATGGTTTTATTAAGTGGAAGTAGGCTTGAATTTGATACAAGACAGAAGTATATGTTTTCTAATCTCGAACAGAGAAGAATAATCATCTTGCTTTTTTGCTATGTTCCGGAGGGAAAGGGAAAGTAATGTACACATCAACGTTTAATATCACTGAACTTTAAAAAATGGCAGATTTAATGCTCATAAAGAAATGTATTTTGTACTTTTTCCTAAGTTGAAAAATGAAAAATTGCTTATATTTTATTTTCAAAGTACTGCAATAAAAATTTTATGTTTCTACTGCATAGAAACTGTGACCCTGATGACTCATATATAGAAAATTCATTGTTTAACTTTTAAAGAGGCATATCATCCTATTTGTTCTAGTTTATAATATTTGCTAGCTGTTAAATTGTTTTGAACTGTCACAGCTTTTTGTCTCCTTTAATATGGTAATAATCTAATATTATAGTTTGGCTATTTCTTGAAAGTGAAGACATACTGTCTCCCTTCATGTTAATGCAGATCAAAACATGCAAGTAATAAGAAAAATCAGTTTATATAATCTTAGAGTTGAAAAAGACACGAGCCACGTAAATAGTACATTTTTAAAGCATTGTGCTCTATTAAACAGTTGTCTAATTCTCTTCTTTATTTTAGAGATGTAAAAACTGAGATCAAAGGAGGCTAAGGGACTCTTATGAATCATTCTGACAGTGGTGTTGATAGATCAGAACTCATCTGTGCTGAATCCCTCATTTAGTAGATTTTGAAATTTCATTCTGCTTCAAAGAAACAACAAAAAGCCCACATGCATAAAAACAAAGACAGGGATTTAAAAGTTTTCTCTGTTACTATGGGAATCTAAGTTAGTGCACTAATCAGTTGTTTTCATTTTTATGTCCCTCCAACAGCCGAATGCTTTAGGGAATTTGAACTAAGTTAAGTCCTATTCCAGTGTTCGATGGCTGTGTGATGCTCATAAACAAGATCTAGAGATAAATGGTTAAAGAATAGTCCTATTGCACTGTGAATATATTTGATGTATTTGACTATCCTCCTGGGACTTGATGATGGTTTAGATTCAGAAAAATATGTCAGCATTTTAAACTTAATTATGGCTATAATAAATAAAATGCCTTAAGAAACTATGCTAAGTCTTCGTAATGCCCATTAGCCTACAACCACTTTGATTTTACTGGAATGTTTGAGATTTCCTTTCAAGCTGACTTTAAATGGAAAGCATCTTGAAATTATTCCATCTCATAAGTTCATAATTAATTAAATTTACCACTAAGATTTAGTACATGTACTTCATTTGCATAACCATCTGCTACGTTTGCATAAACACAGCACAGGATCTATAACTTACTTCCTGAAAGTACTGTACAACATTTACGGAGAGCTGCTCCAGTGAGGGCTTGCCTAGCATTTGCATAGTGCTTGCATTTAGATTATCACAGAGGTGATTTAATTCCAGTCTCTAGCCAGTCGAGTAATTTGACCATGGTAGATACTGTATTTATTTATTTTTCTTTCTTGCCATCTCCTACACCTTGGCCGTAGCTTCAATTTTCAGTTGGAAATACAGCCCATTCTCAGTCCATATTAACTATTGGCGGAGGGTGGTTACTTGTTACAGGCAGTTTAGTTTTATTTCTTAATTTTTTAAAAATATTTTATTTATTTATTTGACAGAGGGAGAACACAAGCAGGCAGAGCAGGAGACAGAGGGAGAAGCAGGTTCCCCACTGAGCAGAGAGCCTGATGTGAGACTTGATCCCAGGACTCTGGGATTATGACCTGAGTTGAAGGCAGATGTTTAACTGAACCACTCAGGCACCCCAGAAGTTTAGTTTTAGATATGTGAAAATTAAGACACCTCTTTGATAACCATGTGGAGGTGTCAAATAGGTATTTGGTCATATGTTCATAAGGTTGTAAGGAGAGATATGTGGTGGAGATATATATTTGATTGATGGTAATTAAAACATGGAATTATCTGGAAACTATGTTTAGAAACACTAGCACTCTAGATACTAACATGTCTAGATAGTATAATATTGCACTTATATACTAATGTTTAGAGATAGGAAAAAAGGGAGGAGTTGGTAGAGGAAAATGAGAAAGTGCACCAACTCATAAGAAGAAAAGGAGGTGACTGAATTTCTAAGAGCTAAGTGAAGAAAGTTTGAAATGAGACAGCGTTGAGCTGGATCAGA
Organism: Ailurus styani; assembly: GCA_002007465.1. Taxonomy (NCBI): domain Eukaryota; kingdom Metazoa; phylum Chordata; class Mammalia; order Carnivora; family Ailuridae; genus Ailurus; species Ailurus styani. The sequence goes on along the minus strand of LNAC01000005.1, from coordinate 1,981,308 downwards.
TGCTTTTGCTAAAAGAAATGTAGGGCGCCTGGGTGGCTCAGTGGGTTAAGCCTCTGCCTGCGGCTCAGGTCATGATCTGAGGGTCTTGGGATTGAGCCCGCATTGGGCTCAGCTTCCTCCTCTCTCTCTCTGCCTGCTTCTCAGCCTACTTGTGATCTGATCTCTCTGTGTCAAATAAATAAATAAAATCTTTAAAACAAATGTAAATAACTGACCTCTGGATTTTGCAGCATAAATAAAATTGGTCACATTCTAAAGATTTATTTATTTATTTATTTATTTATTTATTTATTTATTTATTTATTTAAGAAAAAGAACACAAGCTGGGAGAGGGGCAAAGGAAGGGGAAGAGAATCTCAATTAGACTTCCAGCTAAGTGGGGAGTCCCATGTGGGGCTCATCCGGGGTTCAATTCCAGACCCCTGAGATCCTCATCCAAGCCAAAATCAAGAGTTGACCCCTTAACCAACTGAGCCACCCAGGTGTCCCACGTGGTCACATTTTAAATATAGTTTTGCTGGTGTGGTGAGGACAAACCTCTAATTGAAATGAATTTAATAAAAGAGAATAGGAGGAGACATTGGAGAAAATGAGTACAGATACCTCTTTGAGAAGTTTGCTCTAATAATAATAATAATAAAGCAATGGGATAGAAGTAGAGGTTGAAGTGGAAGTTGAGAGAGGGATTCTTATTAAGGTGGGAAAATCAATGTCACATTCGTATATTGATAGGAGTAATCAAGCACCAGGAGAAACTGGAGATGCAGAATGTGGGAGAATTTTTGGTGTGATGTTCTTGAGGCAGAAAAGAATGAAACCTAGTGGAGAAGTGGCTTGTGGACCCTCCATATAAATAGAAGATAAACTACAGTCATAGATGCAAGGGTATGTATGGGTGTGTGGGCAAGAGGTTTGAGTAATCTCTGATTCAATATGTCCCCTATAAATTTTGAACTAAGGTCAGAACTGATGAGAAGGGAATGACACTGGTGGAGAAATAGAGAAAAAGAAGGTATGGAGTACTCAAGTAGAAGAATAAGATAGGATTTTTTTTTTCCAGGCAGTATTAAGAACACTTGAGGTTATTGATAATGACATTAAACTGAAAATAGCCAGCACTGTTTGTTTGTTTGTTTATTTGTTTGTTTATTTGTTTTGTTTTGCTTTGTTTTTTTGAGGAGGTTGTTTTCTCAGGTACATTCAATTCTGCGATATTGGCCTGAAGTAGCTTTAATGTTGAGTTTAACCAGGCTTCTGTTTTAATCAAGAATGTATGTCAAAAAGAGGAAGGGAGACTCTATAACTAAAATTTTGGTGCGCAGAAGAGTGTGACAATGATGCAGGAAATATTAAAAAATGAGTGGGAGAACCTTAGAATATAGATGAATACAACAAGAAGAAGGAATAGGTTAGAGAGTCTGAAGACATGAAACTCAAATTTAAATGTAATTCTCTTATTTGTTTTAATATTGCCACTCCTCTTACTAGAAAGTAAACTGTGTGAGGACCCAGATTTTGTAATTTTGTTAACTACTCTAGCTTCATTACCTAGAAGAGTGTCTGGCGCACAGTTGTCATGCCTTTGTTGAACTGATACTTCATCACAAAAATAAGAATCCAGAAGACAGAAATAGTTCATATATAGAATATTTTGGGTATGATATAAATGTGTTCAGGGTTGAATAGTGACTCAGAGAAAATAATAAGCAACTCTTCTTGGAAATGGTAAATCAGAAAAGGCTTCTGAGAACATGTGATTCATGAACTGAATTATTGGAATATGGTTACATATTGTCAAGACAAATGAAGAGGGGTAGGGGCGACTCTTATGCCAATAACAGAAAATTATAAAAGAAGAGGTATGTGAGAACAAGCATGAAATACTTTATACTCCTAAAAAGTGATTTTGTTAATATTTTATAATAACTGTAGAGAGTCATTGAGAATAATTCAAAATATACTGACAAGAAAAAAGATAATTACAGTTACCACCTTTTTATTCAGAAACAATCTTCATTGTCAAATTGGTACTTATATATCTACACACACATATGAATGGATTTTTAAAATATCAATGGTGCTATGCATCAAAAAATTTTTCGTGACTCACGTTTTATCTTAATACATAAAGATCTGCCTCATAATTTTTTGCCAACAGCATAATAATGTGAAGGTTTTGGGTAGGAGGTATATAATTTACTCAAACATGTCTTTGTTCATTTTCTTTAGGTGGTTGTATGAGTCAGTTTTCTCCAGAGGGACAGAACCAATAAGGTGTGTATATGTCTACATATCTATATAGGTATACCTATATCTGTATTTCTCTCTCCCTTTCTAGAAAGAGAGAGTGCTTTATTTCGTTTAAGGAATTGCCTCATGTGGTTGTGGGGGCTGAGGAGTCTGAAATCTGTAAGGGCAAACCTGCAGGCTAGAGTTGATGTTGCAATCTTGGATGAAGGTAATCTTGAACAGAATTACTTCTCTGAAGACACCTCAGTGTTTTCTCTTAAGGCCTTCAACTGATTGGATGAGACCTACCCACCTTAGGGAGGGGAATCTATCTACTTATAGTCTACTGATTTAAATGTTAATCACATCTGAAAAATGCCTTCACAACAACACCTATTGTTTGACCAAAAACTGTGTACCATGGCTTATCCAAGATGACATAAAATTAACCATCATAGTGGTTTATAATTTACTTGCCATTAAAATCACTGTAAAGAATTATCTTTTTAGGTATGATATAAATATCTATAGGATATCTTGGAAGTATGACATAGTTATTTTTATTATTATGAAATAGTATAATACATATTATTATAATATTTTAGGATATTTTTCTAAAAGTTGAATTGCTAGGAAAAGATGTTGTTATGTGTTAAATATGAAAGATACTGTCATCTAAAAATTCTATATCAATGTACAATCTAAAAGTTTAATTCAAACTTTAAGGATTTTCCAGTAATTCCCTCTAACTACTAAGCAGAGAAAGTATTATTTCACTTATTCACTGTTCAATCTAATACATAATTATTGAGTTCCTTCTCTTCTTTATGCATTAGGGAACTAATCATATAATTAAGTCATTGTCCTCAAGGAGCTTAAATCTAGTGGGGGAAATTCATACAATCAGATAATTGTAAATAATGTGGAAAGTGCTGTCATAAATGTCTGCACAGGATATTACAGCAGCATGCAGTAAGAGCCTTCTAGCTTCTCTAACTTAGAGTTTGGGAGGGAGGGACATCTGATTTGAATCTAAAAAATTAGGAAAGAGTCTGTTAAAAGAGAAAGGAATGACATTTTAAAAACAAAATCATGTATGGTTAGAGACTCAGAGGTTAGGAATTATATGTTGTCCCCGGGGAACTCTACACATAATTTCACATTGTCAGTGCATGAAGTGTAAAGACGATCAGGGCAGTAAATGGGACTGCAGAGTTGGGATAAAGTCAGGTCATGGATGACCCTGAGAGCGATTTTAGTGAGTTTGCATTTTGTGTGCTAAATGGTGGTGGTGGGGTGGCGGGATTTTACAGGGTGTTTCACAGGATTTGGAAATGATCATGTGCAAATTGCTGTTGCATTTTGTGGAGAATGTCTTTGAGGAGTTTGAGAGGAATGGCAGAGTATCCAGGGGAACCGATGTTAGATGCAAGGTGGAAATAGCAGGCAATGGCCAGACAAATAAGAACATTATTTGAATAAGGAATTTCAACTTTATTATACCTGAAATGGAGGATTTCAAGCAGAGGATTAATATAATTAAATTTAAATTTCAGAAAGATCACTCTTTTGATGATGCGAAGGTTGGATGGGAGTAGTGGGAATAGCAGTTTGATTCAGTACTAGTTAATAATATTTTGCAGACAAATGATAACTGTAACATTTTCAGGTATTATCAACTAGTGAGAAAAAGCCAAGTGACTCAAAATAAAAAGAACACAATTTGCTTTCTTATATTTTCCCGATTTTCTACAGTCAGCACATATTCCTTTTTTTAATATAATGGGATGTGAGAAAGTCCAGAAAACAGTACCCATCTCTTTCAGGTTATGTATCAATTGGGAATTACAATAAGAATCAGTAGTGAAAGAGTAAAATGTTAACTTTATTATTCATGAAGAAAAAGCTATCTAAGGAAGGTGATATTTTACTCCCAGTCTCTTCATCAGAGGGAGACATACTAGAAAGAGTGTACAATGGATACCAAGCAATAATTTATCTTGTCACTCAATTCTTAAGTCATGGCACTTCTCTGGAAGGTTAAGAGGAAATGGTATTTTTCTTTCTCTGACTGATTTATTTCCCATAGAGTAATACTCTCTAGCTCCATCCATGTTGTTACAAATGGCAAATTTTTGTTCTTTTCTATAGCTGAAGAAATATATATATATATATATATATACGCACATACACACACACATACACACACACACACACACATATATGTATAAACACACACACACACACCGCATTTTCTTTATCCATTCATCTATCAATACACACTTAGGCTGCTTCCATAAATAGGCTATTTTAAATAATGCTGCAATAAACAATGGGGTGCATATATTCTTTTAAATTAGTATTTTGTATGTTTGAGTAAATATCTAACAGTGTGATTATTGAGTCATAGGGTAGTTCGATTTGTAACTTTTTGAAGAACCTCCATACTGTTTTCCGTAATGGCTACACCAGTTTGCATTCCTATCAACAGTGTATGACAGTTCCTTTTTGTCTACATCTTCACCAACGCTTGTTTCTTTTGTTTTTGATTTTAGCCATTCTGACAGGTGTGAGGTGATATCTCTGTAGTTTTGACTTGAATTTCCCTGATGATGAGTGATGTTTAGTCTTTTCATGTGTCTGTTGGCCACCTACATGTCTTCTTTGGAGAAATGACTGTTCACATCTGCTCATTATTTATTGGGTTATTTGTTTTGGGGGGGGTGTTGAGATGCATAAGTTCTTTATATTTTGGAGACTAGCCCTTTATTGGATATGTCATTCGCAAATATTCCCCTCATTCAGTTGGTTGTTTTTTAGATTTTTTTTTTAAGATTTTATTTGTTTATTTGAGAGAGCAAGCTGAGTGCTGAGCACAGAGCCTGACATGGGACTGGATTCCACAACCCTGAGATCATGAGCCAAAATCAAGAGCAAGACACTCAACTGACTAAGTCACACAGTCAACAGTCACAAAAGACTGGTTGTCTTTTAGTTTTGTTGATCATGCAGAAGCTTTTTATTTTAATTTAATTCCAATAGTTTATTTTTTAAAATTTCCCTTGCCTCAGGAGACATATCAAGAAAAAATTTGCTATGACTGATGTCAAAGAAATTACTGTCTGTGCTCTCTTCCAGAATTTTTATGGTTTCAAGTCTCACATTTAGGTCTTTAATCCATTTTGAGTTTATTTTTGTGTATGGTGTGAGAAAGTGGTCTAGTTTCTTTCTTTCTTTTTTTTTTTTTTTTTGCTTGTAGCTGTCCAGTTTTCCCAACCCCATTTGTTGAATGAACTTTTTTTTTTCCGCATAGCATAGCTTTTTCTGCTTTGTCAAAGATTAATTGACCATATAATTGTGAGTTTGTTTCTGGGCTTTCTATCCTGTGTCTATTGATCTATGTGTCCATTTTTCTACTATTTTGACTACTGTAGCTTTGTAGTACAACTTAAAATCTGAAATTGTGATACCTCCAACTTTGTTTTTCTTTTTAAAGAAAGAGTTGGCTCTTTGGGGTCTTTCGTGATTCCCAGTATATTTCTTTAGCTTTACTTTGGAAAAGAATTAGTGAGTTAATAAGATGTGTAAGAATATCCCAGCACTGAGCCCATACTCCCTAAATTAGGAAAACATATATTCTAATCCCCCAGGCTAATTATGTCAAGTATAATTTACAGTTATGTTCCCAGAACTCAAGTTATAATTTTGTAAACATAAAAATGCACACATACCGTGATATAAACTTAATGGAGGAAAGGTGGAAAAATATTATTTTTATCTTACTAGAATGCTAGTTGGCCTGTGCCATTTGTCTGAAATTCATGATCTGTGAATTTAAACTTATTTCAGTCTTATACATTCTCAGGGGGTAGCAATCCACAAATTTACTCTCTTAGAGTAAAAAATTGAGACATTTGGGAAGTTGCTGACTTCTCACAAAATTGAGGAATTTGTGGTAACTGCACTTATATTCAAGTGATTTTTTTCCTGTCCTTTATTTCCAATTATACCCCTCTATCCCATCAATAATGAATGGTGTGTAAACACTAAACATTATAAGAAAAACAAAAAGTCTCCTTTCTTCCATGAGAAGGCATTAATTTCTAGGTCATGTGCTGCAGTGTTTCTACTCACTGTTGTAGAATTTCTTCAGCCTGAGAAACCTGCCTCTCCTGAAGGGGTCTTTCCTCATATACCATTAATCACTCCAGAGCTAGATTTAGTCCTTGTGGTATCAGGTACTTCTTAAGTGTGTGTTCAAGATGTGGGCATCCAAGTTTAGTCAGTTCTTCTGCTATTCCTTGTTTGCAAACAGAATTTGAGATAGCTGACTTCGAAGTGCTATATCCTCAGTGATCCACCAGAAGGCCCCTCTAAACGTCAATGGATCAACTCCTTACAGTTAAATTCAGAAAACAGAGTTCTATTTCATAATGTCTCAAAGGTCTCTAAATGAAATGACTCTTATATGTAATTACATCTTTGCCTCAGGGCAACCTGTTTGCTAAGACATCTATAGATCTCCCCAAGTCTGGTGCCACCTGCTCACATTTGCTGTGGTTATTTTAAGTTCAAGATATAGCCGCTGGAGCCCTAAAATCCTCTTGCACCTGCTAAAGCCTTTGTCTTTGGTGAAATCTCCGAAGCTATGTAGCTTGCATTTTGGGGCTGCTGATATTTGGCACATATATAGTCCTAATAAGCTATAAGAGAGTTAGACATATTAATTACCTTACTAAGTAAAAGAGAAGATGAGCAGATGTCATCCTATTTGAGAAAGCTTACTAAGATATGTCAGAGTTATTCATGTGGGATGGCATAGGGTTCTGTACATATTTAATTTGATTACTATCTGGAAGCTCCAGGTGTCTACTCCCACCTCCCAAAGTAATATTGGCTCTGCGGATATATAATATGTCAACAGCTTTAGATAGGAATTTTTGGGTGACTTTTAATAGGTTTAAATAGCTAAGAAAAAATAAGATGTTTTTCCACTCCACAACCCCTCATAAATTAACAGAGAAATCTTACCTGGTCACTCAGAGTGGGTTTCTACTCCCTACTGTGAAGAGTCATGCTGGCATCCAGACTTGGTATATTCGAGCTGCTGTACTGTTTTCTTAGACTCTCTTCTTTCTTTTCAACTCTTGTCTACTATCATGGCAAAAATGAAGATAATCTGTTCAGTAAAATTGAGTGTACAATACAAATGTTCTATCTCATATTTGTGTAGCCTAAAGCATACTTTTTTAAAAGATTTATTTGAGAGAGAGAGAGCACGAGTTGGGGGGCGGGGGCAGAGGGAGAGAGAGAAGAAGGCGCCCTGCTGAACAGGGAACCCCATGCCCGGCTCCATCTCAGGACACTGAGAACGTGACCTGACCAGAGCAAAGGGAGATGCTTAACCACCTGAGCTACACAGGTGCCCCTGTTTTCCTAAACTTTTAGAAGTAAGTGTGGTGTAGGGTATCATTGCTCCCTTCATAGAACTTCCTCTTTTGTTTTTGTGTAGTGAACAAAGACAAGGTGACCTGATTTTTAAGATTTCCTGGCTCTATCACCAGACCCCTCCATACTTTTATGTGGATTTTAATTTTCTAATATTACTTTCCTAATAAATTTTGATTCTACTCTTAGCGCTTTCTCTTCAATATAGGGTCCTAACCTCAAGAGGAGTTCTGGATGGTCAGTTTCAAAAGTTTGTGAATGGCCACTCTGATTGTTATAGGTCTTGCCATAGACACCTTTCACTGACTCTTCTAGGTTGGGCAAAAGCTCTCCCCATTTTGCCTGCTGTTCTGAAATTGTCTCATCATGATTTTCAGTGAGTTCGTATTGATTATTTTTGAGCTCTCTTTCCTCAGGTCCATCAAATCTCTTGTTGTGAACATTTGCTTTCTCCTGCAGAAACTGATCCCATACAGTTATTTTTTACTGTGACTTGCATTTTTAAGTTCATAAAAATACCTTTTCACTTGGTTTAGTTTTAAGATTTGTTCATGAGTTTTTTTACCTTGCTATCTATTTCCTCTACTTGCTTTTTTTTTTAATTTAAAGATTTGTTTATTAAAGAGAGAGAGAGTGGGAGGAAGGGGCAAAAGGAGAGGGAGAATCAGAGAATCTTTTGAAGATTTTAGTTTTTTAAAATTTTTATTTATTTGTTAGAGAGAGAGTGCATGAGCTGGCGGTAGAGGCAGAGGGAGAAGGAGGTGCCCCACTGAGCAAGGAATCCAATGTGAGACTCAGTCCCAGGACCTGGGATCATGACCCAAGCCAAAGACAGACACTTAACCAACTGAGCCACCCGGGCACCCCAAAAATCAGAGAATATTAAACAGACTCCTGGCTGAGCACAGAGCCTAACTGGGGCTCCATCTCATGACCCTGTGATCATGACCTAAGCTGAAATCAAGAGTTCAGTGCTTACCTGATGGAGACATCCAGGTGCTCCTCTATTTGTTTTTATATATGGATTTGAAGAGACTCAAAAAATAACCACCCTTAAAAAAAAAAAAAAAAAGAAAAGAAAAGAAAAAAAAAATTAGCCACCCTTGTTCTTTTACCAGAAATGACCTCAGAGGAGGGACATTATTTGACTTAAACTAACTCATTCCAATAATTCTTTCTTCCCCCTCACATGCCATTGCAACCATCTGGAGCTGTATGGGAAATGTGGTCTCAGCAGGACACCAGAGCATAAAGTAGTGAATTATCACTTTCTGAATTTTAAAATAGGGCTTCAAAATTTCTGAAAATCAGGGCGCCTGGGTGGCTCAGTGGGTTAAAGCCTCTGCTTTCGGCTCAGGTCATGATCTCAGGGTCCTGGGATCGAGGCCCGCATCGGGCTCCCTGCTCAGCGGGAAGCCTGCTTCCCCCCCTCTCTCTCTGCCTGCCTCTCTGCCTCCTTGTGATCTCTCTCCCTCTGTGAAATAAATAAATAAATAAATCTTTTAAAAAAAAAAAATTTCTGAAAATCATAGTAATTTGGAAAGAAAAGAAGAAAGAGAAAAAGAAAGAAAGAAAGTACAAAAGAAAGAAAGAAAGGAAAAAAGGAAGGAAGGAAGGAAGGAAGGAAAGAAGGAAGAAAGATAAGAAAGAAAGAAAGAAAGAAAGAAAGAAAGAAAGAAAGAAAGAAAGAAAGGAAAAAGGAAGGGAAGAAGGGAAGGAAAGATGGAAGAAAGATCTTTTGCTCTCCCAAAGTAAATTTGCATTCTAAATGTTAAAGCTATTTAAAAACAAACACCAGGGGGTCCTGGTTGGCTCAGGTGGTTAGGCATCTGCCTTGGGCTCAGGTTGTGATCTCAGGGTCCTGGAATGGAGACATTCATTGGGCTGCAGTGGGGAGACTGCTTCTCCCTCTCCCTCTCTCCCCCTCCCTCTTGTGCATAAGTCCTCTCTCTCTCAAATAAATAAATAAATAAATAAATAAATAAATAAATAAAATTTTTTAAAAGCAAAACCAAACCAAACCAAACATCAGATTTTGGAAGAATATCTCCTAATTTAAGGGTTAGATTTTCTTTCCTAGACTTGTTAAAGATTTCATGACTGGGCTACAAATGACATCAGTGCAAACAATAGAAGCTGACAACAGTATTGGAAAGAATACAATAGAATCTAATAGTGTTGGAAGTCTCTGGGAAGGGACTTTGATCTAGAGTATACATTTCAGAGAATGAATGTGTAGAGATGACTCCTGTTCTAATTCTTTCACAGAAGCCTGCTAGAGAGTAGCTTTGTCAACATATTATAGCAATAGTAGAAGAGAACTGGTTTTCATAAGTGCAGCAGCATTGAGAGGGAGCCCCATGGCATTTTCTGTGGAATGGACTTGAGAAGAGTGCATCAATTTGTCAAGTCAGAGGAAAGCACCCAGAAATCTTTTAGAAGTGATAAGGGACTATGAGACCGATAACCGATTTGGCCTGGCTAGCAGAGTTGCGATAACCTTTTGTGGAAAGTAGCAGAGCAAAGGAGGAAAAAAGCCAGGGATCATTCAGTATTAGAGTACCTCAGGCCTTGGCAGATGACAGCAGGTGATCGGACACAGACCCCTAATCTTATTCACCTCAGAGAGAAGAATAGCAGAGGGTGAGGTCTGAGGTGATTTTGAAAAAACTGTCATGACCATTTATTTTACTGTGATTACATGGACTCATTGCCTAAAATAATGTATGAGTTATTGATAAAGAAAAATATATTTTTTCTACATATTCCAAAGGTGATATTTGACTCTTGTTCTGCTGTTCTGCTGAGCCCATCTTTCTCAAGCAGTAAGTGGGAGGTGCGAAAAGTTAAAAGAAAAAGGAGAAAGACTTTTGAAATGAATAAATATATTAGTTTATATCAATACTTGTGACTTGAAAATACCAACTTTTATATTGAGTCACTAAGGTAAGAATGGCCATATAATTGATAAACAGAGTTATCTTTTAGCATTGGTGTTCAATGTATGGACAAGGAAATATTGTCTACGTAGGACCTCCAGGGATGAATATTATATAACTTTTAAATTTTCCTGATAGCTTATGTTTCATTTCTTAAATACCAACAATTTTGTGACTGCAATAACTTCTATTTGGATTCCCCTTAATGTATATTGCAGAATTTCTACAGTTATAAGTAATAGAGAAGAGTGTGAAAATAGAGGTGAAATTTTTCCTCAAGGCCCATGATCTCAAGTATCTAAACTCATTAATTTGCTTTTCTGATCCCATGCAGTAGGAACCAGGGAGCACAGGAGCCCTGTGACAGGTAGTGGTGTCTGGTATCATTTCTACTTCAGAGTTTCTTAGTCTCAATGAAGAAGTACTCCAAGAGAACCATTTTATAGGAGGCAGGAGAAGATTGGAATAAGAGTAATTACTTACCTAACAAAAATGACATATTTAGCAAATCAGATTCACATAAATGAGAAATCTTACCCAGTAAGAGCATTACTAATAATTTCAAATATGCAATCTATCAGAAGGACAAGGAACACAGAGAGAGGTCAGGGATATAGATTGTGTCTATAGTGTCTTCCCAAATCCTTCCTTTGCTACATTAGATATGAACTCTCTGGCCCTAAAACAGACGAGACTCTAAATGAAGAATGTGAAATATTACCTGACACATCCTAGAGCATTGAATTTATGAAGCCTCTCCACTTCATATACCAGTTTATGTGACAATTTCCATAAATCCATAGATTCTGGGCTTATTTACCAAATGTAAGAGAATTACATAGATAAGAATCTTCCTCCTAGCAAATATCATTAGTCTACCACCAGGACGGACATTTATGAGTATATTTACAAGGAGATTAGACTATGTCATATGACTTTCCCCAGAAGCCCCCACCTCCCAATAAAGACAGTCAATGGATTATGAGAGATTGTCTTTAACTTCTGCCAGTCTAATTACTAATAGGGACAAATAACTACTTGCATAGAATTTTATTTATACCTAGCATTTAATACCAAGTGTATATTTATGTCCCTATAGAAAGGACCTTTACAGTGAAAATAATCTTTAAGACAACTCTCCCAAAACACAAACATACACACACACACACTCACACACACACTTACCACCACTACCACCACTATCAAATAGCATTCTCATAGAAACCCAAAATCTCCATTCTATTTAGATTTCATCTCTTTATTTCATTTTAGCATCTATATTGTGGAAGAGCTCCATTTTTCCTGAAATTCCTCAGAAACAGTTTTGTGTAAGCCCTGTTTTTCAATTGTTGAAGTGCCTCAGGGCTCAGGGCTCAATCTTGGCCTTCCTTGTGATTTCTCATCCAGTCTGTGGTTACAAATACCATTGATATGTAATGGAAACATTCACTTATGGAACTCCTGTTTTGAGCTTCATATATCAAATACCACCATTTGAAGATCTGACATGTGTATTAACCTTAATACATTAAACACACACACACACACACACACACACACACACACTGCCTTTTAGACCCCAAATTTGTTCTTTGTTATTTTCCCAACATTTCTAATTTCAGTTAATACCACTACTCATCTCTCTATTATTAACATTAAAAACACCAGATTTATAATCAAGTCTTCATTTGCTCATCCTTTCCATTTAATTCCTAAGCAAGTCTTGTCCATTACCCTCCACAATAACTTTCCTCAATCTTCACTGTTAATAATCTAGAAAAAGACACTAACTTATCTTCACCTGAACCATGGCAATGACTTCCTAACTGGTCCCCTTCCACCTTTGCCCCATTAAGCTCCTTTTGCCTTAAAGAGACAAAGTGATCTCTTACTCATGTTGTTATAGGTCAGCCACCCCCAAAATGATATGTTAAAGCCTGAACCTCCAGTACCTCAGAATGTGACCTTATTTAGAAGTAGAGTCATTGCAGATATAATTAGTTAAGATGAGATCATATTGGAGTAGAGTGGGCCCCTAATCTGTTATGCCTATGTTCTTATAAGCAGATAGCCCTGTGATGACAAGATACACAGGGAGAAGGTCAAAGGAAGATCAAAGCAGAGACTGGAGATACACTGCCACAAGTCGAGAAATGCCTGGGGTTATCCAGAAATCCTTGAAAGAAGCAGGAAGGGGCCTCCCCTAAAGACTTTGGAGAAAGCACTGCATGGCCAACACCATGTTTCAGACTTCTAACCTCTAAAACAGTGAGAGAAAAAATTTCTGTAGTTTTTTGTTTGTTTTTTAAAGATTTTATTTATTTATTTAACAGAGAGAGAGAGATATCACAAGTAGGCAGAGAGGCAGGCAGAGAGAAAGGAGGAAGCAGCCTCCCTGGTGAGCAGGGAGCCCAATGTAGGGCTCAATCCCAGGACCCTGAGTTCATGACCTGAGTCAAAGGCAGGGGCTTTTTAACCCACTGAGCCACCCAGGCGCCCCAAAATTTCTGTAGTTTTAAGCCACTCAGTCTCTAGTACTTTGTTAGAGTAAGAAAGGAATACACATGTAAATAAGATCATATATAGTAGGAAAGAAATATATAAATAGTAGGAAGGGAATACACATGCAAATCACTGCTCTGCTGAAAACGTCTACTATACAACCTTATAGTCTCATGGCCTACATGGTCTCATCTCTATCTACTCCTACAGACGACTATCACTCTTTATCAGTATATCCCAACCACAGTAGTCCCTTCCCTTTTTCTCTTCCACAGCCTAGACCTTTTATTTCCTCAAGGCCTTTAGCCTTGCCTTTCTCTGGACTGGGAAGTTTCTTAGACTTTTAACATGGCAGGTGGCTTCTCACCATTCAGCTCTCAGCTCTAGAAAGGCCAACCCTGACTGTCCTGTGCTAAGTGCCTTCTGAGTCATTCTTTATTGGATTACTTTATTTCTTCTCTACAGCACTTTTTACTGTTCAATTTTTGTTCATTAATGTTTTTATCCTCAGGTAAAATAATAAGGACATTATCTCTCTTGTTCATTATTATATTCCTATAATATGATAGGTACTCAATAAATGCTTGTTAGAGGAGTGAATGAAATCTTTGTGAAATAATACTGAAGTAAAAGGTCAATATAAGGCTATATCGTGTCAACGTTCTGTATTTCCTCTTGTCCTGCCTTGAGGCAAGACAAATCACCTTGCCTTTCCCCTACTCATTCTTCCAATAAACAATATTAGGTTTGCTCATATTTGTATATTCTTCTCAGTACCAGCTCAAAATTTAAACTATATGAAAGAGATCCACCTACTGTTAGGTCTTTAATTATAATTATGTTATGGGAGCCTCGAAGTTTTCGTACTACTGCTTGAAGATTACGTCCATTTAGGAAGATCTAGAAAGTCATTTCTGAGCATGATTGTCAACAGCAGCCTCTCTTCTTCACCTTAGGCTCTTGATTCTATTCTGCTACTAGTTTGCTAAGCTAACGACAAGACTTGATAGAATTGTTTGGGGGATGAGCAGGATCTGAGACTGATTGTTCCTCATATGGGTAAACTATAGAAACTGTACTCATGAAGTTTTAGACAACTGTTTTACTTTTTAAGGGGCTTCCCCTTCTCTCTGGTCTTTGATATTATTGTCTGCTGAAATTCTAGGAAATTTAAATTTTGGAAAATTGGGGCACTGCGTATTGCTAATTTGTTTATCTAGTTTTAAAAATTTTAATTGTGGGGCACCTGGGTGGCTCAGTGGGTTAAAGCCTCTGCCGTCGGCTCAGGTCACGATCTCAGGATCCTGGGATCGAGCCCCGCATCAGGCTCCCTGCTCAGTGGGGAACCTGCTTCCTCCTCTCTCTCTGCCTGCCTCTCTGACTACTTGTGATCTCTCTGTGTGTCAAATAAATAAATAAATAAATCTTGAAAAAAAATTTAATTGTGTGCTGAAAGTATGAAAATACATATATTTAAAGTGCTTTTGTGTGAGTGGTACAGGGTAACCAACATTCCTGGTTTGGAACTGAAAGATTTCACTGGCAAAAATAGGGTGATCTTGTGAAAACTGGGAGGTTGATCACCCTTGTTGGCTGAGTATGTTGTATTTGTCCCTGACATAAAGGTATTTTATGTATTCTGAAATTTGATATACATTCCTAATAATTGTATGAGGTGAATTTTGTTAATGTTTCCATGATTCAAATGGCAATTAAAGAATAATAGTTCTATGTCTTAAGCTATACAACTACACTCCACCAAAGCTTGACCTAGCTTTGTCTGTCTTCAGAGTCTGAGATATTTAGATTGTATAGGAATAGATGGATTCCAACGAGATAAAATTATCATTCATTAAAAGTGACCTAATGAAGAAAATCCCAGGAGACAATAAGTTTTCTTGTGGTCCCAGTATTCTATGATTTGGGCTAATATCGTTTATTATGTATAACTGTCTCATTTATCCAAAACTGAGAAATATAACATTTATGAAATCTGCTAAAAATTTAGGTATTTTTGTCAAAATTGTTCTTTCTTTCTATGCAATCTGTATACACCCTTTTTTAACTGTCACAATAGTATTAGTATTTCATTAAAAGGTCATGATGAGGGGCACCTGGGTGCTCAGTCATTAAGCATCTGCCTTTGGCTCGGGTTATGATCCCAGGGTCCTGGGATCGAGCCCCTCATCGGGCTTCCTGCTCCGTGGGAAGCCTGCTTCTCTCTCTGTCCCACTCCCCCTGCTTGTGTTCCCTCTCTCACTGTGTCTTTCTCTGTCAAAGTCTTAAAAAAAACAAACAAACAAAAAAGTCATGATGATCAGTATAATTGAACCAGGATTTCATCATATAAACTACTTGATGTGTAAAGGTAAAAAAATTACCTTCATATGGCATATGCATTGATTAAAAATTATATTTCACAAATTGAACAATTTATACTACCACTAGATTACCTTTACATATTATGTACACATTAGGACAGCTTGAAACTAAAAACAATGGTAGTTAATATGGTTAAAGAATTTCCCTGTATTATTAATATTTTAAACGTACTGCATAGTTTTTTATATTTGGCACAATGTAATATAGAAATGAATTCCATAACCGTAGCTAATATGTAAAGATCTGGATTACACATTTTAAATAATTTAAAATTCAAAGCATTCATGCACATTTTGGTCTATATTTCATTGAAGGAGATGTTTCCAGTGAATATTCATCTCCTTCCAGCATTGCAGTTATCAAGCACATGGTCTCAGTATCCAGACAGCATGTGTTTGAATCCCAGCCCTGCCAATTATGGATTATAAAGTCATAGATAAGTTACTTAGCTTCTTAGTGCCTCATGTCTCTAGTCTTTATGGCTCCTATTTCTTCAAATGTTTGATTAAATGAGCTAGCATCTCCTTATCACTTAGAACTATAGCTGACACAGGAGCTAACTTATGTGTCACTTTATATATATTGACTTTTAGATCGATAGACTACATTGTATTATTGTATTATTCTACATGTAGATTGTATTTTAGTTAGTATTATTGCTAGCAAACCTGCTAAATATCTTAAATATCTCAAATATCTTAATGGGGAAATTGGAACTTAAACAATTAATGGGTTTGTATTTCTTTAGTGAAGCTGTTAATATTTACTTCTTTACATCTAAATTGAAATTAAACTTGCTCTTTCCCTATGTTGGTGAAGCATGTAGCTGACACATTCTCAGCATTTGTGGAAAGAACTGTTAACTGAGCATGTCCCAGAGGCACAGCAGTCAGCAAAAAGGTTCTTAGTCCTGTTAGCCTGAGGAATGTGTGTCTCTAACAGATTGCCAGGAAAGATTAACTGCTGCAGATAGAACAGCTGCTGGTTCAAGCAATTTTGATCTTTTTATATCTTGTGTTCATTCTGTTTCCAGGTGGAATTGGCCCACTTGTTAAGGAGAGCCGCAGGTAGTCCAGCTGCTGGTTCAAAAAGTCTCGTCTTATATGTTTTGTTCATTGTGTTTTGACACAGAATTGGCCCAGTTGTTTTTGGAAAGCCCTCAAGGGAAAGTTTTTACAAAATAGTTTCATAACCTTTTCTAGGAGACAAATATACCTCCCATTTTTACTCCCTTTGGCAAGTAAAATAGGCCATTCAGGAAACCCCATTGTAAACCTTTGCCCTAAAATGTGTTGAAGAGAGTGGTACTTGGTTCAATAAATTAACCAGGAAATGGATAAATATCCAGACTTTTATGCTCACCTTTTTCTTTCTCCTTTTTGTTTTAAGTGCTTATTTGGCCATTACAGTGGAGATTCTTGCATTTGTTTGTGTGTAGGAAGATTTTTGTGTGTATAAAACACTGGAAATGAAATTGTTCTGCTAAAAATGCTTTAGGGAAAACTAATCACTCTTTATGATAGGACTTCCCCACACTCATAGTATGGTAGAAGGGCTTATGGGATTATGTGCATCATGGTTTTCTTTAACATTTAAAATTATAGGAAACTATGTATTATGTGTGTATATTTACAATAAAAATGTCCAGATGCTATGTATAGCTATATCCTATTTTTTATTATGTTCAGTTAGCCAACATATAGTACATCACTAGTTTCTGATGTAGTGCTCAATGATTCATTAGTTGCATACAACACCCAGTGCTCATCACAGCATGAGCCGTCCTTAATACCCATCCCCCAGTTACCCCATCCCCCTAGCCCCCTCCCTTTTGTAACCCTCAGTTTGTTTCCCTGAGTCCAGATTAAGGTGAAATTCCTTCTACTCCTTTAGGGTTTGACTCTATATATTTTGAAATACAATTCTGAGTTTCATGCCATTACATTCCTCCACCTCCAATGAATATGTGTCACATGCAAAATTATTGTCATGTGACTGGAGAAATCACTTTCTAGAACATTTATTGTTTTTTTTGGAAGACCATTGGACTATTAAAAAATCTGCATATGAATGTCTTCTATATTAAAATCCTTAGCTGACTCTGATATCATGTATATATTTTTGATATGTTTATATCCTGGTACTTCTTAAATGCAGCCCTCATTTAAATCCTCTATGATAAGAAATAAATAATGAGGTCATTAATTTAAATAATGCAAGCATAATTTTGAGTAAATATTAGTAGCATAAAACATGTTAGCTTATTAATCCATTTGTTCTCAAATGACAAGTTATAATTTAATAAAAGGTTGGATAAATGACCTTTCATAAATGTAGATAAAAAAGGTGATGAAATATGTTTTGTCACACGATTGTTTTGAATACCAGTTTATACTTTACATAAAGCACAGCATGTGGCATAGAATAAAGACTCGAGATTTAACAAGGAAATTAATAAATAAGAAAAATGATTTCTAATGTATTCTAAGTCTCCTTAAATTAGGAATTGGTTACCATATAAGTAAATCTCTAACAGTAGAAATATATCTACCTTCAATATCTACTATTTCTACCAACATCTTTAAGAGAATTAATATAATTTATTATAAATCAACTAGGGAATGGTGATATATTTAAAAAATATTAGCAAGAGCATTTTAAAATGGCAAGGTAGCTGCCATTGTACTAATATCCATGAAATGAACAATTGCAAACACTGTACAAAATATAAAACAACTCTTTGAAAGCATTGAGGGGTGGCTAAAGCAAGTAGATATTAAAAGAGAGTCAACTGTTGAAAGAAAAAAATAAACACTCACTGGGTGATATTCACAATTATATATTTTCCCACGGTCAATCCCAGCCAGTGTGACACGGGTAGCATCATATAGAAGTAGAAAGTCACAATTTTATTGACTTGCGGTGTCAGAGAAGAGAGTTCAGTGCTGTCAGAGTGGCTTAAATTGAGGGGGGATCAAGGAAAGGTGGAAGTCTTAAAATCTGTGTGTAAACTCCCCTCAAATGTTTGCCTGACCCTGAATATTAGGTGTTTGAGGTTCCTGCTGAAAGAAACAGCTGGAAAGCTGAAAGACTTGAGCAAATATTTTAGCTGACTCCTATTGCAGTGGAAACAGTTTGCTGTTTGAGTTCTGCCAAGTTAAATGAGTTTGATAAACACCTCAGGCTTTTAACAGATCTGCACTATCCGGTATTAAAATCAAGCCTCCACAAATACTTGGTGGTACCCCACTAATCCAGCTGCCAACCACAGGACTAATCAAGCTTCCTTGAAGATCATAACAGAACTAGAGGCAATGTTCTCAATAAATGAAAAGTCACCAGGCAAGTCTAGGACAGGAAAGTATGGCATATAGTTAAGAAAAAAGCAGTCCATACAAACAGAACCCAATACAACTCAGATGTTGGATTAGCAGAAAAGTACTTTAAAACAGCTATTATAAATATCTCAAAGCCTTAAAGGAAAACACAGCCATAAGGAGTAAATAGATGGAAAGTCTCACTGGAAAAATGAAACTATAAGAAAGAGATAAAACTGAAATTCTAGAATTAAAAAATATAATATCGGGGCACCTGGGTGGCTCAGTTGTTAAGTGTCTGCCTTCGGCTTGGGTCATGATCCCAGGGTCCTGGGACCAAGTCCCACATTGGGCTCCCTGCTCAGTGGGGAGCCTGTTTCTCCTTCTCCCTCTGCCTACTGCTCCCCCTGCTTGTGCTGTCAAATAAACAAATAAAATCTTTAAAAAAAGAAAAGAAAAGTGAGGAGATGGAGAAACATTTATCACACAAATGGATGTCAAAAGAAAGCTGGAGTGGCAATACTTACATCTGCCCCATATCGGGGCTCCCTTCACAGTGAGAAGCCTGTTTCTCCCTCTCCCACTCCCCCTGCTTGTGTTCCCATTATCTGTCAAATAAATGAATAAAATCTTAAAATAAAAAAAAATAAAAATATAATATCATACATTTAAAAGAAATCACTGGATGGACTAAATAATATACTGATAATGGCAGATAAAAGGTCAGTGAATTTGAAGACAGATTAATAGAGACTATCCAATCTGAAGAAAAGAGAGAAAAGGTTTTTAAAAAATCAGTGAAAAGAGTTTTAGTGGTCTACAGGGCAGTAGCAGGTAAGCTAACTGATGTGTGGTATACTTTATGACAGTTTACTATGGGTAAACTTTCCATCCTTTCACTTCCTACTTGTTTCCTTCTTAGTTTTAACCACATCTATAATTATCTCATGTAATAATATGTTTATTTCCTATTATCTTTATCCTTGTAATATCTAATTGAAGTTGGCTCTGAGAACTTAAAATTTTGTGGGGCTACCTGTTTTTGTACGGCTAGGAGATCAGAGTCTGGCTTTCCTATGGTATTAAGACTGAAATCTGATGTACAGAGTGGGTCCCTAAAAATTTCCAGCTTTTGGATCACACTACAGTTTCCTTTTTTATTTTATTTTATTTTATTTTATTTTATTTTATTTTATTTATTTATTTGAGAGAGAGAGAGAGAGATCACAAGCAGGCAGAGAGGCAGGCAGAGGGAGAAGGGGAAGCAGGTTCCCTGCTGAGCAGAGAGCCCCATGCAGGACTCGATCCCAGGACCCTGAGATCATGACCTGAGCCAAAGTCAGAGGCTTAACCCACTGAGCCACCCAGGCGTCCCCGCACTACAGTTTCCTTAACTGTTTCCTTCTCAAACTTTTAGACATTAAATAAAACCTAGATAAAATAATACTGTTCTTTACAGAACACCAGAGAAAATGGAAAACCTTCTTTGTGGCTGGATGCACCCAGATTGGGGCTCCTCACAACTTTCGGACCCAAGGCTGAGAGAAGAAATATTTTCGTTCACCTTTAAATTATCTGTAGCTCCTGGAATGGAGTGTTCTACCTAATTTCCATCTATTGATCAACCTTAGCACTTTGAATGTACTAAAGACTACTAATTCATTAAATCAGTTATTTTTATTATTATACATATATTATTAAGCTCCCACTATATGTGAGCCACTGATTTAAGTATATGTTTATGTCAGTGAGGAGCATCCTCCCTTAAATGTTCACTCTGATAGTGGTTGACGGAAAAAAAAAATAAGTAAGTGACATAGGACAGTTGTAAATGCTTCAGAAAAAAATACTCAGACAAATTAAGGGAAGATTGGGTATTAAAATTTTTTAATAGATTAGTCAAAGGAAACTCACTGAGAAGTTGTCATTTGAGCAAAGACTTGAAGGAGAGGATGTAAGTGGGGAAAATATGAGTATATTAAGGGGACAATATTCTAGATAGAGAAAGAGCCAGTGTGAGGGCGTGAGCGGAAGGATGCTTGACATGTTCAAGGAACACTGAGGAGGCCAGTGTGACTAGCAAACAGTGTCCGACAGAAGACTGGAGAGGAAGTCAGGAAGGAGTACAACTAACTTAGGTCCCACTAGACATTACAAATTATTGGACTTTTACTCTGAGGAAAATGGGCAGCTATTGGAGAGTTTGAGCAGAGAAGTGCATTTTGAAAAATGGATCACCGTAACTGCTGAGTTAAGAATGGACTATTGTTTTGGGGGAAACGTTAATAGTAGAAGCAAGGAATCTATTACAGTAACATAAGGTAGACTGAATTTTCTTCTTGTATAGTGGCATTGTGACAGTTAAAATATGTTTCCTTCTTTGACTTGTAATACAGAAAGTGTAGGTCTCTTTTCAGTTGTTTATTCCTGGGAGGCCTAAGAACTGATTTATGTATTATTAATCTTCCATATTTTAGGTGCATCATTTGGCATATGTTAGATTAAGGAACAAGTCATTATTTTTTATATCTTCTTTTCTCCTCTGCTGATACCAGTTTCAGGGTATTGAGGGTGATAGGTTTCTTTTAATGTATAGTGAAATTACTCATTTTATATAAACAAAGACTAAGCAAGACTTCACTACCTAATTAAGTCTACCTCTTGCTTTTCATATACAGTAGGGGTGGAAGTGCTTCTCCTGGTGGAAGATGAGCATCATTTTCATGCAATCAGATGTGTCCTTATTCACCTTTCATAAGTTTATCACAAAAACAAGCTGATGTCTTTTATATTCTTTTAGATAAAGATGCCTTTGCATATGTTCAAGCTTAGGAAAAGGAATTAATGGTTGGTGGTTAATTAATTTGTATGGCTGCAAATGTAATTCAGTTGAGCAAAATTATGTGAAAAAGTTTTCCAAAAGCACCAGTATATCAGTCAAGAACTCTAGAAAATGCACACGCATGCACACTCACACACAGACCAGTCATATCAATGACCTCATCACTATTTGCAATTTTTTATGATATATCAGTCACAATACAGTACATCATTAGTTTTTCATGTAGTGTTCCATGATTCATTGTTTGTGTAAAACATCCAGGGCTCCATGCAATTCGTGCTCTCCTTAATACCCATCACCAGGCTAACCCATTCCCCCACCTCCATGCTATTCCTTATGTTCCACGAATAAGTGAAACCATATGATAATTGACTTTCTCTGCTTGACTGCATAATCTCCTCCTGTCCTGACCATGTTGATGCAAAAGTTGGGTATTTATCCTTTCTAATGGCTGAGTAATATTCCATTGTGTATATGGATCATATCTTCTTTATCCATTTGTCTATTGAAGGGAAACTTGGCTCTTTCCACAGTGTGGTTATTATGGACGTTGCTGCTAGAACACTGGGGTGCAGGTGGCCCTTCTTTTCACTACATTTGTATCTTCAGGGTAAATACCTAGTAGTGCAATTACTGAGTCATAGGGTAGCTCTATTTTTAACTTCTAAGGAACTTCCACGTTGTCTTCCAAAGTGGCTGTATCAACTTGCATTCCCACCAACAGTGTAAGAGGGTTCCCCTTTCTCCACATCCTCTCCAACATTTGTTGTGTCTTGCCTTGTCAATTTTTGCCATTCTAACTGGTTTAAGGTGGTCTCTCAATGTGGTTTTGACTTGAATTTCCATGATGGCTAATGATGTTGAACATTTTTTCATGTGTCTGTTAGCCATTCATATGTCTTCTTTGGAGAAGTGTCTGTTCATGTCTTCTGAACATTTCTTGACTTGATTATTTGTTTTTTGGGTCTTGAGTTTGAGAAGTTCTTTATAGATCTTGGACACCAGCCTTTTATCTATAGTAGTAAAGTTGGGACAGTTTACATTTCTGGGGGCTAGGGGCTATTGGCTTTTGTTGTGCTAAGATTATTAGGTGGAGAATTAATTCAAATTTAAAATGCTGTCATGTTCTGGTGTCAGAGTAATTAAGCAAATTAATTTTTCTAATACACAGATCAAAGTTCAAATCAAAGTTTTGTCCTTACTAAATGCATGAATTTGAAAAAGTAACCAACTTTCCCTAAACTTTAGTTTTCTTCTCTGTAAAATGGAGATAATTATAGACTCTGCTTCATGGTATTGAAAAAAATTAAATGAGATGATGCATGTATGACAGACAGAGTCTGTCATAGAGTAGATACACAATAAATGGCAGCTATCATCACTATTGTTATTATGAGCATAGCTCTTTCTAATAGGATTATTATTAGTATTATATGAAGAATTCTCATCATATAGAGAATAGCAGCATGAGAATGTTTAAATAAAAATGACTTAGCTTGAAATAATTATGTATATCATAATTCAGAAAATAGAGACAATTTTAAATAGTTGTATGAAACAAAAATACTAAATCATATACAAAGTAAAACATGTATATTCTTTAAAGAGAGGTTTTTACCCTGTTTATTTACTATCAGGCAATGCTTTCTTCAGTACACTGTTTGTACCCTTGACCTCATGATCCTTAGTTGAAATGGGACCAAAAATATATATTTCACTTGTCAAAGAAGTAGATACACAAAGCTTGAAGTAACAGAGAGGGAATTTACTTTAGGCTGTCAAGATAAGACAGACTGAAGAATATATATGTGTGTGTGCATGTGTGTGCTAATAAATATTTGTTTTTAAAATACATATTAAATTATATGTTATTTATTAATGATAAACCAAGGATGATTTTATTATGGAAAAGTTTATAGTTTGCACTGTACAGACTTTTATATTTTTATTATTTCTTTGGAGTAAACAATTATTTTAGGAAAAAAACTAATAGAATGAAAATTCATAGTATTTTAACTATTGGTCATCTACAGATGGCTAGATTATGATGATGTAGATGATTGACTGACATATATAGCATTGGTTCAATTTCTTTTTTTTTTTTTTCTTTTTTTTTTTATTTCACAGAGGGAGAGAGATCACAAGGAGGCAGAGAGGCAGGCAGAGAGAGAGGGGGAAGCAGGCTCCCCGCTGAGCAGGGAGCCCGATGCGGGCCTCGATCCCAGGACCCTGAGATTATGACCTGAGCCGAAAGCAGAGGCATTAACCCACTGAGCCACCCAGGCGCCCGCATTGGTTCAATTTCTTAACCAAATAAAAAAACAAAGAACAGGTTTTTACAACTAATTGTATTTTTTTAAAAATCAAAGAACCAGTAGATGTTCTACCAAATTAAAATGTATATGAAAGAAATCTAATAGATTAATTTTTATTGAGAATCATCTAATTTTATTTCCAAATCCTTTCTATATTCAATATTTGTAGAAGTTTTTATTTGCATATATATGATTTTTTTTTCACTGCATTACTTCAACCTCTAATAGCTTTAGTTGAAAAAGGGCAGTTGTGAACTTCTGATAACTTGAAGAAGTGCACTGAAAAATTAAATCCTGCTTGAAAAAGAAAATAGGTTTCACCACTACTCACACCTCTTCAACCACTCTTATCAAGCTTTGAGACCTGTTCTTCTGAAACAATATTGCCATTTCTGTTACCCTAATAGACAATTTTAGGGGAATATGTTAATTTGGTTTTCTATTCTATTAAAAGTTAGTTTATGGAACATTACTGTTTCTTGTTTGGAGAGTAAAAATCAACACAAATAGAAATTCAGCATACAAATGCTTTACGTTTTTACAGATAACACATTGAAAATGTACCAAAACTGTCTCAATGGACATTTTGGTCCCTAGACCTGCTTATATTTGAACTTTTTGATAATTTTATGTGATATTTGAGTAATAGAGCATTTAACTAATGAATTCAGTTGCAGTAGAGGCATGCTGGTTCTCAGTTTATATCCTAAAGCATGAAGACTAATTGCCTTTAGTTTATCTAGATAGCTACAAGGAGCATAATTGGTCATAAAGTTATATAGTCCTTTTCAAAAATCAGACATGATATTTGACTCAACAGCCTTCTGCATCAGTAAATTCCATTAGCAGAATTTTTTTTTGAAACAATCTAGTTCTTTTGGACAATTGCTTATATAAAGTGTCTATATTTGTGTATACTTCCTTTTATTTGATTGATTTTTTTTCAAGAAAATATATGAGTTGCAATGTGTTTTTTTATAATCTGATTTGTTATTAAAAATAATTCATGTACTCCATTAATTTAAGAACAGAAATGTTAAACCCAACTAGCATGTAGCATGACTATTTCATATTTTTTCTATATGTTACTATTTCTGACACTTCCTTGTTCTTAATCCTTTTCGTTAGATGACCATGTATCTTTCTTTCCAAAGTAAACAGAAGCTCTTAGGTGGAAACTTCACAAGTTACTGCAACCACATGCAGACTCTGCACCACACCCCTATCCCATTCTCCCACATACATATTTTTTTCCAGTAAAGGAAGTGGTCCTTTCTAATACCAGGATAGCTCCTAAATTATGTTTTGAATTCCATGCTTTCCAAACTTCTCCAGAATTTTATACTGGTCAATTATCCCTATTCTCATTTTGTGTAATTAGCATTTCTTTTACAACTGCATCCTTCCCATCAATATTTTCAGATCTTCTATTTTCTTCTGCTTAAAACATTAAATACACAATTCTTCATCAGAGCCTACACCTAAATCCAGATAACATTATCTCTTCTTTTTTCTTCCAACTGACTTCTCCCTAGATTGAACCTCTCTCCTCAATTCACTCAAATCTAGATTTGCTTTCATCACATCACCAAAAACAGCCATACTTAAGAATAATCTTTATTTTTCTATAACCAAGGGCATTTTCAGTGCCTCTTATTATTTATCATTCGTTTTTTCTAATGAAATGTCTGGACTCTTGAATTACATGAGACGGCATGCTCTCTTTGAGCATATAGCAAACTATATCTCTCTGGCAACTGTTTCTAACCTCTTTGTATGATTTCTCTACATCTGGTGTTGGAGTTCCTCTCAGATTGACCCTCTACAAAGGGGATCCAAACATCCTTGTATTTCCTGAGATTCTCAAGGAATTCTCAATGAAATAAATACTTATTAAGAGAATATCAAATAGAGCTCTCATTTCAAGTTATGCCTTTGTGTACCTTAAACTCTTCACTTTTTAAAATTGAAATAAATAAATGTGTTGACTATATTGGGAGACAGCTATTTTTTTCCCTTGGGAAAATTAAAAAAAAATCACCTAGGGAGTTTAATTACCAACTCAATAAAAATTTTTAAAAAATAACTCCCAAAAAGAAATACGATTTTTTCTTTTTTTCCACTAAATATATGAACAGCTTACATAATATTGGGTGTAAATAATTAGCAGTTTCACAGCTAAATGCTTTACTTCAAGGGAATTTTTATTGATTATGCATAGGAAGAACAGCATCCATGGTTCAACTCTGTGAGGCACCAAATTCAGTTGCACCTTCAGTTTTACCAAAATAAGGAAAGGAGTTCAAGATAACCACTTCTATTCCTTTTGAAAATGAGGGTGGTGGGTAGGGGTGGGTGACAGAAATCTGGTCAGAGAACAGCAGCTGTAGTTTAGAAAGTAAAATGCATCAGTGCATAAGCTCGGAGACATCAGTCTTTGCCATACGAATAATGAGTGGAGTTGAATCCCAATGGGTCTGTGCATTCTTATATGTAAATAGAGACTAATATTATTTATTTGTAATTTAGTGTTTCTTCTAGGTTGAAACCAGTTTGCTCATTGGTAATAAGGAAATCATAAGATGTTCCTCAAATTATTTTAGGAACAAGTCAAATAATTTATATTAAAGTACTAGCATTGTACTTGTTTCATATTAGGAGCTCATTAAAATTCTCTCATATCTTTCTTGGTTTTCGCACCTCAGTGTACTTCTCTTCCCTAGATGTAGTCCAATGTCAATATGTGCTAGTCTTATCTATCATCTCTTTATCCATCCATCTAATCTATCACCTGTCTCCTATCTTTTTCTTCCTTCCTCCTTCCTCCCTCCCTTCCTTCTTTCCTTCCTTTCTTCCTTCCTTCCCTCACTCCTTCCTTCCTTCACTCCTTCCTTCCTTTTACCATTTTTCATCATCTATATATTTTTACATAGTTGTTATTATATTTTGTTATCCATTGACATCTTAATGACAACATAATAACTTTTTCATGACCCCATCAGAGAGGAGTTGAAGATAAATCTAGATCAGCATCTTTCCTAAACTACCGATTAAAGAATACAAACTATGGTGTTAGAAGGAAGTGAGTTTGAATTTTACCTTAATCATTATAATGTAAGGCAAGCGATATTATAATTCTAAACCTTTACATGAGAAATTAAAATGACATTTAATGTCATTTAATGTGAACTGTTTGCAATATTCACAATATCTGGCATATATGTTAACAAAGCACTCAATAAATGTGACCTCTTATTTTCATTGTTACCCCTGAAACTACTAGTACATCTGACAATTCCTTATTCTGCCTACTTATAAGAGCTGATTTTAATACAAATATAAAGCATTGGGTGTGCATAGACATTTGTTTGATTTTAATACCAGGCTTGTAATTACTGTTTTTGGAAACTTTTAAGAAAGATTTAATTTCTACAATATCTGAGCAAAGTTTTTATTTCCCTAGATTTAATGATTTAATAAATGAAACTCTTAAAGTCCT
The DNA here is from genome assembly GCA_002007465.1 of Ailurus styani. NCBI lineage: Eukaryota > Metazoa > Chordata > Mammalia > Carnivora > Ailuridae > Ailurus > Ailurus styani. The sequence goes on along the minus strand of LNAC01000005.1, from coordinate 1,953,835 downwards.
AGAGAGATTTAGCCAAGGTCTGCTTTTTTAAGTTCATACCAATTCCCTCATTTATTTTTGACTTATCATAGCCTGGGATTTTATACCTCTCTACTTGCAAAATTAAATTAAATTGCTTAGCCTGCACTTACTGTCCTGTCCCAGGCTCCCTGCTTGGTGGGCTTGTAATATTATTATTACTTAGTCAGACTTGAGCTTTCCACTAAAAACAAGAACAAAAAAAGTATTTAATTAGAGTTTAAATTAAGGATGTAAAGAACTTATAAAATATGCATATTTTACTATTTTATATGTTTCTCACAATTTCAATGTTAAAAAGAAAATTTCAGAAGTGTCATATACTTAAGAGCAGTAAGCTGACCCACTAAGCAAATGATAAATATCTCACATTATTGTTTCCTTTTTTGAGCTTATTTTGGCATAATCCTCTTATTTGGGACAAACTTTCTTTAAAGTAACTTTATAAGGAAAGAATAGGAAATAGTTGTTTATTAAGTTCTGTCAACATTTCTTAACCTACCTTAGAATGTTTTTGATTAGTTTAAAGGTTAAGATGGAAAGTAGAATGGCTAGTATAACTATGCTATATGCAATTGTAAATACTGTAGACCACAAATAAGTGACGTTTACTTCAATAATTCTTTTTCAAGCACTCAAAACAAAGTGTATTCTGTCTATGCACTTATTCCCTATTGGTTTAAATTGTATTGATATAAAAGATTGTAGTTCTACTATGTTTCATATATTCAAACCAACGTTAGTCCTCAGTCAATATATAGATTAAATCCCAAATCGCTAACCTTCTACTTTAGCATAGTAAAAACTTAAGTGATCATGTATTTAAACACACACACACACACACACACACACACACACACACACACACACAAGTCTCATAGTCAATGTATATTTTATTTAGGCATCCTTTTACGCCTTTTTTATGTGTTAATTAGATAGTACTCAATAACCCTATGGGTTGGGTTATATCATTACCCTATTTTAGAGCTGAGGAAATTAAGACATGGAAATACTTAGTTGCCCCAGGATACAGAACTAGGAAGAGAGTGCCATGTGGAGAGTCCCAAATGTGGACTTCAATGCTCTTATAATCATGGCACTTTCTTGATTGCCATGGTATAATATATACCAAGTGCAATAAACTTATGACATTTAGCTTGCTGTACACATGAGATGTATCTTATATAAATTCTATATTTCAGTACCAATTATGAAATATCATTTACATATTTATAGTAATTAAACACCCAACCTCTATATTTGTGACAATAGAGGAAAAATGTCTTTGCATTTTAAAGGTAAAGAAACTTTGACTAGAATTAGGCTGCAAATTTGAAGTTTGCTTGGAATAGTCATTATAAAACCTATAAATGAAATTATTAATGTTTGACTATAGCTTTAAAGTCTATGGTTCTGTTTGATTTATCATCCAGACAAAGGAACAGGAGTTCCAATATAACTCATCTAAAATCTGTGTTGGGAAAGAATTCTTTTTTCCCCTACTTTGCATCTTTTTTAATTAACATATAATATATTATTTGTTTCAGGGGTACAGGTCTGTGATTCATCAGTCTTAGATAACACCCAGCGCTCACCACAACACATACCCTCCCCAATGTCCATCACCCAGCCACTTCATCTCCCTATCCCACTTCTGTCCATCAACCTTCAGTTTGTTTCTACAGATTAAGAGTCTCTTATGTTCTGTCTCTCTCTCTGGTTTCATCTTGTTTCACTTTTCCCTGTCTTCCCCTATGGTCCCCTGCCTTATTTCTTCAACTCAAAATATCAGTAAGATCATATGATAATTATCTTTCTCTGATTGACTTATTTTGGTTAGCATAATACCTTCTAGTTCCAACCACATCATTGAAAATGGCAAGATTTCATTTTTTGATGGCTGTGTAATATTCCATTATATATATAATGGAATATTATAGAAGTTAAATGGATAAAGAAGATGTGGTCTGTGTGTGTATATATATTTACACACACACACAGACCACATCTTCTTTATCCATTCATCTGCCTATGGACATCTGGGATCTTTACATAGTTTGGCTATTGTGAACAATACTACTATAAACATTGAGGAGCACGTCCCCCTTCGATGACTACATTTGTATCTTTGGGGTAAATACCCAGTAGTGCAATTGCTGGGTTACAGGGTGGCTCTATTTTCAACTTTTTGAGGAACCTCCATACTGTTTCCTAGAGTGGCTGCACCAGCTTGCATTCCTCCCAACAGTATAGGAGGGTTTCCCTTTCTCCACATCCTCACCAATCTGTTGTTTCCTAACTTGTGAATTTTAGCCATTCTGACTGGTGTGAGATGGTATCTCACTTTGGTTTTGATTTATATTTCCCTGATGCCAAGTGATGTTGAGTACTTTCTCATGTGTCTGTCTGCCATTTGGATGTCCTCTTTGCAGAAATGTCTGTTCATGTGTTCTGCCCATTTCTTAACTGTATTATTTGTTCATTGGATGCTGAGTTTCATAAGTTCTTTATAGATCTTGGATACTAGCCCTTTATCTGATATGTCATTTGCAAATATCTTCTCCCATTCTGTTGGTTGTCTTTTGGTTTTGTTGAGTGTTTCTTTTGCTGTGCAAAAGCTTTTTGTCTTGATCAAGTTCCAATAGTTCATTTTTGCCTTTGTTTCTCTTGCCTTTGGAGACATGTCTAGGAAGAAGTTACTGCAGCCGAGATAGAGGAGGTTGCCGTCTGTGTTCTCGCCTCAAGGATTTTGATGGATTCCTTTCTTACATTTAGGTCTTTCATCCATTTTGAGTCTGTTTTTGTGTATGATTTAAGTAAATGGTCCAGTTTCATTCTTCTGCATGTGGCTGTCCAGTTTTCCCAGCACCATTTATTTAAGAGATCATCTTTTTTTCCATTGGATATTCTTTCCTGCTTTGTCATAGATTAGTTGACCATAGAGTTGAGTGTCCATTTCTGGATTCTCAATTCTGTCCCTTTGATCTATGTGTCTGTTTTTGTGCCAGTACCATACTGTCTTGATGATCACACCTTTATAATAGATTTTAAAGTCTGGAATTGTGGTGTCACCAGCTGTGGTTTTCTTTTTTAACATTCTTTTGGCTATTCAGAGTCTTTTCTGGTTCCATACAAATTTTAAGATTATTTGTTCTAGTTCTCTGAAAAGGGTTGGTAGTATTTTGATAAGGATTGCATCAAATGTGTAGATTGCTCTGGGTAACATAGACATTTTAACAATATTTGTTCTTCCAATCCATGAGTGTGAAATGTTTTTCCATTACTTTATGCCTTCCTCAATTTTTTTCATGAATGTTCTATAGTTTTCTGAGTACACATTCTTTGCCTCTTTGGTTAGATTTATTCCTAGGTATCTTATGATTTTGGGTGTTATTGTAAATGTGATCGAGTCCTCAATTTCTCTTTCTTCTGCCTCATTGTTGGTGTATAGAAATGCAACTAATTTCTGTGCATTGATTTTATGTCTTGCCACTTTACTGAATTCCTATATAAGTTCTAGCAATATTGGGGATGGAGTCTTTTGGGTTTTCCACATAAAGTGTCATATCATCTGCAAAGAGTGAGAGTTTGAATTCTGATTCAAATACCTTTTATTTCTTTTTTTTCTCTGAGTGCTGATGCTAGGACTTCTAGTACTATGTTGAAAAGCTGTGGTGATAGTGTACATCCTTGCCATGTTCCTACTATGCATCTCTTTTTTTAAGATTTTATTTATTTATTTGAAAGAGAGAGTGATCGAGAGAGAGAGCATGAGCAAGGGGAAGGCACAGAGGGAAAGGGAGAGGAAGACTCCCTGCCCAGCAGGGACCCTGGGACTCTGGAACCAAGATCTGAGCCAAAGGCAGATGCTTGACCAACTGAGCCACCCAGACACCCCCTTACTATGCATCTTATCAAGCAAGTTTCTTCAATAAACAAGTAAAGGAGGTAATAAGTTCAAATTAAATAGAAAGAAGTCAATGCATCATTAAATTCCAAAGGCTACTAAGTTTGAGTCTATTTTCCAATGTGGGTTTATCCCACCTTATATTTATTGTCTTAATTTTTCTCAATCAAAAACAGTATTGGTGAAAGGTGAAATAAGAACTCCTCTTATCTTGTTGGAAAGCTTGGTCCATAGGCAGAATGATGGCTCCCCAGGGACGTTTACATTTTATCATCCCAGTGTTAAACCTGTGAGTATGTTAGCATTCTATGAAAAAAGGAAATTTTGGTTGCAGATAGAATTGATGTTGCTAATGAGTTGACTTTAAAATAGGGAGGGTATCCTGGATTATTCAGGTGGGTCCAATGTAGTCATACGGATAGTTAAAAGTGGAAGAAGAAGGCAAAAAGGCAGGTGCTAGGAATGCAATAATGGAAAAAGAGGCAAGAAAGATGTCATCAAGAGAATGATTTCACGCCCTTTGGCCAGTTCTCAGAAGTGGAGAGCCATGTGCAAAGACAGGAGAAAGGCTTCTGGTTGCAGAGGGCAGCCTCCAGCTTATAGCTAGCAAGGAGATGGAGACCTCAGTACAGTTCTATAGAACCAAGTTTTGCCAACACTTAAGGGAACATGGATTTTCCCTGATGGTCTGCAGAATTCAGTATGCCTACATAATGATATTAGCCCAATGAGACGGTATTGGACTTCTGATCTCCAGAACTGTAAGGTAATATATTTGTGTTGCTTTCAGGTATTAACAGAGTTTGTAGTAATTTACTATTTTGTTATGTTCACAATAGAAAACTAATACATTCAGAACCCATAAATCTGTACTCTTAAAGTATTCTGATTTTCCATCAATTCTTATCACTTTTCTTTTTGAAAATTTTAACATAAAAATAGTGACTCAAGGGGTGAGTGGGTGGCTCAATCAGTTAAGCATCTGCCTTGGGCTCAGGTCATGATCTCAGGGTCCTGGGATGGAGCCCTGTGTCCAGGCTCCTTGCTCAGTGGGGAGTTGCCTTGTCTATTCTCTCTTTCTTCTGCTCTCTGTCTCTCTCAAATAAATAAAGACATAAAATCTTAAAAAAAAAAATAGTGACTCAATCCTCCCTTTGGTTCGTAATCAAATGATCAAACCACAAGAAACTGCTTTTTAAAAGTAGTCAATATTTTATTCTAGAAAACATCTCACATTCAGAGAATTAAACATATATTTTTATATACTGCCTTATTTATGAATAGAAATAAATATTTGTTTTTTTATTTTCTCACAAAGACTTAAGGTTATCTGAAATCCTATGTACAAACTTCTTGATATCTGGCTTTCATTTAGAAAAAGAAATGATCTTAGAATGTATTATTAATTTCTTTCAAGATATAGCATAGGCAGATAAATATTTATCTTTCTGAGTTTTGGTACTTTGTGGCTTCAAGAAGTTGGTCTATTCCATATAAGTTATCAAATTTGTGGACATAGAGTAGTTTGTGTAGTCTTTATTATTTTTTTACTACCATTGGGTGGGTAGTGAAGACCTCACTCCCACTGTATGTCATTTCATTTCCAATATTGGTCATTTGTTGCTTTTCTTTTTGAATGTCAATCAAAGGCACTCTTCATTTTCTGTTACAATGTTTCTGATTTCTCACATTGCCTTTTGATTCTTAGAGTTTCCATTTCTCTGCTTACATTACCCATCTGTTCTTGTGTGTTGTCTGATTTTTTAATTAGCACCCTTAACGTATGAATCACAGATATTTTAAATTCGGTGTCTCTAAATGATAACTTCTTTTTCATAGATGAATGTGGTTCTAATTCTTGCTTTTTCTCTTCAGATCAGGTTTTAGCATGGCTTTTGGCAAGCCTTGGAAGTTTTTGTTGAAACCTAAACATGTATTGAGTAACAGGAACTGAGGTAAATAGGCTTTTAGTGTGAAGTTTGATGTTAATCTGGCTAGAAGCTAGACTGTATACAATGTTTGCTCTGGCTGTAGGATCAAGAATATTCAAATTACTTTAATAGACTTGTTTTTGTCTCCCTCTTGACTTTGATATCCCAGGTGTACTCTCCTTTGTGGTAATCTGTGTTGCAGCTCTATCATTTGTAGACCATAAAATTATAAATAACTTTCTTATTTATATCTGTACATATTCAAATTTTAATGGCTATCATGATTTATTTTTCATCTTGGATAGTATGGTTTATACTTGGGAAAATCCAAGGCAGGTTAAAGAATGTTAGGTTATTATTTGCAATCCTTATTTCGTTAAAATTATTATTATTTTTGTTTGTTTGTTTGTTTGTTTGTTTAATTTATTTTTATTATTATTTTTTGCCCCAGGGGTACAGGTCTGTGAATCATCAGGCTTACACCTTTCACAGCACTCACCATAGCACAAACCCTCCCCAATGTCCATAACCCATCCACCCTATCCCTACTTAAATGAAATAGTCTTGGGCATTTAACTAATTTTAATTGCAAAGAAGTCAGAAGCTCCTGACCCAGCAATATTCAGCATTTGAATGATATTCCTTAACTTAAATATTGCCTGTAAAACTACCTCTCTACCTTAGGAAATTCTTTGAGTATTCTGAACAATTTGGCAATTCTATGGTCATTTATTGTGTTGTATGCCATATGACACATAAACTTCTGAGTGTCCTGTACCTTTTTACATGGTGTAATAATTCTTTTGAGAGAGAGAGACAGACAGGGAGAGAGAGGGCAGGTGGGGAGAGGCAGTGGAAGAGGAAGAGAGAAAATCTTAAGCAAGCTCCATGACCAGCACAGAGCCCGAGGCAGGGCTCAATCTCTGGACCCTGGGATCATGACCTGAGCCTAAATCAAGAGTGGGACTCTTAAGCAACCAAGTCCCCCCTGGTGCCACACATGGTGTAATAATTTTTAAGACAACTAGGGATCCATATTCACTTACTCGTGGCTCAAATAACTTAAAGGAGATGACAGTCTAATGGGAAGTCTCATATTTAAGGGTCCTGATTCCTGCCTAGTTTAAGCAGAAAGGGAATTGATCATATAACGTTAGGTAACTAACAGGCTTTCCAGAGGAACCTGAAAACTAGGTCTGGGAGCTACACAGTCATGAGAACTACAGAAACTGAATGAATTTGGTGAATCTCCATTGCCCCCAGGCTTGGAATCAGTAAATTGAGAGAGGATGACACATACATCATTGATGCTGGTGACTGAACACAGACTCTCTTACTGTCACTACTGCAAAGGAGTTTATGCTAATCCTCCTGAATGTTAAATGATCTACACTGTGCAGACTCACTTCTTCGTATAATGTGCTTCTTCAAGTTGCTCAACTTTAAAATTATAAAACAAAGATGTCCCTCACTTGGGGAACCTGGGTTTCGTGCCAGCATTCCTGCTGCAAGGGGAGTGAGTTGTAGCCTCTGCTTTGAAGGAAAAGTAATGTGAAAACCCTGTTTGAATAGAAATATGAGCTTATTCTAAGTTAAATTGGAACACTTGCAACAGACAAAGCTGCATGATATCTGAATGGCTGGTAAAATTCTTCCTTATTTGCCTGTAAAGTAAATGTTGGCTTTATGAAGCTTAATATGTCCAAAAACACATATATCTTAGAATCAAGTACAAAGGCGTATATCATTTGTTTTCCCACTCTATGAATAAAGAAACTGAAAGCACAGCAATGAAGTGATTTCCTCAGTATATGAGTTGTGGAGCCAAGACAATTGCCTTTTTACATATGAATACAAGTTTCAGGTTAAGAAAAAATGATGTATACTATTTGGTAGATTAACTGTAAATATAAGTCATGTTTTATAAGACCCCTTTTTATTATTTATAGGTAAGGAATGGATTTCTAATTGATATTGTGCATGCTGAGTGACAGTGATCACTATCAAGTTGAGAACTTGGGTGCTTTTTATGGCATACACGGATCTTAATACATATATGCTCAATATATAATTATGTTTCCTAAGTAGCTAGTAAATAAATGTCTAAGTAAACGATTTGAACCTTTTCCAGGACCTCAAAGGTGGAAGGGAAAATTTGTAACTGCATTGCAAATTGAAGAGCATATTACAATCTTTATGGAAGTTATCTATTTTAGCAATTGCCTGTCATCCACTGGGAAAAAAGCATAGAAATAGAGGCAGAGAGAAGTAAGATTCAAGGGAGAATTTTTTATAGACTCCAAAGACCTTGAATAATTGAAACCTTTCATCAGAAAATAATGATCCAAAATTGATCTTTCAGGCTGTAAAATTGACGAGATTTTTCTGAGTAAATGGTGAATCTTGGGGGGAAAGGCTAAGACAATTTTATTTCTGACATTTGCATACCTCTTTCTATAATTAGAAGCATCTACTTGTGAATTTTTAATATCTCTCTTGTAGTATCTGTTAAAAAATGTGACATTGAGATAACATGGCTACTCTAATTGTTTTGGTCTGTAAACTAAGAATTTATAATATGCATTGCTTTTCAAGATTTTACAATATGGAGCTACAATGAACTTCATATGGTTTCCCTTTAATAAAATCTCCTAAGAAGCTGATATCTAGACTACTTATTATTAAATCATAATATAAATCATTAAAGAAAATAGGCATGAAGGACCAGGAAGAATGAAGAGAAGGGAAGCAAGGACAGAAGAAAGGGAAGGGGGAAGGAGAAGGGAGGGGGAGACGAACGGAAAGAGGGAAACTTTCTCTTCCTTTTCGTCCCACATCCCAAAACTTAAAGGCTCGATTAATTTAAATATTGATTACATCAAATACACTTACCTAATTTTTTTCATTCTTTAAATCTTTCAAAAATGGTGGAATCTTTGCCGTAATTGGGGCTATGTTATAGGATGTGGTGTGGAATCACGTGATTAATAAAATGGATCACTTTTGTGAATGGTTTTGTAACAGGAAAAGATTTGCCACTTTACTGTACCACTCAGGTGCATGTGTTCCCTTTCTAATGAGCAATGAGCCTCTAGTATCAAGAACGCTATTTTCTGTTTGGGGCTATTATACCTGTCCGGGAGCTTTGAAAGGTAGCACTTCAACTTGGGATACTACAATTGGATGACAGCAAATTCTTACTGCTTGAAATAACATCACTGCTTCTTGTTCGCCCACATACCACCTGTAGGTAGCTGTAGAAGAAGACCTTCAGCAAAGATCAACCAGAAGATGAGGTCGCCTGAGAGGGATCTCAGCTCTGCCAACAGAAAGTGCTCGTATAAACAGTTGCAGGTGTTTTGCAGCCTTGCATAATTCTGGGCAATTTTTAGGTGCTGAGTCTCTTCTTCCATTGTCAGGTGTAATCCCCTTGTCTCAGGCTTCCCAGATCTGCTTCAAAGTCATGCTTCTCTCTTCTCCAACTTTTCAGCTCAGCTAAGTGCCCAGAGAGTTGACTAATCTGGTCTTCCTCTTACGTTTTCCAAATTGTTACAATATAAACTGTTCCCTTGATTCCCCGAGAGTCTTCTGTTTTGATTATTTTGAGACCTTTCTTTCCTCAGCCCAACCAGCCCTTTAGAAATCAAAAACTTGGGTTTTATTATTTCTGTTGTGTTCTTGCAGGTCTTTTATAACAAGCCTAAATATCCCCAAAGAAATGTGGATACTTCTGACTAAAATAGTGGTTCTCAGACCTGGTCATGCATTAGAATCAACTGGAACTTAAAATTACTAATACCCGGTACCAACACATGAATCATTTTTAATAGCTCTGACATGTAGCCTAAAAATCAGTATCTTTTTAAAAGCTGCCAGGAGAGTTTGGCATGCAACTACAGTTGAAAATAACAGTACAACAAGAAGAATCACTTACAAACAAGTGTTAAAAAATGAAGTACAGTGATTAATATTCCCACATGTTATCTAGGTATAATCATTAAACATTATAGAGAAAGTTACCAGTTCGGAGGTTTTTCAATATCAAATAATTGTGCAATTTATTTAATCTTTAGAATTATATAAAATGTTAGGAAAAAACTTTTGCAAAAATTGTTTCGTAGAAATGAATATATTCCTCTTAAATTAGCTATGAGAACTAGCTGAGAGTATAAATCATGCCATTTTTTTCAGAACATTAGTGAAGAAAAATCTTTGAAACCACTGATTTAGAATGATTCGTACTTTCTATAGAACAATTTCAAAGTGAATTTAATCTTTATTTTTTGGAGGCTGTAAATTTGGAATTGCAGGAATATTTGTAGCTATACCTGCCAGATTATTTTTAAAAACATAAAAGTATTGTATTCTTTTTATTTAGCTTCTTAAGTTTTTTTTCTTTCTGGGAATCATTGTATGTTACATGATTTCCCCAAATGTTAATAAAATGTATTTTGTGCTATCTGGGAACTTATAGCCTCTTAGAGAGAGACATCTGATATAAACAAAAATGCTACCTAAATAAAAACAACTTTCTCTATTTTTATCCACATAGTAATAGAATTGGAATACAGCTGGTCATATTTTCACTGGATTTGGAGAATGAGATTTGGGGTGATGCATTGTAGAATAAAGGCTTTATGGGGACTCTAAGAACAGCCCAATGACATAGAAGGGATGCTTAAGAGCAAATAATGGATTTCTTTTGTGACTGTTAATCAGAAGGGACATAATCATAGAACTAGGACTCCTCTGAAGCATTTTCAATAGTTGAATGGCAAGCCCTGAAGAAATAATTAGACCCCTCTGGTCTAATTAATGGTGTGGAGGATATATGGTGTCTAGTAGAAGACCTGGATTCAATAAGAAGGAAGGTATTAAAATAATCCAAGGAGAGATGTGGGCTAAACTGTAGTCTTTTTTTTTAACCTATTATTCAATGCTTTCAGGGGAAAAAAGAATTTATTAAATAACATTCTTCTGTGGTGGAAAAATAACATCTTCCCCCAGAGTAATCTTGTTAAGGGCATCACCAAGAGCAAATGGCAGTAAGACTTAGATGAAGTACAACTTCCAAATAAAATTTTTGGATTGTAGCACATCAACACACATTCTGGAATTTCTAATCCACCTTTCCCACTATTTTGCAATCAAAATTGTAAAATGGGATGTGGAGTGTCTATATATATTTGATGCAAGATAATAGAACGCATAATTCTGAATTCTACTAATCAATGTAAATTGAGCCAGGGATTGTGTCTAACAAGGAGAGGAGATTTAAGTAAATTATATATGCTGATGTTTGTTTGCCTTATAATAACCAAAGCAGATAGAATACCAGGTTGTGGAATTGAGAAGATGGGTAAACAAAATAATTTGAATGAAGTATTGTCAATAAGGGGTATATATCGGATAATATAATTATGGCAATATGGTTTATTTCACTGTACTTTTGCTTTGCATTTTAGAAATAAGGTCTGGATTTGCTTGATGAGTAGAATAGGCTTTCAAACTTTTGACACTAGCATCTTGAATCTACTTCACTTTTCTGAATAAAGGCATATCTATCACCTCAATAATGTAATTATGTTGGTGAGCATCATGGGATATACTATATTAGAAGAGATGTCCAAATAGGCACTTTATACTGGTTGTATGCCAAAACGGTGTCAAGCCTTTCCTTGACTTCCAGAGATCACATAGCTTTTCAGTGTCTTGGGGCCTGAAAGTCTTCCAAACTACTGGGTAACATATGTTGAGTCTGTGGATAATGAAAAAGCTAGTTTAAGACAAGGTAACGCTGCAAAGATAAGTGGAAAATACTGACAGTAAAATTAGTATAGGAGAACGGCTCAAGCATGTTAAACCAGTATCCTAGTCATGTAAATTTATTTTTAAGTTTATGCTTTCAGTACAGTTAACTAACAGGATCTGTTACTGAAATTCCATTACATTATGGAGTCAAATATTCTTTTATTCCCATGGGGAGAAATTTAATCCCTGATGCTTTTCTTCCCCTTTCCTTTCAGTAGAAGTTCTATAGTTGTACCCAGTTGCCTTTCCATCAGCATAAAGCAGAGATGAATAAACTTAAAACATAGAAAACAACCACAGCAAACATGTCCTCAATCTTGTTTAATTCTTCATTGATCCCCTAGGTCTCTTCCTCTTAAAAGAACCTCCTGACCAGGTTGATTTTACCTCCGAACCTTCATCTACTCTTTAATCCTAGCATTGTCTATGCTGATCTCACCAAAGTCACTTAAGCCTTTTTTGGCCATCTTTCAAACAGTCTCATCTCTGTCCTTACGCCTCTGAAGCTTTTGGTGTATTTGGTTAGATCTCTTCAGTGTTCACCTCTATTTGCTTTCACAGTACCACGCTTTCATGTTTTATCTTAGAAATCTTTGACAAGTGCATCGTGATCTGAAGGAGACTCTAAATGTTGGAATAGGTCAAGATTCTTTTCTAGTTTTATTGACATAATTAACATATAACATTGTGTAACTTTAAGGTATACAATGTGTGGATTTCATACACATATATTGCAAAATGATTACCACCATTGCCTTAGCTAACACCTTCATCATGTCACATAATTATTGTGTCTTTCTTGTGATGAAAACATTTAAAACATATTCTATTTTTCAGGTATATGATATATCTAATTTTTAAGTATATGATACAGTATTATTAACTATAATCACCATGCTGTATCTTAGATCCTCAGAATTTATTCATCTTATAATTGGAATTTTAGACTTTTGATCAACATCTCTTCCACTCTCGCCCTCCCCAGTCCCTCTTAACCACCATTCAACTCTTTTTCAATGAGTTTGTTTGTTTTTTAGATTCAATATATAAGTGATATCATACAGTATTTTCTTTCTCTGTCTGACTTATCTCATTTATCTCATGTCCTTAAGGTCCATCCGTGTTGTCACAAATGGCAAGATTTCCTTTTTTTAATGACTGGAGGGCACCTGGGTGGCTCAATTGGTTAAGCATCCCACCCTTGATTTCAACTCAGGTCGTGATTAGAGCCCCATGTCAGGCTCTGCACTTAGTGTGCAGTCTGCTTGAAGATTCTCTTCCTCTGCCTCTCCCCATACACACACTCCTTCTTTCTCTCTCTCTCTAAAATAAATAAATAAATCTTTTATAAAATATATAATATATAAGTAAATATATATTTATATATAAATTTAAAAATATATTTAACTCTCTTTTTTTAGTCATCTCTCCCCCCCTTTTTTTTTAAAGATTTTATTTATTTATTTGAGAGACAGTGTGAGTGGGGAGAGGGGCAGAGAGAGAGGGAGAAGCAGACTCCCTGCTAGTGGGGATACAGGGCTCAATCCCAGGAGCCCAGGATCATGATCTGATCCAAAGACAGACACTTCACTGACTGAGTCACCCAGATGCCCCATCCATTCATCTCTTGATAGACACTTAAGTTGTTTGCATATGTGGTCAAGCTTCTTTCTTAGGTCTTCATCTTATTCAACATCATTCAGGAACAGTGAGTTCTTCAATCACTACCTATATGTTGATTCTGAAAATGCCTTTTAACAAAGACTTCTTTCTTTCTGTGGATCCTCTAATTTGTATCTGATCTTTGTCAGGACTTCACCTGAATATCTTACAGGCACTTAAAAATAATATTTCTAAGATTGAACTCATTCATTATTTTCCCAAATACATTCAACCTTAAGTATTTTCTCCCAAGTGGTTAAATTTTTGAATTCTCATTTATCTTCTGTTCCTACATCAAATTGACCACCTACTACAGACTCTGCTGTCTTAATACAACCAGAACCTCTACTTAATACAACCAGAACCTCTGCCCAGCCCCCCCTATTCCCATGCTAGCCCTGCCTTCCAATTCCTCACTTGGAATCAGTCTTTTTCTCCCACACCCATTTTAGTCAATTTAGCTCTCTAGGGAGAGAGAGAGCTTTATCTTCTTCTTTTTTTTTCCTTTCTTTCTTTTTCTTTCCTTCTTTCACAAGCCTTTTCTGAAAGCTGTCTTTCTTCATCTCTTATTCTTCTTCCCCTCGCATTATTTGCCTTACCTATACTGAAATACTATCTATTAATATGCTTTATTCTCTTTTATTTGCTTTAGTTGAGACTCTTTCCTTTGTCTAACACAGTTTCTGTGCAAACTCCACTTTCTATACACATACATACACATAAGCACACACACACGCACACTCTATCCACTTATCTGCCTGGTTCTTGCTTACCATTTAGGTCTTGTTTTAGGTCCCCCTTCTAATAGACACTTTCTCAGACCAATTCCCAGCCTGCCAATCTCATCTCCAAACCCATGTTAGATGTCTCTTCTGTGTGGTCTCTTAGCAGCCTGCCTCCATCCCAGACATGGTTCACCATTTTACTAATAGTCTACATTATCTCTGTCACCATAGTGTGAGTGGGACAAGGGGTATGTTTGCGGGTGTTGTTCATTTATTCCTATTTCTTGCCAAAATGGTGCTTGACATATAGAAGACTGTCTCTAGTCTTAGATGCCTACTTCAAATTATACCATAGTCAGAATCATCAAAGTCATTAGCCTCTGGTTCTTCAGCTTCAGATGTATAGCAGTACCTTAAATTTAGAGAAATCCTACTTACAGCTACCACATGGTAAGCTTTCAATTGATTTTGGGGTGCTATATTTCCAAGTAAAGAATAACTCCTTTATTAAAAATTTGATTATTTGTGGATAGAAGGCTGACATGTGAAAAATATTACTGAAAAATATATACTACTGTGTAATTGTGTTTTTATTTTTTGATATAGATAATGAATTTTTTAAAAGAAATAAGAGAATGGGGGTAGAAACCACCTCTTATAATTCTTTTATTTTTATCTCTAGTACTTTGTACATTTCCTTGCCCTTCTTGCTATGTACTTCACTTGAATTAATAAATGCTAGAAGAATCAAGGATGGTATCATAGAGGACTTGATTTCTGAGCTCTACCTTAGAGAATGGGTCCTTAGTCATTTCTGACTTTTGTGTATGGTCTTTCAAAACTTGAGGAAGATCTTGCAAAGATGGACTACAATCCTCTACTACCATTTTTCACTTTTAATCCCACTCGAAGTCTCTGCCAGATCTTGAAAGTTTCTCTTCCCTTGGCTCTTATCATACCTACGATTTATGCCTTCTTATTCAAATATACTACTATTTATTTCTTTTGATAAATGTTTTTTATTATCACTAATACTTAAATACTGTTTTTCCATAGGAGTTTATATTTACCCCTCTTTATTTTCATTGTAACTGCC
The DNA here is from genome assembly GCA_002007465.1 of Ailurus styani. Lineage (NCBI taxonomy): Eukaryota > Metazoa > Chordata > Mammalia > Carnivora > Ailuridae > Ailurus > Ailurus styani. The sequence goes on along the minus strand of LNAC01000005.1, from coordinate 1,938,685 downwards.
TTTCCCTCTTAAATTACCAGCTATGTGGTGATAAATACAAAATCAATCATATCAATTTCATGTCTTATGCAAACCTTTGTGTCCCATTTACCTAGCTGACAATTGGACCTCTTTCCCTGGACAAAAACATTTAGAAGAAAATGTGTCAGATCATCCGCTAAATTTTTGTCTTCCAGAAAACTATCCTAAGATTTTGCATTTTTTAAGCTATATTCTTTGGCTTCATATTCATTTTAGTATGTTAATGCCAGATAAGGCGTACGTTGGTAAAATAGTTTTGGGGGTGATGGGATCTACATCCAAATAAGGAGAAAATGTGGATGTGGATGGGTGGATCTACTCAATAGGGTTGAACAAACTACTGGAATGTATGTATGTGTACACATGTATGTATGTGTGTGTGTCGTGCTGTTAGTTTTGCTTGTTTCCTTGAGTATTTTTCCAACCAAGAGTGGTTTTTCCAAGCCACTAAACCATGAGACAGGTCCTTAATTCTTAAGTGAATGTAATTAAAATATCATCAGGATTTTGAATGGACCAGTGATCACACGAGAGGAAATTAAAAAGCAAAGCAGGGATACAAAATTAAAAATACGCTATGAGGCCATTTCTTCTCTACTTATCTAATCTTGCTTCATCTTTTATGCCTCTGGCTGGACAATTTTAGTGAGGGCTATATTTTGCAAAATAGTTATTACTCAATTTAAAAGAGATAACATTTCCCATTTAGGCTTGGGGGTAAAGGGATGAATTTAAATGCAGGCAACGATGAGAGAATAGATATTATAATGAATATATACATATACAATATTAAAACAAAGGCTTCTCAGGTATTATTGCATATTGCTATTCTAAGGAGTCAAATACTAAGCATTATGTATGCAAGAGGTCATTAAGTAATCCTTAAATAAATGCATTTTTAAACTCAACAGATCATAATGTCACTCAAAGCTTATAAGTATCCATTGTATTATATGGCTCACTTATTAGACAAATTATGTAATCTTCAAGTTCTTAGGATGACAAAAATATGAGCCATGTATTCTACACTTTATGTAGTTGGAAATTGTTGTTTTAGAAATATGATAGTATTTTGTATGTGTCTTTTTCATTAGCATCAAAAGTAAAATAAAAGTGACTAATATTTTATACAAAAGTGAACATTGATGAGGATATTTGATGTCAAAGGTACCATACCTTGCAATACTTTCACATTGTTTTAAACATTTGCTCATTAATAGTTGCTGGTACAACTATTACAAAGTGTCCGTTAAATAGATGTGAAGACATAATAAGGTACAACTAACTATAATTATTCTATGAGCAAATATTTAGTGTAGATTTAGAAGTATAACTGTTCAAAAATGCGTATTCTTCTTAACAACCCACTAGACTTATCATATTTACAGTATTTAGGTTCACAGTGATGTGGGTTTTTTTTTTTTTTTGCTTTTATCAGATCCTCAAAATTGATTACTCACCACACAAGCTGACTAAAACAAATAATAAAAAAAGTCAAGAAGATACACGTATGAGAATAAATCTCTGTAAACTAAAAAGTGCTTTCTACACTTCAGATGTTATTGTTAATGATACTCTATGACTGACAGGTGTCTAAGTCAAAAGAAATTAGGTTGCTACTTGGTGTGATAGTTGAACTCTCTTGTGCCAGCAGGTACCATTTAAGATTTCAGAGATGCAAATGACTGATTTTCCCCCCTCTTTATCAGTAATAAGACAAAGGGTGCTTTCTGTAACTTAAGTTGAAAAAAATTATATACAAAAAGGATCTGGAAGTAAGTGAGAAATAATTGTTAGGTTAGACTGATCCTGGATTCTGAGAACTGCTTCTCTGTTACCTACTTTTCTACCTTTAAAATTTAGAAGGCACCTTGAAATACATTTTGAGCAATGTAAATTTCATCCCACTATGTGCTGCATCCCTGAACCCTGCATAACTAATTAGCCCAAAAGGGGCCATATCATTTATTTTTCTGAGTGTCTGAATTCTTTATATGGGAGAAAAGTTTAGGTTTCTCTTTGTGTTTCTATAACTGAACTGTGTGAGGTGGGGACCTTGTGTCTTATATGTACAAAGAAAAGCAAAGAATATTTGTCTCCAAAGTCAGAAAATAATGATTCTATGAAACTGACACACACAGAGGAACAAAATTGAGAGACAAAGAGAAAGTCTGGAGAGTGCTTTTTATTTCTTTGATTAATTCTGATACTTCAAGCTTCCTGATGGATTTCAGTGATGCAACAGTTTGCTAGTGATTTAAGAATTGCTGTTTTGTTTTGCTTTGTTTTCCTTGAGAAAGAGAGAGAGAGAGAGAGAGTGAGAGAGTGAGCATGAGCAGGGGTTGAGGGCAGAGGGAGAGTGAGAGTGAGAATCTTTCAAGCAGGTTTCATGCCCAGCAGTGAAGAGCCCAATGATACCAGGCTCAGTCTCACTACCCAGAGATTATGACTTGAACTGAAATCAGGAGTTGGATATTTAACTGACTGAGCCACCCAGGCACCCCAATTTTAAGTTGTTGTTTTTGTGTTACATTTTAAAGAGTTCTAACTAACAAAATTTAAATTTTGAAATCCACCACTAAATTTATTGGTTGTATCAATAACAACATTTCCAACAATCTTCATCACATTTCATTAATATCAGTTATTTAATAATTTATTGGCTAACATTTTCCCTAGTTTTTCAAATAATCCTTGGTATAAAATCGAATATGTAGAAAGATGTATTCAACTGTATTCTTACTCTGAGGCACTATTGTACTTTTAAAGCAGAATGAATTAATAATATGTTGAGTAGCTGCTGTGGAAGACAACACCCCATGGGTGTCTCATGTTTCCACACATCTTGTGATCAAAGTACTGACAGCACTTTGTCCCAGACTATTTTTAAGATGTCTGTATAGTGAACAGCAGTCCCAGATAGAGTGCCCACATCTGGAGCAAAGGGTTGCTTACAGTCTTTCAAGATAAAAACAATGTCTCCTTCTGGAACAGAGGGCAGGCATACTCACTGCCTCTACCCTCCCCCCAAAAAAATCTGGGTTCCCTAAGCTCAGGGTTCATCTCCATATAATACAGCCCACCTGATGTGCAGGTGTTATTGGACCCTGTTTGTGTCACCCTGTGGGAACTGTGCTGCTGGGAAATGGTGGAAAAATGCTGATACTCTCTCTACTGCTATTTCTGTGAGTAATAAACTGTCTTTCATCTCTAACCCACAAGTCTCATGTCTTCTACAATCATCCACTGAACTGTGACAGGCTAACTTGTTAGCTTGCAAGTAAAATAAAGTCTGAGATCCTTCATAGTTCTTGACACTTATTTCTTGTCAAGTTTTTAATAAATTATTCATTCCTAATAATAATTTTGTCTAAGCATATTAACATGCACCTTTGATGGTAAAGAAAGAAGCTCGAATTAATTAACACTTTGCCCTTGCTCACTCAGAGACAGTATTTGAACTCTGATCTGTCTGCTTAAAAAATATGTAATCCTTCTACAATACCACATACTAACAAGCGGATTAAGCCCCAGTTCTCTTTTTCTTCCCTCAGTTTTTGATGATCTTTGTCAGCTAGCTATTATTTATTGGATTTGTGTTTGCATGCTTCTGTTTAATTATTGAGTTTCAATCATCCATTAATCATTAGCAAAAATAGAATTCTTAAATTTCATGTTTAGTAGGATGGTTCACAATTAATATAATATTATTCACAAATCTCTGTTAATATGATCTTCCAGCACTTTGTATTTATAGTGCTTTTGTATACAGTCTTAAAGTTATTATTGAAAACATTACCATATTTTATTAAAAATAAAGATGTATAGTAAAGGTCTCTGCTGCCCTTGGGACATTTTATTTTTTAACTCACATCTAATTTCTATGGCAGATGGTTCAGTGGGTACTCAGAATTACACTTCCATGCCTGTATCCCACCTCCAAAACGGGCACCACACTTTCTGACCCAGTGCCTCCTTCAAAGCAGGGAATTCTTCCGGCACTCAGGTTTTATGCAAGGAAGGCTGAATTGCTGGGTAATGTACCATGGGGGAAATTGTCAGAGAAAGATGAATGGCATTATGTATATAAATGTCTCTAACCTTCTTTATTCAAGGTGTACAGCTCTGGGAGAACTTCTGAGAGCTTTCTGAAGTTACCACTAAAATAGCTGTTCTTTCATACAATAATGACCTCAGCAGAGTCAATACTATATCTTAACAAGGGTATCTCCTCCTTCTTTGATTCACTCTTGAAACTGTGCCCTCTAAGGGTTCACCTCTCAAATATGCCAGTATATCACCTACAACCCTACAGCAGCCAGTGCTGACCATAGGCTCTACTCTGGGCAGAACTCCAGGGAACATGTAATTTGATTAAAATTTATTATTGCACCCAAAACCATAAGACACCTAGGAATAAACCTAACCAAAGAGGTAAAGAATCTATACTCTAAAAACTACAGAACACTTATGAAAGAAATTGAGGAATACATAAAGAAATGGGAAAGCATTCCATGCTCACAGATTGGAAGAACAAATATTGTTAAAATGTCTATGCTGTCCAGAGCAATCTACACGTTCAGTGCAATCCCCATCAAAATACCATAGACATTTTTCACAGAGCTGGAACAAACAATCCTAAACTTTGTATGGAGCCAGAAAAGACCCAAAATTGCCAGGGGAATACTGAAAAAGAAAACCAAAACTGGTGGTATCACAATTCCAGACTTTAAGCTCTTTTACAAAGCTGTAATAATCAAAACAATATGGTACTGACACAAAAACCAACACACAGATGAATGGAAGAGAATAGAGAACCCAGAAATGGACCCTCAGCTCTATGGCCAACTAAACCTTGACAAAGCAGTAAAGAATAACCAATGGAAAAAACACAGTCTCTTCAATAAATGGTGCTAGGGAAATTGGACAGCCACATGCAGAAGAAGGAAACTGGACCATTCTCTCACACCATACACAAAGATAAACTCAAAATGGATAAACGGTATAAATGTGAGAAAGGAATCCATCAAAATCCTTGAGGAGAACACAGGCAGCAACCTCTTCAACCTTGGACATAGCAATTTCTTGCAGGATACATCTCTAAAAGCCAGGGAAATAAAAGCAAATATGAACTATTGGGACTTCATCAAGATAAAAAGTTCTGCCTAACAAAGGAAACAACAAAATTAAGAGGCATCCTATGGGATGGGAAAAGATATTTGAAAATGACATTACAGGGAAAGCCCTGGTATCCCAAGATCTATAAAGATCTTCTCGGGAGCCTGGGTGGCTCAGTGGGTTAAAGCCTCTGCTTTCGGCTCAGGTCATGATCTCAGGGTCCTGGGATCGAGGCCCGCATCGGGCTCCCTGCTCGGCGGTGAGCCTGCTCCCTCCTCTCCCTGTCTCTCTGCCTGACTCTCTGCCTACTTGTAATTTCTCTCTCCCTGTGTGTTAAATAAATAAATGAAATCTTAAAAAAAAAAGATCTTCTCAAACTGAACACCCAAAGAACAAATAATCCAGTAAAGAAATGGGCAGAAGACATGAACAGACCCTTCTCCAAAGAAGACGTCCAAATGGCTAACAGACACATGAAAAAATGTTCCATAGCACTTGCCAACAGCAAAATACAAATCAAAACCACAATGAGATACCACCTTGAGGACACAAGTTAGAATGGCTAAAATTAATAAGTCAGGAAACAACAAATGTTGGCAAGGATACACAGAAAGGAGAAGCCTCTTACACAGTTGGTGAAAATGCAAGCTGGTGCACCCACTCTGGAAAACAGTATGGCAATTCTCAAGAAGTTAAAAATAGAGCTACCCTGCGACCCACCAATTGCACTACTGGGCATTACCCCAAAGATACAGATGTAGAGATCCAAAGGGGCACTTGCATCCCAAAGTTTAAAGCAGCAATGTCCATAATAGCCAAACTATTGAAAAAGCCCAGATGTCCATAGACGGATGGATAAAAAAAGATGTGTGCACACACACACACACACACACACACACACACACACACACGCACATGTACTAGAATACTATGCAATCATCAAAAGGATGGAATCTTAACATTTACATTGATGTGGCTGTGGAACTGTTAGGTTCTATAATAAGTCCATAATAACTTCCATAATAAGTCCCTTATTGCACTGAGGAAAATAAGTCAATCAGAGAAAGACAATTATCATATGTTTCATTCATATGTGGAATATAAGGAATAGTGCAGTGGAAACAGACTGGGAAGAAATTAGAGAGGGAGACACACCATGAGAGACTCTTAACTATAGGAAACAAACTGAAGGTTGCTGGAGATGAAGTGGGTGGGGAGATGGGGTAATTGGGTGACAGGCATTAGGAGGGCACATTTTGTGTTGAGCACTGGATGTTATATACAACTGATCAATCACTGAACTCTACATCTGAAATTAATGATGTACTATATGTTGGCTAATTGAATTTAAATAAAAATTTAAAAAATAAAGTAAAAAAAACCCAAAGTATTAAGTAACAAAAATAAATAAACAAAATTTATTGACTATCTTCCATATATCCTAAATACTACATACTCTATCTCCATTAGAATCTCAGAAAAATTCTGTGATATTTTGTTTTATCAATTTTATAAAATAAGAAAATGAATGATATGGAAGTAACTACTGAATCCAGATGTCTTAATCTAATGTCTGTGAACTATTTAATTTATCTAAGTCTATAATATCCAGTCCAAACTATATGCATTTTAGGTTTAAAAAAACTACTTGGTGATATTCTTGGACAGATCATATCAAAGATAATTCCTCATTCTTTGTCCTAGCTCTGACTTTCAGTCTGGTGCCATTCTACAGTCCTGGCATCTCAACTTTGGTGCCATTGAAATTTGGGATTGGATAGTTTTTTATTGCTGGAACCTGGTCTGTGAATTTTAGGGATGTTTTGCTCCATTCCTAGCCTCTATTCACTACATGGCTGTAACACCTTTCCTACCCCCAAGTTGTAACGATCAGCAGTATCTTTAGATATTGCCAAATTCTCCTGGGGGATGAAAAATCCAACTCCCCTCACCCAACACAGACACATACATTATTTAAAATCACTGTACTATAAATTAATTAATTAACTAATTAATTAATTAAAATCACTGCACCACACTAAGCTCCCAAAGCATAAAAGGTATAAAGATTGATCCATCTTTTTCACCCATTTTTCTCAGTGGCTGAAATATAATTAGAGTTCATTAAATATATACTACAAGTAAAGAAAGAAATACAATCCTTGTAATTAAAAAGAAAGCTACTATAAAAGTTTATAATTCATCTATTTAAAGTCTCAGACACTATTTAAAGCCATTTACAAACTATGTTTTTCACATTATCTGTTAAATTTTGATTACTAATATTGTGTAAATGTATTCTTTTTTTCTCCTCAGTTTTAAACATCCAACTTCTGCAGGGGAAGGAGAGAATCCTGGTGTGTTTTTATTGTTGTTTTTTTTTTTCTTTTCCCCCTTTCCACTTTTCTGTTTCAGCTAAAAATTTTGAGTTGAGTATTAAAAACTCGGTATAATAAATTGATTATTTTCAAGTGGCTAAATTTGTGTGAGCCCAGAGAAAAGCCTCAAACACTTGTAGTTGTTTATGACTTGTGATATTTCAATGTTTTTCATAAATACATCTCTCAGAGTTTCTCCTTCCATAAAATGTATTTTCACTTATTGAATGGTGTACATTTTCAAATGCACAGCAATTTTCATGGCATTTTGTGAAAATAAAATGGTAAATCCATAGATAATTAAGTATAGTTAAAATTGAATTCCCATGATTTATGAGGTTTGTAGCATGTTCAGAAGTGTGACCCATAAAATAACTGCCTCAGGATGAAATTTCATCACTTTTTTAATACTTAAAATAATCTCATCAAATTTATCATCAAGGCGGGTTTCAAGTTTTCATGGTATTTAAGAATCAAATTCAGCATTCTTACTTTTTTATAATATAGCTGTACTTATTCCATATTTTCAAAATCCATGATTTTATGTCTTCATAAAATCAGTGGTTTACATGCCCTGCCACAGTATATTCAAATAAATTACATCAGAATGTTTATTAAAATCAATTCCAGAGATAATTTTTAAGAGTTATGTTTTTATACCCCCGGTACTTGCTTCAGCAGAAACAAAAGTTAGTGAATTAAACCAGCATTTGATATCGGGTTTGTAAATATGTACTGATAGGGGATTCTAAGTGTGTTTTAATAAGATATAAACATATTTCAACTGCCTAAAATATCTTTATTCCTAAGTACAACTTCTCAGTTTTGGATCAGGCTAACATTCATTCCAACGTTCATTGAAGATTGGGTAACATGACTGAGGCTTTTGGAACTTGGCTACCTGGCTTCATTTTCTGTGGCCTCACTTCCAACAAAATATAAACTCCATGAGAACAAATTTTACTTCTTTTGTTCAGTGAGTATCCCAAGGAACTAGAACAATCTCAGGAATTTAACAAAGGTTTAACATATTATAGGAACTTAACAAAGATTTCACGAATGGAAGAATAAAGTCCTTATTTTGCATATTAGTTTTCAATTACTGCTGTATCAAATCATCATAGTCTTAGTGGCTTAACACAACACAAACTATTATCATAGCGTTCTGGAGGTCAGATTGTCTGACATGGGTTAAGGTCAAGGTGCTACAAGGCTGCATTATTTCTGGAAGCTAGAGGGGAGAGTGCATTTTTGTGTCTTTTCCAACTTCAAGAAGCTCCCTGAGGTCCTTGGGTCATGGCCACCTGCCCTCGCCTCGGCCAACAATGGCTGGCCAAGTCTTTCTCACATGGCACCACTTCGACACTGACTCTTCTTTTGCTTCCTGCTTCTTTTAAAGATCCTTGTAACTATATTGGATCCACCTGAATAATACACAGTACTCTCCCTTTCTTAAAGCCAACAGATCAACCCCATCAATTCCATATGAAATTTTAATCCCTGCTTGCCATCTATGTAACAAATATTTACAAGTTCCAGAGACTAGGACATAAACATCTTTGGGAGGTAATTCACTTCCCTACAATTTGCCACTCAGCAATTACGTAATATTAGATAAATTATTTAACCATGTTGTACTAGTTTCCATGTCTATAAAATGTAAATCACGAGTTCCTATTTTTCAGTTTGTTTTATTGAATTAAATAATATCTAGCACATTTTGGTACAGAGTAAATGTAGTTCTTATAATAAGTGTGTCTTTTATAAGCTAAAATTTTGTATTCAATAATTTAGTTCCATTCTTGCTTAAAAGAGAATGGATTGATGACACCTGCTTAAGTTTCTTTGAATTCTTAATGACTTTCATTCTTTGAAAATAGAGAAAGTGAATGCAATTTCAAGTTTCTAGCCTCAAAAGGAAGATCTCTTGGGTGTATGTGCTGAGGAAAATCATCTAAAGATATTATCAGAAAAGGTGAACATGTTTTCAGCGTAGATAAATTAGTGAAACTCTTTGGTTTTAGATATAGTTTTTATACATAGTTTTTAACTATAGTTTTTGACATATTTGAATTAAAATATATTTTATATTTCTCATTTATATATATAATATACATAATGCAAATATGTCAGAGACATAATTTTCAAGAATAGGAAGAAGACTCCTTTGAATGTTCCTCAAGGAGGAGGTGTAAGGGCAGTACAGGAGGAACTAATTAGATGGAGCAAGGACTATCCCTCAGATCAATACCATTGCACAATGCCAAGCATTGTGTATTCCTAGAAAATGAGTGTTTATACACTTGTATTAATCTTCTGGCCTCTCAGACAAATCAACAAATCATAGAAATAGTTTCTATGTCTTCTTTGGGAAAAAGTGAGATATAATAATGATAGCTACTTGTTAACGTGCATAAAGATTACATGTTGGTTGTGTAGCAAAGGGGGAAAAGCTGTAAACATAGCCATTTTCTCAAGATGCCAATAATTGTATGCAATTTAATTAATTAAATGAAAACTAAATAATTTTTGATACTCCCTAATGTCATTTAATTTGGAGTATAGGTGTTTTCTCTCTAGTAATCTTGTAAAATATAAGATTCAATATTCTAATTGCTTCTATTTCATTTCCTCTGAAAGAAAAAAATATTTTCAAGCAGACTCTAACTGTATTCATATTAGAAGCTTCTCTACAATTGTAAAAGCACATGGATTTTCAAAATAAAAATTTTATTGCCTGGCAAAGAAATTAAACTCAAAGGAAAAAATTGTTTTCAAAAGACAAAGTCTTTCTATGTTGCTTTTCAACATTTCATGGCTATTCTATTCAAAATAAATTTCTAATATTGTTTTTTCTAGTACAACTTCTGTAAATTCTGAGCACGCATTCAATTTCACCAGGTCTCATCTTTCTCACTTGTTAAATGGGCATATTATTACTTGCCTGTCTTTCCTGCCATTGTAAATATCAAATGAAATGATAGATTACAAAAAATTTTTGGACTAAAGAAGTGTATATACATGAATCATATTATTTAGTATTTTAGTCCTTCCATTGAGTGCATTATCTCTGTGTTAACTGTCCATTTGAACTTCCTGGGGAGGATAGCCTGACAGCTGTGTGGGGCCAGCAACTTGGAGTTGTGTGACAACCGTCATCCAATATGTGAAGGAACTTCAGGTTTAAAATGTTACCATTTTGGGATGCCTGGGTGGCTCAGTTGGTTAAACAACTGCCTTTGGCTCAGGTCATGATGCTGGGGTGCAGGGATCGAGCCCCACACAGGGCTCCTTGCTCAGCAGGGGACCTGCTTCTCCCTCTCCCTCTGCCTGCTACTCTGCCTGCTTGTGCTCTCTTTCTTTGTGTCAAAGACATAAATAAAAATTCTTTTAAAAAAATAAAAAAATAAAATGTTACCTTTTAATTTTTCTGTTATGATACTGTAGAATTATTATTATTATTATTATTATTATTATTATTATTATTATTATTTAGAGAGGTTGAGACAGAAAGAGGTTGAGGGGAGGGACAATGGGAGAGGGAGAAAAAGAATCTTAAGCAGGTTCCACACCCAGCACAGAGCCTGATGCCTAGCTCCATCTCATGCCCCTGAGATCAAGACCTGAGCTAAAATCAAGAGTCTGACGCTTAACCAACTGAGCTACTCAGGCACATCATAGGATTATTTTTAATGTGTTGCAAGGAAGAAGTAGATAGAAAAAATTTAAAGCAAAACAAAACTCAGAACTGGAAGCAAACATTGAGTCAATATCCTACTATTAGTATTTTCACTACTGCTATTATTGCCACAACCTCCAATAACAGCGAGAGTGAAACTTTTTTCATGCCAGAAAGTTTTCCAAAATGCTTTAAATAAATTATTATGTATAAATGTAGTGGGGTTTTTTGTATTTGTAGGTTATCTGGGTATTTTTCACTTACATGTATTTTTAAATTCAAGAAGACCCAATTTTCCTATGCACTCCTCCTCTTGAAAAACATTATTCTTGAAGAAATCAGGACATATCTAGTTTTCTTTTTTTTTCTAGTTCCTATGAAAATAAAAAATAATTATGGAAATTTTAGAAATTTTATCAATTTGACTCCTAAAATAAGCTCTTTCCTCACCATTGTTTTGCTAACTATACGTTGGGGAAAAGTAGATGCATTTTTATACCCATTTCACAGATGTAAGAATAAAAGCTTGTAGAGGATAGGTAACATGTCCAAAGTCATACAGCAAGTCAGAGTAGAACTTTCCTATCAGTGTAAAATTGTCCGTCTAGTGTCCTGTGGGTTTATGCCCTTTAGTCCGCTAATCCAGACTCATACCGTCTCACCATCTATTAGGGATTTTATTTTAAGAAAAAAAGACAGGGCCAGATGTCCAGGTAAGCCTTTACAAATGTTAAAATGCTAAGTAAGAGAGCACATGTTGTTTGTCCTTGGATTGTGCATTTTATTTTTCATATATCAAGTGATGCATTTGTTTTAGAGCATCATGGCATTTATTAATTATCCAAGCTGAATTCTCATTTTTAGTAAATGGCACCTTACACAGTGGGGCCATGTCAAACAGGAGCCTTGACTGGGGAACAAATGTCAGTGTGGTGAGGAGCCTGCTGAGTGTTTAATAACTACAAATGAAGTGCACTGTTAGTGTTATCAAGCATCGTTCCATCACCCAATAGGTTTCCTTTGTAAGTAAAGATAAAATGACTTAGACAATCTGTACTGAATCCATCAGCTTTAACCATAAAAGCACAAGGCAAGACAAGGTTTCTTCAAATAGACTGGCTGCTGAGAGGAAAGAACAAAAGGTCATTATTAAATAAGAAATTAAATAATGTCAAATTAATCAATGACTGTACAACATCAAGGCTTTGGGAAAAGAACTTTGGAAAATGACCATACTCATAAACTAGATTTGAGCCCTACTCATTTTCTGTATATGGTGAAGATAAGGAGTTAGAAAGTTGTGCACATTTACTATAGTTATTTGTGTTTTATAACACTGAAGGAGACAATGAAAAACATTATAACTAATTCTCAAAGAAGAGTTCGTTTATTTTAATGTGCCTGTAGGTGTCCCAAAGATAGAGAATATAAGGAAAATGAGTGCATTGAAAATCATACAAAGGTGACATATTGTCACCATGGCTAGAGAGCTTTAGCAAAATATTCTAATGTTTTTAACATTATCCTGAATTATGGCTCAAAAAAAATGGTAATCCTTGGAAAGACCTATGGGTGAATTGGAAAAAACTGGATTAAACATGAAAATTTCAGAAATATTCTATTAAACATAGATTATGATCTATTTGTTTAGTAAATGCTGTCTTCCTTAATTATTGCTCCAGTCCTGTCACAAAGGTAATATGACATATTTAAAGTTGGTGAAATTGATACTCAGAAGATTTAAGGAACTCATGTTCTATTAAAGCAATAGAGATCAAATCCATGACCTGTCATGGCACCACTGGAGCGCAGCTGTATATTCTTCAAGAGAAGTATGGGTCAGGATGTGTCCATGTGATCCATTAGTGGAGGCCAAACTAAGTCTGGTCATAGAAAAAGATCAGAGTATATTCAATGTACAGAACTGCATGCACATGGAGAACCTTTATGAAAACATTAAAGAATCACTTGGAGAAGCCAGAGTTGGCATACAGTGAGGAGGAGGAGGAGGAGGAGGAGGAGGAGAAAGGGTGAGAAGAGAGGGATATCTTGGTATGGGTGCATGAAGAATGTCATTGGCTCAGCTGGCACTGATTCAATCCTAAAAGTCCCATCACCTGAGCTTCAATTATTCCCTCATTCTGCTGTTTCAGATGTTAAGTCGTCTTTCCCAGGGCACTGGATCCTCTGCAATCACCTATACTAATCACAACTATTCTCTTCTTCATATTGGCGACATTAAAGCTAACATGTAGTTGAGGAACCAGCAGGTCTGGGTTTGGATTCTCATCCTTCCCTTCTTGCTGAATAACCTGGACATTGTATCTAACTTTGCTCAATGAACGTCAGAGCTTTTATTTTTAAAAAGGGGCTATAAGTACTTCTCATAGTATGGCTATGAGCACTAAATAAAGCAATGCCCCTCTGCCTAATGATAAGTAGCATATGCTTATTACTGCATGAGGCTTACAGAGCTTCCCCCCGCCTTGTGCCTTAGTATTTTTCTATTAATGTAGTTGTTTTCAACTCAGGTGAAAGAGAGTGGTCTGTTCTCTTGCAGGCAAAATAACTGGCAAGTTATAGTAGGTCAATTTTAGAGCCCATAGCAAATTTTACTATATTTTTAAATAAATAAGTGACAGCAATATATAAATACCCTTACTTATCTTTTGCAGCAGACACCAGTATGAGGGAAAAAAAGAGTGCCTGAAAACATTGGGCAACCATGAAGTATGTGTATAAACAAGGGCAGTACCAAAATTTGATCTGATTTTCTTGTTTATTCTTGTAAAATGTCCAATTTCAATATTCTTTCAAAATTATTAAGATGTTTTGATAAAGGAGAATCTTTTATGGAGGAATACATGTAGGGAAAAATACACAATTTTATCCATCCTCAAGTCTAATACTGTGGTGACTATAAGTAATATAATTAAGTTTACAAAGTATGTCTAAGTTTCTGAACATTCATATACTACGCTTCAGGAGTCTACCCTGAGTCAGAGGTTGTTCTATTTCCTTAAAAGGACACAATAAGATCTACAATCTTGATAAGCATCTAAGAGCACAATAAGATCTGTAATCTTGATATGATTTATACTTAAAGAGATGGTGGTAGGTTAGCCATTTTCTTTCCTGATGAATCTATCCCATAATAAGTACATCAGTCTGTCTTCTGAAATTAGCTCTACAAAAATTCAGCTTTCTTTTAAAATTGTAGCTGAATACAAATTAGAATCTTTCTTTGTCATCAATTCTAGGAAGCTACTTATTAGCATTAATGACTACTTTGCTTTTACATATTTTGACATTAGTTTATTAGAATAAGAAGGGAAAAAATGGGGTCCAAGTCATTTACAACCAGTAACAGTTTAGGCTGTCTTGTCAAATTTCAAAAAATTAACTCTTGATTTTTAAAATGAATACTAAAAGCTGAAATTCCCTCAACATTTCATAAGGATAAAGCTATAATTTGTTAAACTTAACATTTTCTGGATATTTTGTTCATATGAATACCACTGTGTTTTATCAACAAGTATCAAATAGAGGGTTAAAACATGGCATATTTTCTTTAAATTGTTGGATATACAGAAATATGAATATTAAAAATGAGTATTATTTATTCATATTATTTGTACCTTACTATACTGGTATATTTTTTTAAAAAGTACTGAAAAAAATGAAATAAGAAAGCTAGAGTGAAGTTGTTTTGTTTGATGTTGGCGACTTTAATTAATGATTCATAGAGTTCTGTTTTTAATGTCAAAATGTGTATCACATACTTACTATGATATGTTTCATATGTATCTTTGTGCTAACAGAGAGATGCAAACATTTTTGAACTATAGTCCATTTTGTATGGAGATTGAAAGAATGGCCAAACATGAGAAATATTACTTTTTTTTTAAGTGTAAAATGCTTTGATGTTGATCTCTTAATTATTCCCAATAAGGGAATTATTGTTTTCAATCAAGAAAGTAAGTTAAACTTGTTTGAATTATATTTAGGGACCAGAATAGACAATTGGAAATAGTACATTTCCTACCTCGTTAGTTTTTTATTGACCTTTGTGTTATATAAATCGCATCTGATTATTTTCTTTTCTAGACTTGTTGATTCTTTGCCTTATATTTGTTACTTGCATAATTTCTCCTTGTATTGATATTCTCCTTTAATATCTTTTTATGCTAATTAACAAATGAAAGATTAATTAGAAATACAGAAAAATAAATCAATCAATGTAATTCTTCAGGTTCTATTGCTTCTGTATTTGTTTTAGGAGTAACACTTTTGTTCTCTGATCTTGAACTCTCTAAATAGAGAAAAGCAATGCTATTAAAGCAACTATGTTTTTCTTAGTAAATTATTGGTTCAAGTGTAATTTGATTATATAAATGTGTTTTGGGATAATAAAAAAGCCATAATTATTTATCAATAGCTCAAATTATAATGTTTACACTGAAAATTTGATTTATATGTTGAGAAACAATGAACTAGCTAGATAATGGAAGAAGAAGGTGGTGACTGGAGGCTTCTGGTCTATCAATTTACAAAAATACAGGGTTATATAAGTTATTTGATTAAATGCATATTTATGGATAAGAATCCAAAGCATAAGACTAGAAGAATTAATACTGGCTTTTCATTTAGTCTGTGCCATTTGTAAAAAGTCAATTGTGTGTGTGTGTGTGTGTGTGTGTGTGTTATCTACTTAGATAATGGAATAACACACGACAAATTGTTTTCATGAGTACTATTTAATGGCTATAAGATAATTTTTATGTACATGTTGTGCATTAGCATCTTATATAATTCATTGCCCAGTTTAGCTTTTATCGTAATTCAAATTCACTCAGAAATAACAAATCTTCATTATTAATAAATCATCCAATTATCCTCCAAAGAAAACAGATTTTATTTCTGCTTTTCATATACACCCTTCCAATAGAAAGCCTGTGTTGATGGTCCATTATGAGGCCTAAATGCTTTCACCATCAGTCATAGTTATCTAGTGCTGCATGACAACCCCCCAAACTCAGGGGCCTAGACCAGTGATTATTTATTAGTTCACGATTCTAGTGGTTTGCAATTCCAGCAGCACTGACTTGGGCAGCTAGTTTCTGTTCTACATTCTGTTAGCTGGGCTCACTCAGCATTTGTAGTCACTAGCCATGTCAGCTGGGGTCATGTAGGCTCTGCAGGCCTCACACACATGTTTTGGGCTTTAACTTCAATGGCTGGCAAGTCTATGATAGCAGAGTGTCTCTCTCCATTGGCTCTCTCTTTCTGAAGGATTCTATCCTGAACCTCTGCCATAGGCAGTTGATACTCTGAGAGAGCAAGCACAGAAGCTATAAGATCTCTTAAGTCTTGGACTCAGAAGTCATGCAGCAGTTTTTCAGACACATTCTTTTGGCCATTGCAAGTCACAAGGGTGGTCCACAGTGAAGGACTGAGCAAGTAGACTCTACTTCATTATGGGAGGAAAGACATGTGGACATAGTTAACCTACCACCCTATTAATTTTTAAAACCTTTTTCCATCAGCTCTATTGTATGTATGTATGTATGTGTATGTGTTTAGATGATTTCGTATTGTCCTTTATGAGAAAAATAAGTTTCCTTTATAAGAAAAATGTCATAGAATTATTTTTATAGTACAACTTAAGAGTCTTTCACTTTCAATAGATGACTTTAATGTTAACATTCATGGTTAACATTCATGGCTATTTATTTTTTTTACCTACCTATTTCATTTTTAAATTTTGATACTACTTTGTAAGCTTACATTTTGCTTGATTTCTTTTATGCTATAATTCTATTATATGACCTTGGTTCACTATTATCTTCTGCGAAAACCTTGAAATGATGTTTTAAAAAAATTCTGTTGATGGCTTTGAAGTTCCTTTCAGAGATTCTTATATCTCTATTAAACTGAGTGCCTATCAAAGAAAAGAGTTTTACTAGATATCTTCGATGTTTATTGGGAGTTATGCTTTCAGCTTTCATATATCTGACTTCGTTAATTTTATATGGAGTCATAAATTATGCTATTTGAATTTTTTTTACATAATGGATCCTAATTGGTTCTGTAACAAAACTTAAACTATAATTATAGTATACGTATGACTAGTTTTAATACTGTCAATTAATAACCAACAAGTTTATTAAAGGGTACATAGTTGATGTATTTTCTAAGATCAAACAAATCTTCTCATGGCTGTCTTATGACTATGTACACATTGCTTTGAAATCGCAAACTTATTTTCAGAGCTTTGTAGCTATTCTGTTTTCTCTTATAGTCTGGTGTTACAAAAGAACAAAAATATTGCTTAGATTTTTGTTCCTTTATGGGTAACTTAATATTCTCTTTCCTGGATTTTTTTTTAAAGATTTTATTTATTCATTTGACACAGAGAGAGAGATTACAAGTAGGCAGAGAGGCAGGCAGAGAGAGAGGAGAGAGGAGGAAGCAGGCTTCCCGCTGAGCAGAAAGCCTGATGTGGGCCTCAATCCCAGGACCCTGGGATCATGACCTGAGCCAAAGGCAGCGGCTTTAACCCACTGAGCCACCCAGGCACCCTCTTTCCTGGATTTTTATAGATTCTTTCATTTTGTTTAATAAATTTTCCATGAAAATGTCAAAATGATATATCTAGAGTCCTATTTATTAATGTTAATAATACAGTTTTTGATGATTACAGAAGACCATGTTATGTATTTTGCAGAAAATATAAAAGTATAGAAAAGCATAATGAGAAAATTAAAATCTTTTATAATTTCCCATTTGAGATAATTTGATCAGTATATTTTGTTTATTTAGATGTACTTATAGCTATAACATCTACTTCTTGATACTATTATCCAGCTTATAGTTGATCTTTTCTCAATATGTTTGTGGACCCTTCAGTATAATTATATTTATAAAAATTATTAAATATATATTTCTTTATATAGATATATAATTAGCAGCTTACTACTATTATTGTTTAAGTCCAACTACGCTTCAATGAACAAAGATGAACGTAAGTCTATTTTCATACTTCTTTTTTTTTTTTAAAGATTTTATTTATTTATTTGACAGAGAGAGATTACAAGTAGGCAGAGAGGCAGGCAGAGAGAGAGAGGGGGAAGCAGGCTCCCCGCTGAGCAGGGAGCCCGATGCGGGCCTCGATCTCAGGATCCTGAGATCATGACCTGAGCCGAAGGCAGAGGCTTTAACCCACTGAGCCACCCAGGCGCCCTATTTTCATACTTCTGTCTCTATTCTGAGAATAGTTCTCTAGAAATAGAAATAATAGTTTAAAGGGAACATTTTAAAATATGTGTACATATAATCGAGTTTCCTCCCCTATGTCAGGCATAATATGGCATACTCATATACTACTGTATCCATCTTTGTAAGTGCTGTTTTTAAAATTAATTTTGTCTGAACACATAGCTTACTATTAACTTTTGAAAGTATATTAGGACAGTGTTCTCCTTCCTTTTTTTTCTTCTGGGATTTTCTGTTGTGCAATGTAAGGAAACACAACTAGGTAACTTTCTTTAATAAATTTGTTGGGTGTTAACTGACAGTTTTAAAATCAGGGATACTTGTCGTATAATTATACTTTAAATTTGGTTTTAAAACTTCATGTTTTTCCCCCCTATCCTTTAGAACTCAAAAGACCTCCGTATTACTTTTTCTCTCATTTTTCGGAAAATCTGTCCACTTTTATCAATGGGCAACTTAATATTTTCTTTTTAAAATTTAATATTATTTTCATCAGCATCTGAGCAGCTCCTCACAGATACCACTGTAAATTTTTTTTTTTTTTTGACAGATAGAGAGCGGAGAGGGACAAAGGAAGAGAGAGACTCTTAAGCAGACTCCACGCCCAGTGCAGAGCCTGACACGGGGTTTGGTCTCACCACCCTGAGATGATGACCTGGCATGAAATCAAGAGTCAGACACTTAACCACCCATCCTGATACCATTGTAGTTTTAATTCAATAATCATCTTATTTACCTATATAATATTTCCTGATCTTAGAAATCTCTCTTTTCCCAGTAAGTTTTATAGATACATTTTTCTTTGGAATTTTGTTTAAATCAGTCATATGTTTAACTTCGCATTTTTAGTAGCAAATCCATTTCAGGTCATGGCAGCTCCCATTTTGTTTGAATTTTGAGTAAGTTGTTTGATTAGTGGAAACATCTATGCTTTAATGTTATCCATTTGTTTGTCACTGAGGTAGACAACACCTGTTCTGTATTTGGTTAGATAGTATGTATCTAAGTTGAACAGGGTTTTTCAATACTAGGTGACATGCCTGACCAAAATCTACCTATAAGGATCTCCAAGGAGAAACCTAAACATATTAAAACTTGATGGTAAATTTCTAGTCTAGTGTGAAACTGTGGGAGCAATGGGCAAAAAGAACTAAATACATAGATAGCCAGGAATGCCTTGGAGACACTTTTTTTTTTTCCAACTGAAAATATCTTCGTGAAACTCATAGGACTGTGATTCTTGATTTTTGTTATTATATATCCTAAGGGTTTTTTCTTTGCTGTGGTTTTCTTTGCTTTTTATGGTTAATGATACCAAGTGTAAACCTCAGGTATATTGCTATGACGGAACTTAACTGTCATCAGTTCCTATATTAGCAGGAAATCTTTGACTACTGTTATCCTTCTTTAACCAGTCAAAAGAAATGGGAGCTCAGACTTCTTATCTCCATCCATCATCCTTTTATTTGGGACAGGTAGAGGCAGTTTTTGAAGATCTCTTCAACCTTTACTTCTGTTCTCTGTTTTGGATGGGAGAGGGAGAAGGGTCAAATGGAATAAGAGAGGTATGAGACAGATTCTCAGTCCTTCTTTCAAGGTCTTGTCATTGAAATTCTATCACACTAATAATACTTTCTGCTTTCCATTTTGATGCAGATTTTCTCTCTCCTTTTTTTTTCAATTATTTATTTCACATTGGGTAGAAAGAGAGGGATGATAACTATTGTATTCCTTCTAACATCTTGTCTAAAATGTCTACAGATGCTTATTCAAATAACTTTTTTCTCAGTTTAATAAAATTCTTAAAAATAGCTTGTTAACCAAATTTGATTTGATTCAATTCAATCCAATCTTGTACTTATGTATTAACTCTTGTATTTTTATATTATAATGTTTAACATTTAACAAACATTACTAAGTTATTACATTTAGGTATATAAACTAGAGAAGGATGCATGTGTTATGGTTTTTTTCTTTGTCACTCAAGAAATAAGGGGTTTTATTTGGGTTGAAAAAATTTTTCTCAATTTCTTCCTTGACATTTTCTAATTATATTTCATTGTTATTAAGAACTAGGAATTGTACATATTCTTTATATGTCATGCCCTGTTTTGCTTCTTTCCAACTCACTTTTAAAATCCTTCTAGTACAAAAAATGGCTTCAAATTTTTGAGATGTCTCATGCCTGAAACAAATTAAAAATTAATCCATTTTGAGTATGGATAACTTTCTTACAGACCGCCCTAGTCAATTGATATAAGTTAATATCTTCTCTAAAGTTAAGAAAAAGAGTTAAGAGAAAACATTAAGCTTAATCAAGACTAATTGTACTCTAATAGCTTTTTTTTCCTGAGTTAGTCAAGTGACCTGCAAAATAAAATGTGAAGGCTACTCTAAGTGGACACTATGGGATTATGTATCATTCTTGACTATTAAAACCTTCTATAATTCTATGAAAAGCTTAATGTAATAGTTACCAATGACAACTACACCTTCAGCATTCTGAAGACCTCACATCCTTTTGAAAATGCAATTTTAATTCATCATAAATAAACTTAGACACATTAAATAACTAGACCAGGACTTCTTTATCCCCCCATAAATTAGGCACATAGTTTGGTAGTAGCCCTAAAAATAGGTATATAGTTCTATTGAACTGGCTCCCAAAGTTAGAAAGGATAACTGAGTATTTTAGAGGGAGACTTTCTGGTGGAGAGTGTTAGGTTCCTGGGAGCTACTATAGTGTCCTTGTCCCAGTGCAAATGCCATCTTGTATAGACATGGTTGAAGTTAAAGGTTTACTCTTATTTTTATTCCTAAGTTAATACAATAAGGAAAACCCATATGAAAATAATTTTAATAACATTTAAGTATCTTTAATTTGAAATAAAATGTACATTGCAAATAATATATGTTTAATATCTATGTGACTTGCATTTTTGATGACCATATCTTTGTCGTGGTGCTAGTGAGGATAATTATTAAGGGAGAAACAAAAAATATATATAATTAAATACAATCTTTATGCCCAATTTTTTTGTACAGTACATTTATATTTACCTTTGTAGGTGTGTCTTAATTTTATTCTGAAGGTTTATGTGAATCTACATGGATATATTAACTAAACCAAGGTGCCTATAAAATTATGCTATGAAAAACTAATTTTCTAAGACATGATCAGTGAAAAGTAATTTTTATAGGAAATTCAACTTTGAAAAACACAGGATTCAGGCAAGTGCAGTAGTTATTACACTGCAGCAAATCTCAGAGGCTTTAACCTGCTATTATGTGTTTTTAATAAAAAGAAGAAATGGTTGGAGCATATTCTAAAATTATTTTACCATGACATATGACATCTTGTTGGACTAGATTTGAGAAAAATTATTCAGACTGTGTTTTCCTTTTTAAAACTCGTGGTCTTTTTGAGAATCTTTTGTACCTCACTATACCCTTGGAACAAGTCATATTGTGTATTTTCTGTAAATTTTTGTACTTAGACTTTATTTAGTGATTCCTCAAGATAAAATCCATGAGTATGCTTGAGTATGAACATCAAGGCAGAATGCAAGTTTGTTTTGTCCAGAAATATATTTGCTCCTAGAACTAAAACTGGTACAGAGTAGATGCTCAAGTACTATTTTTTACTGAAGGGAATAGTAAGTTTTTGTCATTATGTTTTGAGGAAGACTTTGATTTTTTTGGTCAGAACATTGACTTCCTAGTCTGCTAATGCAATAGTTCTGCCATGGTCACCTAAAAGCCTGGCATCTTGGTTACATTCTTTCTGCCACTCTTAATACCAAGTGTGACCAGAAATGGGGTGGCCATTTTGAACACTTCTGGCTGTGGGAGAATTACCTTTGCTAAAACTGGAAATAGTATGTCCTTCCACCCCCTCATAAATGTCATTAGCAGCATCTCTTATTAAATCACATCATGCCTAATAAAAGATGACCCAAATAGCACCTCATTTCACTGGCCATGGCACAAATGTAATGGTTGAAAATAGCACAAAAGTCAGAATAGAAGCCAGTGAGCACAAGGCTTATCATAACCTTCAGAAAATTAGTAAGACAGTAAAACAATCAAAATTCTCATAGTTCCCACGTATTTGATTTTCCTTTCTGGGCAATACCTTAGTTGTAGAGAGAGATTTCTCTTTCTTCTCTCTCTTAATGCTTGCAGTTCAGTATGGAAAGCACAATTTTAGTGTTGCTATCATTCTCACCACATTTATGTATCTTTTGATAGATGCTTTAAAAAAGAAATGTATAGATGTGTGTGTGTGTGTGTGTGTGTGTGTGTATACACACCCCTTACCTATACATATATGTACATTTTCACTTCTATATTCCTAGAGCCCAGCACAAAGCCTGGTACTTAGTGAAAAATATTAAGTATGAGAGAAATTTGTTTTTTTTTCAATTTTCTCCAAGATCAGTTACACATTCTTTAGTTTATTGTTTTCTAAGATAAAATGAGATCTAATTTTAATCACACACAGACACCCCCCCCATCGTATGCATGAGTAGAATAGTTATCTCACTGAGATAAATTTCCACAGTGTTTTAAATTGGAGATTTTCAACTGAATGTTTCCTTGGCTGTTTTAATGAACACTGTTAGAAATATGTGTCCATAAATATTCATAAGAAGGAGTAATATGAATATTTATAAGGAGTAGGAAATTTTCTGAATTGGAGGACATTTATTTCTTGGGATTCCAGTATTAACAATAGCAACTACTCTGTTTCTCTTACCACTTTTATCTTCTTAAGGGCTTTCTATGAAAATTTCAAGAACCTCTGGGCAAAATACATCCAAAGAAGCCAAACTTTATTTGCATTTGATTTTATTAAAATGAAATATTTGAAATGCTTTTTTCTGTGAATATCACAGAACAATGCAATGCAATGAAATTAATGTATTTACATAAACCATTTTTGTTCCCAAATACTGTTGACCCTTCAATAACATGGGTTTGAACTGCATAGGTTCACTTACATATGGATTTCTTTGGATAAATACAGTATTGTACATGTATTTTCCTTATGATTTTTTAAATGACATATTCTTTTCTCTAGCTTACTTTATAAAATATGTGTTGATTGATTGTTTATGTTATCTGTAAGGCTTCAAGTCAACAGTGGGCTGTTAGTTAAGTTTTGAGAGAGTCGAAAAGTTTTATGCGGATTTTTGACTGTGTCCATAACCCCTGTGTTATTCAAGGATCAAACTGTATACATATGCTGAAAATTTGAAAAGGAACAAAAACTGTTGTTACTATTGGCACAAATAGTAAACTTCCAATATAAATTAATTGCTGAATGCTTTCAAAGATTAATTTCATTTGGATTCTTGGAGGATACATATTTAAACCTCCATATTCGAAATTATGGAGTTATTCTCATAGCTCCAAAACTAATAGTAAAAGCATAAACATATTAAGAATTTTCCTATTATCATGGAACATAGACACAGACCATTTTTAAAAGTCATTTTAAGTCATGAAGTAGAAAATCCAGGTATTGGAATTTATACCATAGTAAGAAAGACATAACTTTTATTTTGGGTTGAGTATGGCTGATTTAATCTTTATTTTCAAAACCAATGGCCCAAGAAATTGGTAGTTAGGAGACATCATCTTTTGATGTTTCTTCAATTGATATTATTTATAGTTCATTAATTTTTCGTTTAATAACAATAATAAGGACAATGATAAGTAACATCTATGGAATACTTACTCTGTTAGACACTTGTCTAAGCACTTTTAGAAAGTAGATTTCTTATTTTTCTCATTTTATAGATAAGAAAATGAAGCCTTGAAGTATTTGAACAGCTTGCCTAAGATATCTCAGCAAATTGGTGTCTTGAGTTGGGATTCAAGCCCCTGCTTTAGAATCGGCCTGACTCCAAAGGTCTGTTTTCTTCGATTCTGTCCTGAAATATGTCCAGATGGCACTTCTGAGAAAAAAAAATCTTGTTAATGCAGACCAAAAGCAGAAAGTAGAAGGACAGATTTCTAAATGCAAACTAGATGCAATGAATGAAAATATTTGCACTTACACAAATGCTCACTCAACATCTATTTATTCAAACTTTTTCCAGAGTTATAACAAGATTGAAAATTTCATTTTCATGGCACAGAATCCAAACAATATGAAAACTATCTGATATAAACATGCTAAGTACAGGAAAGTAGAAAAAGGCATCACGAATAGCGAAATATTTCTAGAAAAAATTAGGAAAAAACTTTGTTGACTGATACTACTTTATAAAATAATGCTTGCTATACCTGAGTACATATTAGTTTTATTCATTTTCTATTGTTGCACTAGTGGATATTGAACATACAAAAGGGTAAATTTCTATTCCCTTAATTACAAAACAAAATTGAAAAATTATTTAAAATGTTTGAAAGCCTGAAAATTGGACCCATATTTTATCAAAATAATCAATATATAACACAGAAAAATACAGTATGTTACTTGACAAATAAGTGGTTGTTCCAAAAAAAAATATGGAGATCCATTTACTTACCAACTTACCCAAAATTTATTAGCAATATTTTGTACCACAAATGCATGGGCTATTACTTCTTGCTGACAATTATCATTTAGTTACACAATTTTTCATGCATAGTAAGTATTAATTAATTATAGCTATTGTTATCATTATTTTTACTAACTTTATCTTAACATTTATTAGCTTAATCACTCTGGTGTGATTATCTTACTGACTCAGTTTCCTTCTTTAAACATGGATATAGTAATAGTACCCACTTCCCAGGTGATAGTTTCTGCATATGAAATACTTAGCCCAGTGCATGATATATAGCAATTTCTTAGGAAATGATGGCTTTACTGAGGTAGTACTTGATAAGATATTTCTTCCAGAGTTATGGCTTTACTTAGATATTACATTTTCTTTTTCAGATATGTATCAGAGGTAGTACATTTGGCCCCATCCTCCATTTTACTATAATCCAAAATCTCTCTCTCTCCATTTTGGAGCTGCTGAACATGTTCTTATTTTCTTTTACATTTACTAGCTTCATTTTATGCCAAAAATTTTTTATATTATATCTTGACTCTAATGTATCTGGGTAATTCTGAATATGTTTTCTGGATCATTGCACAGGATAAATCATTGATGATTTTAAATGATCATTGTGAGTGTTCTATGAACCAAAGACTTATTGGAATTTACAACTTAGATTTAACATCAGTAATATGATGTAGATGCAAAATATGGACCTCATTTTAGGAAACATGTTTCTTTTGAAAAGTAAAACAAGCATATGTGTGTGTACATATATATGCATATGTATCTCTACATATGTATCTCTGCATATGTACATAAAATAAATATATACATGTACTAAAATAAGGTGATAACCCTACAAGTATGATAGCTACTTTCTTTGTCTCATGACTGGCCTGCATATGGAGTCCAAATTGACCCGGTGACTACTGAAAATTCATGTTTAGTGGGAATCTTACTATACTTACTGTTTTGGGACACAGGATGTCTAGACCCATAAGGTAAAAAATTGTGAGGAAAGAAGTACAAAGTCTTTATCTGTATCTTTGGGAGTAATGGAGAGCAGAGATATTCTAACTTTCATACCAGATCTCTGGGGTCTAATTATTGGTGACACAGCAGCATAAAATGCCAGATGGCTGAACTACACCAGAACCTAACACTTTCTTATAACTTTATAGCAGGTCATCTCTAACTAGCTCCTTAGCTGCACCTTCAAGAGGCTATTCCAATGTTTCATTAGACTGCCATCTTCTTGGCAATGTGGTATATGCTAAGAATAGTGGATCTATAATCATGTGCTCATTGCCACACTTCTTGGCTGCAAAATTGGTTCCTTAGTCCACGGTGGTATTATTTGGGATCCCATCTTGATAAATGCTACAGTCTGTGAGCCCATGGATAATTATGCTGGCTGAAGAGCTGTGGGCAGGAAAAGCAAACCATACTCAGAATACCTGTTAGTTGTGGTCAGAAAGAATTGCTATCTTTTACAGAGTGGAAGAGGTATGATGTAAATAAACTATTTTTCGTAAGTGGCTGTTTAATTTTTGTGATAATAAGAAGTCTAAGATGTCCCAAAATGCCTTCCCTTAATCTCTATGATTGTAAATATAATAAGATATCAAACTTGTGATTATGTTACATTAGATGGAAAAATGCATTTTGCAGAGGTAGTTAAATTACTACATTGCTCGGGTGCCTGGGTGTCTCAGTGGGTTAAAGCCTCTGCTTTTGGCTCAGGTCATGATCTCAGGGTCCTGGGATTGAGGCCCGCATCGGGCTCCCTGCTCGGTGGGGAGCCTGCTTCCTCCTCTCTCTCTGCCTGCCTCTCTGCCTCCTTGTGATCTGATCTCTCTCTCTCTGTGTCAAATAAATAAATAAAATCTTTAAAAAAATAAATAAATAACTACATTGCAGGTATCTGTATATAGTTAATTTGTATGTTAACTACAGGACCGTGAGCTAGTAAGTGCATATTTTTCTTTATTTGTCTGAGTGTATTTTTAAACCATTATATTTGGGACCCTTGGGTGGCACAGTCAGTTAAGCATCCTCTTCTCCTTCTCCCTCTGTCCTCTGGCTCATTGCTCGCTCTCTTTCTCTATCTCTCCCTCTCACTCTCTCTCTATCTCAAATAAATAACTTATTTTAAAATCTTAAAAAAAATAAACCACTAAGTTTGTGGTAATTTCTTATACAGCAACAGAATAGTAATACATTCTCCTTGAGGCATGGTACCATGTTGAGATCTCAGTATTTTCCTTTTCTCCTCATTGTTAGACATTCATAAGAACCAGTAGCTCGAAACATTTTGACAAGAGGGAACACATGATGTTGGGGCCAGGCAAGCTTGTGTAACTACTATTCTCATGGGTTATTGGGCTTTCACATGAGTTGTCAAGATCAGAGACTTGTTCCTATCTATGAATTACTTATGTTTTCCACCTGGCTGTTGCTTCTTTTGCAGTTGTTTTATTGTTGGCACTGGGTGAAGATTATAGGTGAAAATCTTCAGTTCAGGATGTCAAAGGGTAGACAGTACTGGTAGAAATTACTAATGACACACACTTGGTTATGAACCATTTACATTTATTTCCTTCCGCAAGCTAAGCAACCAGTGAGCTAATGGGAGTGAGAAGGGCAAGAAGGACATTATTGTGTTAAAATTGGGCAGTCTATCACTGCCTCAGCTGCTTGGACTCCCCTGCTGGAATGTCAGTGACCTCTGCTATAACTTTTTTTTTTCTTCATAAGGCAATTAGAGTTTCCTTACAGTATGTGCATCCCAGTCTACAGAAACCCAGTTCAGCACAATTCATGAAAGTCAGGGTGATTGATGCTCAGATGCTCAATGCTTATTCAAAATATAGTAGGCTGAACTTTTGTGCCAAAATTTTTCCTGGGGGATTGTAGGTTCCTGCAGCTTGAAATATTAGCAGACTTCTCTATCAGTGCTTCCACAGGCTTTCTCTCAAACACAAAAACTGGTTTACATTACTTTGTGCTACAGGCTCAATGTGCCCCCACCCCCAAATTTTTATGTTGAAGTCCTAATGCCCAATATAATGATATTTAGAGGTAGGCCATTTGTAATTGATGAGATTTAGATGCGATAGTGAGAATGGTGGCCTCATGATAGGATTAGTGTTAATATGAGAAGAGAAAGAGGGACAAGAGTGCTCTCTCTCTCTCTCTCTCTCCTTCTTTCTCTCTCTCTCCCCAGACTCCCACCAAGGGCAAGCACTGAGGAATGGTCATCTGAGCACATAGTGAGAATGGAAGCAAAATTATACTACCAGCTTTCCTAGGTCTCCAGCTTGCAGTTGTCAAACAATGGATTTTCTCAGCCTCCATAATTTTTATGATCTATTCTTTCTTTCTATCTATCTATCTATCAACTATCTATTCTTATTTGTTCTATTTCTCCTGACTAATACACAGTTCAAGTAAGATACTTTCCTTTCAGGTAAAAGATTTATGAAAATTCTTTCTCAAAAATAACAAAATTAATAAAATAACAGAAATTATAAAATAACAAATAACTTTTCTCAAAATAATTTTTAAATAAATATGCTTATGAAATTTCTTAACGACAAGACTTTTATAGTTTAAAAAAGGAGAGATGAAAATACTATCAAATTCCATCAAAAAGAAATTCACTTTGGGGTCAGGTGAAACATCATGGTTAAACAAATTCTTAAACAAATAACACACATGACAACAGTGGATGTGCACTAATGAACATTACTGTATAATGCATCAATTTTTACATTTTACGTCCGCTTCCACAGTTTTATCAGCATTCATTTTACCTGGAGTCCTCTTCCTTCCAAACTCTGATGAAAATCAATTCATTCACCACTGCCTAGGGATCCAGTTATATCCTTACTTCATACTGCTTCAAAGTGCTTACATCCTTACCTCAGACTGCTTCTCTCTGTCCACAAAATGAATGACCAGAACCACTTTCCAAAGCCCTGCCTACTGGTCTGTCTCTCCATATTTCTCTGTCTCTCAGGATACCCTTGAATGACTTTCTAGTGTATCAGTGTCCTTTCTTCAACTTACTCCAACTTACTGAGTCACCAATCTGTGAAGAAGGCCCAGGAATTTTTCTTTCTCTTATAGCTGTTCATATGGAACTACCCATGAGGTCATAAGCATGAGCTGAGTAAGAGACACTGGTAACAATAGTAATAGATAATATGAGAATTGAAACCACCTACCTATGCAGCTTACTTTTGTCTAC
The DNA here is from genome assembly GCA_002007465.1 of Ailurus styani. NCBI lineage: Eukaryota > Metazoa > Chordata > Mammalia > Carnivora > Ailuridae > Ailurus > Ailurus styani. The sequence continues at coordinate 1,909,420 of LNAC01000005.1, read as the reverse complement.
TCTAGTCTTCCTGGGCCAATCCTGAATATGCCATACCAAGTGTAATAATATTCTGAGGCTGCCCAATTCTTTGACTTAGTGGCACTGCCAAAATTAAGCATTTTTTTAAAAGGTTTTATTTATTTACTTGAGAGAGAGCAAGTGACAAAGAGAGAGAGAGAAAGACAGAGACAGCATGAGTTGGGAGGAGGGGCAGTCAGAGAGGAAGCCTGAGCAGGGAGCCCAATGCAAGGCTCAATCCCAGGATCCCAGGAACATGACCTGAGCTGAAGACAGACACTTAACCCATGGAGCCACGCAGGTGCCTCCAAAATTAAGCATCTGATAAGATTTGATTGCTCAGTCACTTGATATCTATTGCTTAGTATCAAGTCAGACTCTCTGTCCAATCTTCAAAAAGATCTGGGTTTTCCTATTTCCCCAGTATAGAGTTAGTCCTTTTGGACCATAAAGCTCTTTGGTAAGCACTAGGGAAAAACTATATATATATATATA
>LNAC01000005.1:1862637-1881621 GCA_002007465.1 Ailurus styani | reverse complement strand
GAGCACTGTGAATTGTGTAAGACTGATGATTCACAGACCTGTACCCCTGAAGCAAATAATACATTATATGTTAATAAAAAAGGCACCCATATCAATGAATTAAGTGTTATCATTACTCATATCTACAGATTGGGAATCAGAAACCCCCAGATAATGTTGAGTAGTAAGATCAGACAGCAAATAAAAGGCAACCTTGAGAATCAAATGAAGGAAGTTTGTCTGTAAGTTTACATGCTTCACTGTTATGTTATTACTGTCAGTCACCATGCCAAGCATTCCATTTAATTAATAGTATTTGTAATAAAATATGTAAAATGTAAATTCCATATATACACATTTATAACTAAAATCATAGAGATGTAACATTTTTCTTGAATTCTGTCATTGCTTTTCAACATAAGACTTGAAGGTGCTTACATAGTAAGTGCTTCTAGGTTTGCTCAATATCCATTTTGGCAGGAAGGCCTCTTAGAGAATAGAAGTTCAGTTTTATAGACTGACTTTTTATTAATCTTGAAAACGTATTAATGACATAGGTATCATTAATTTCATATGCTCACTAAATGAGAAAACTATACTCAGAGACATTTTAGGTTTTAAAATTTCAGTAAGAATAAAATATTTTTCCAGTTTTGCCATTTCCATTTATAAACCAAAATAAAAACAAATATTTATATAAATTTGGATTCTGTCTTTTTTTTTTTTTTTTTTTTGCCCTTGCATTTCTGTTCTCACCTTTTGATTTAAGACTTGAAAAAAACCCACAAAGACATTGGGAGAGAAATTGTCCTCTTGGTATTCCCGGTTTGGAACAGAAGCTAGAGCATAGTAAATCTCATGAGAAAGTCTGCTTTGTGACATTTACAGCTCATTTTTACCAATTCAGAAGGTTTGAATAGGCTTCAAGTAAGTATCCAAGCTTACCCAGGGTGAACTTGAATTCTGAAACTTCTGAAGTTTCATCATTGGTAATCCTACCCTACTTTTGAAGATGCCAGTTTTAGCATCCCAGTGGAAATCCTGGTTTGCATTGTCAAGGATGAGTAAGGTCATACATTAGCTGCTTTATTAATAATATAGGGGCAGACCAACAGGCAAGTTCCTTCAGAATTCACTGATGAAAAGAAGTAAGAAGGTGTCTTAATAATGACTACATTATGTAAGGTTATACAATTCAGCTAGGTCATTTCAAAACTATTCTTTAGATAAAGTAATAATGACACTGATTAATTAAATATAATTTTGTCAACAGAATTTATACTTTTATGTCGGTAGACTAATGCAGTCAACAGATCAGGGCTTTGTAAGAGTATATGCTCTATGTGGAATGAATAATATGCATAATAACAAATTATTATTTTTATACATGCAGGTAATTTTAATGAATGTTAAATTAAAATACCAGGAGAGCATCTTTCTAATATAAACAGACGTATGTAATGGACAATACTCTGTGCACAACATTGTTTCAGAGCAAGTTTGAGGGACATTTATGCTAGGAATAATTAAATACATATGTAAGAATTGAGGTTTATATCTACCTTTCTAAGAATGTTCATAGCTGCATCTTTAAAATCCTTATAAACAAAGAAAAGTCAACTGATAAAGCTGTCTCAAATTTAAGTTCTTAGACTTTGGTACAGCTGAATGGAAAACATTTCTTTATCTTATTTTCTGTCTTTAATGTAAGAGTAAGGTATAGAAAAAGGTAAATCATCTACAAAGTTTTATTATGTCCTTTATCATTACATTTATTCCCATATACTAATTAGTTTTCTAACTCACTTAGGCTAATCTCAGGAGCTCAGAAACAACTTTCTACACCACACTTTTATTAAACTCAATGTACTGTATGCAATTTTTAAAAATAGATTTATAGGAACTATAAAGCCAAGAAGAACTTAATGTGTGCATGTTCTTGTCTCTATTTTCTCTTTGAAGGAAAATCTTAGAATCCCATTCTTCCCTTTCTAGTGTAGCAGACTAACATCTGTGCAATTATACAAACCTGTAAATTGCTTTTTTTCCTTGTGAGTTAATTGCTCCAAATTATAATGAAAAAAGAATCCAAAACCTAAATGCAAGGGAATGTTAGGCAAAATTAAATGCTAACCATTCTGACTAACATAGAAAATTTAATGAGACTATTTTGATAGAAAATCTTGAAAATAATATAAGGGTACAGAACTGTTGGCAAATATTTAATTTAATTAATGAACTTCTATAATTGATAGTTATATTTCACATTAAGTAATTATTTAGCCCACATTCATTTTCTTTTCTACTTTTTAAGTTTTACTACCCTTAATAATCTGAGGGAAAATAAAAGTCAAATTATGCTTTTTTCAGAGACTAAGAAAGTAAACACAAACTTAAATGACAGTATTATTTTGACATATTTGCAATAGGAAAAAAACAGCTAAAAGTATAGTCTTTAGGACCAGTTCAAGTGTGGGACTTCTACAGTCTGGCCTCTGAGCGTCAGTCAGGTGCCATCATCTTTCATTCTTGTCGCCCATTTCACATTTTTAAAAACAATTTGTACTCCCCATATAGCCCTACCTATCTAGAAATTCCTCCAGCCTTTTTGTCCTAATTCCTACTCATCCATCAAGTCTTCATCCAGATATTTCTTTCCAAATGATTTCTCCAAATCTTTAAGTCCACTTTGTAAATATATTCTATGCAGCTGACTTTTCTTTTAAGTTTAGAGATTTCCTTTCTCCTAGGTATGGGCAGAGTGGTCTTCCTAAAATAAAATACAATCATACTTTTACTTTTAAACAAAGTGGGAACAAACTGAAAACCACTGAATATTTATGAAGGAATGGTGGAATTAATTTTGCTATACACCTGGTATGGATTAACATGCCACTATTTAACCAACATGCCAACTATTTAAAGTGATTTAGATATTTCTTAGATACTATTTACCTGGAAAGATTGTTATAATATTTCATTAAATGATGAATGTTAAGTACAGAGCAGTAAATGTAATGTTAATATATTAAAACCAACACATCTGTGTTTATGAACATAAATAAAGGTTAAAAACATATCCACCAGATAATTAATGCTGGTTATCTTAGAGAATGTGGTGTGGATAGGTGTGAAGTAAGAGTTTAGTTTGTCTTCTACATGTTGAAGACAAGGAACTCCAACACCTAAAGGAAAAGTTAGCTACATATAAATTATTCAAAGACGATCACCCATGATCCAAGACTTTTAAGAAACCATTACCAGAATAAAAACATAACCACACATCGGCACATCATAGTCAAGTGGCATAAAACTGAAGATTAAAAAATAAAAATCTTAAAAGCAACTGGGGAGAAAAGACTCATTACATAGGAGATACAAGAATAACAGCCGAATTCCCATAAGAAAACATGTGTAACAGAAACAGTAAAATGACTCTAATGTGTCAAAAGGGGTGAAAATCCTGTCATCACAAAATAAATTCCGGATCTTGCAAACATATCCTTTGGAAATGAAGGCAAAATAAAGGCATTTTTCTCTAAAGCAACAGTGAGATAATTCTTTGCTAACAAATCTGCACACACAAAAATGCTAAAGGAGGTGATTTAGTCTAAAAGAAAATGACCAGATGGAAACTCAGATCCATAAAAGGAAAAAAAGGAATACCAACATGGTAAATATACAGGGATGTGCATAAAGTAGAATTTCTCTATTTTAAAAATATAATGCTGCTTTTAGAAATAATTATTCTATTGAATTATGAGGTTTTGCAATGTGTGTTAATATAACATATACAACAGTTAAAGTACTTTGAAAGGAGTATAATAAAATTGCTTTTGCAAGTTTTTTACATTTTACGGTGAAATAATACGGTATTAACATTAAAAAGTTGTGATAAATTAAAGATGCATACTATGATTCTGAGAGCAAAATCTAAAAGAAATTGCTTAAATATAAAGCTAAGAAGCGAATAGAAATATTAAAATGGAAAACCAAAATTATGTTGAGCTCAGAATATGTTATAAAATATCTTCTTAATATCAAATAAGTAATTGACTTATCATGCTTCACATTAGAATCTCATTAGTGATATAATGTATCATTCATTGTGAGGATCTTTCATTAATAATTGCCTAAGTAACCAGGAAAAATTATAGAGAAATTTAAAGGACAATGATAACCTTCACAAAAATATTTCATTTCTCTAAAAGTAAATATACTGTATTATTTTAAAATTATATGATTACTAAAATTGTATAAAAATAAAATGAAAATTAGAAATTAATATTCTTCCCCAAACCTCCCCTAGGGAGGGTTCCTTATGAATGCACAATACATGTGGTGGAAGAATCAGAGAAAAGATTGAGATAACACAATTAAAAAATCATGTGTATTTATGAAGTGAGGGAAATACTGTGGAACAAGAAAAGGGAAACAGAGATTGCCATTCAGGGAAGGCTGAAAGTTTGCCAGTTAGCTCTTCAAAAACCAGCCACTTGGCCCATTGAGGAAGTATGGTTCCTCTTAAAATCCTTGGATCTTAAGATAGTGTACTTGCCAATAAAGTAAAAGAAGGCACCCATGGAGGGATCCTAGGAACAGGTGAAATAACCAATATACTTTTATTTATGGTGTATCTGCAGAACACAGGTCCATGAACTGAGATTTGTCAGAATGAAAGCTAAATGAAAAGGAATTATTCAAATGACACGTGAAATAAACTGGAATAATCTGATTTTGCCATACTTGAAATCGGTTCTTCTTAGTTTATAAATATCAAAGATTTTAAAAAATAAAACAAGACAAATCCAAGCCTGTTGACTATATCTTATCTCTATTTGATTTTTATAGTGTTCTGACTATATCTTATCTCTTTCTATCTGATTTTTCTAGTGTTCTCTATAACTACAGTAGCTCACTGCCATTATTACTAATATAAGAAATTTAGACTTAAAGATTTAACCCCCAGTAATTCTATTTCTTTCTCTTTTTACTTCAGCATAATATAAAAAAATAAAATCTGCTCTTTCAATTTAAATTTATATCTAGCAAAAATAAATTTATTACTTAAGAATCCATGTAGCCACAGAAATGGAATAGAGTATGATAAAAAAGACTAGCCGGTAGTTCCATATTTTTATCAGATATATGAACTCTTTGGGTTTCTGTCTTTTATTTTGTAAGATAGAGTGAGAAGTTTCAAAGGAGGGGCTTTTATAAGAGATGGTATTGGTAAATCCGTGCCACTTGACTCTCCCCATTCTGGATCTAGAGCAGTCACTGTCAATTGATAATAGCACTTTTCACTAATATGTCATAATAGTGACTCAAAATTTTCATACAACGTTCTAGGCCATCATTATCAATTATTTAGAGTTTCCAATAAAGATGAAACTTACTTATTACTTATTGATGAGTTTCATAGTCTCTTTTCAGTCTCTCCCAGTTCAAACACATTATCCTTATTGTATAAAAATCATCATCACTCTATAAAAGCCGTTTATTGAGATGTATACGATTGCCCAGTGTCACACGGGTAGTAAGTACCAAGACATGAAATCAGTTTAAGTTAATCCACATTAAAAATCTGTGCTTTGACTTACACTACCTATGATGGTCAATTTTATGTCTTAGCTTGGCGGGACTAAGGGACCCCAGATAGCTGGTAGAACATTTCTAGTTACGTCTGGATGTTTCTGGAAGAGATTAGCATTTGAATTAGTAGACTGAGTAAAGAAGGTGGCCCTCACTAATGTGGCTGGACATGATACGATCCACTGAGGACTTGAATAAAGCACAAAGGCAAATTCACTTCCTGAGCAGAGATATTCTTCTTCTCCTGCCTTTAGACATTGTCACACTTGGGTCCCAAGCCTTTGGACTCAAACTGAATTCTATCACTGGCTTTCCCAGTTCTCCAGCTCATAGATGGCAGATAGGATGACCTCTCTGTCCCCATAATGATGTGTGTCAATTCTTATCATAAATGAATAAATTTATATTTATATATGTATTTCCTACGGTTTTGTTTCTCTGGAGAATCCTGACTAATATACTATCCATTTTACCTTCTTTAATTATTATAAAGTTTAAAATGACCCAAGATAAAATTAAAGTCATAATGCTCTATTTTTTTTCTTAGGGCCTCTAATTATGGAAATTTTTATGGTAATCTTTGAATATGTACTCTCTGTAAAAAGAATCCTCAAAAATAGAGGTATATTTCTGTCTTTTTAGGAAGTCTTTTTTTTTTTAATTCAAGCCTGTTGCCATCTGTACATAGCATTCTAATATTTCCTCATCCTTTCTAATATTTCCATCCTTGTTATATGTCACTTGAGGGTTTGGAGAAATACACACTAATTCTCCTTTTTATTTTCTGCAAGTGTTTATAGGTAATAGCAGGTAATAGCACTAATAGCCACTATGCTTCATTAAGCATTCTATTTAATTTTCTCTACAAATTGATATGATTTGAGCCATTAGCTGTCTTCTGAGCCTTTTATAATTGGGAGTTCACACCATCAATAATAAGCTAATATGACTGATTTTCACAAAGCTGTCATCACAATTTAGAATTCAAAACCAGGGAAAATGATTGTTTTAATGACTTAATAATTAAATTTAGTAACAATTAACATTTTTGTTGGCTTCCCTACTACCACTCTTTTCCTCTTGAAGTTTTTTCTATACCTTACACAGATATTGATACTTCATAATCACTACTCATTACTCAAAAAGTCAATTTAAAAACGTGTGAAGTAGTAGTGCTAATTTTCTATTCTAATATCCCATTTAAAGCATGTTTCTATTTTAAAGCTTTCAGCCAGTTTTTCTGGCTCCTGCATTAATGTTTTGTTTAGCTGAGTTTATGAATTCAACAAAACTATTTATTTCATTATCGTAGAGTTATAATTAGTACGTAGTTTTGGTTTTTGTTAACTTGAGTCCCCATTGGCTTTTGGAAACTGCTCTCGTTCTTTCCACTTTTATCAATCCCCCCCAAAAGTTCTCTAAAATTTACTTAGAAGAATTTTGTTTGTCCCCCTCCATGGGTTGCACAGTTAAGAGGATTCTAATTTACAGGGAATTTTTCTATAATTTGTGATTCACACCTTCTTAGCATTTTTGGATAAATCATAATTTGTCTCAGTTCAAGTTTGTATTAAAGAAAGAAAAACATGGGTCACAATGGCATCTGGGTGACTCTTTTTCTTACTTGCTGTACAAACATGTTAAGAAAAAAGGGTAGGTAATTCTCAAACGTATCTCCAATAAGCAAAAAGGTAGAGACAAGGAGATACTAATTGATCTTCAATTTGTTTTTCTGGTTTTTTTGCTTGTTTTTTTAGGGTTTTTTTTTTGCAACCCATTACTGCACTTCAATAATGGACTTTTGCAGCCATTGTTTTTGGTGCAAAGGTTTCAAGTATCCCCATAAGTTTTCTGTAACTCCAAAAATAAAACTTAAACCTTAAAGATAAGGATTATAAAATATTTTTGACACTTTCAGTATTTGAAATATATAAAGGAAGATATACTAAAGCAAAATTGTTGGATGATGAGGGTTTTAAAGTATATTTATATTTATTTTGTTCATATACAGCTAATACACTTTTATAATACTCTTTGTAAGGGCTATAACTTCTAGGTGTATGTTTGGGCCCTTGTATTTTAGTACAGAGTGGTTAAGAGCATGAACAAGGAATTAAGTCTATTTGAACCAATAATATTCAGTTGGTATGCTATCTTGGGCAATTTACCTAAGAAGATGAGAAAACACCTAGAAAAAGTAACACATGAGGCAAATTGGTTCTACTCTAATTAATGATTACCAGCTTCAACAAACTGTCAAAAGTGGTGATTCTACTACTGTATTTCTCATTTACTTTAATCTATTTTCACAACATGTATCTCAAAATTTATCTACTAAATCTCTACCCCTTTTTCCCTGCTCATCCTAGTACATGTTCAAATCTCCAAAATTACAGAGATTTTAATTTGCATAAACCTAATCTATGGAAGCAGAGATGAGGGATAGCTACCTGTGATTGTACACATCTTAACATCTTCCTCTCATGACTTAAGAGCTTCCCTCCCTCCAACTAAATAAAGTAAGTCCTTTAAGACAAATGACACATCTCATGTCCCCTTTTGGATTTTTACAATTATAAAAGCTCATCAAAGCCAAGAACAGAATGAGGTTTTTCTCCTATAATACAACAAAAGAGTAGGGGTTCAAGAGGAGGGGTGAAGCAGTCTACTCTATAGCTTAAGGACTCCATAAGGAAAACAAAGCAAAACATTGGAGTTTTTTTTGGTCAAATTTTGTCTACAAATGTTATACAGGATAAATGTAATAAAAATCTTCAGGACTTTATAATACTAGAAATTCTCAACTTGATGTACTCCAGTTTATTAAGAATATTTCTTAATGAGTGCTGCACAGAACTGAATCTACACGTCTAACTAGGTTCTCAGAGGCTTGGATAAGATCCATACTCCTCCCCATGTCCGCCTTATGCCCACCCAATTCAGTAGAGGGAAAAGTCCCCCACTTGTGTGTTCAAGAACTGACAGTATTCCTCTCCATCACTCTCTGAAAATGTAGATCCTACACAGGCTCAAACATCCTAATGTTTTGTAAGAAATCACCTAGTTCTTCATGTATTATTTTGCATTTTTAAAAATTTCCTCTAGTTGAGAATTATCTAATTATACAATTTCCTGGTTGCAATGATGATTCTGACAATTGTGAGGCATTGACTCCCTGCCCCTTGTCGGTGGATTTGAGCTTTATAGATGACATTAACCTGAGTTCTGAATGCCTGAGTAGTCCTGATCTGCTCCTTACTGAAAACAGAAACTTCAGTTCTTAGCAGTTTTGATGAACTTGTCACAGTGAATTCTTGGGTAGGGATACAACTTGCTTTCTTGGTAGGAAAAATCTCACATAGTGAGGGAGGTTTTGAGACAATGAATTTTGTTTTTATTTTCATCTTTTTATTAATATGAAACTATACAAATTTTAAAACAGATTTATGCTTATTTAACTTAATACATCATATAGATTTCAGAAAACTTTATTGATACAATATTACTCTTCTATGATTTCCTATGAACTCTATTCTTCAATAATACCTCCCACAAATTTAGTGAAAATTGCTAGAAACAAGAATGCTTAGGTTATTTTACAGCCCATTTAATTCTTGACCTCTTCACTTACACTGTCAAAAATGTCAATTATAGTCAAATATATCAGAGCCTTCTTTAAAGTTCTCCACTTTTTCAGGAAGTTTAGAAGAGGTTATTACTTTATCTACATTGACCTTGAGCCAAACTGTCATACCTCCTGAATATAGAATGATTAACAACATGGCCCATTATAGCTTTCACTTTAAATAAAATGGAGTGGAGTTTATGGAGGCAGATGTTTTCAATTTTAAATGTGTTTAAGCAATACATATAATCTAGTATTTACATGTGTCTTACTTATATTTAGATAAACCATTTATTTCTTAAAGATAATTATGTACACAAGCACACTCAAGAGAACTAGGTTGGTATTGTTGGTAGTAAGCTAAAAATCTGACCCAGGGTGATCAGGAGGGCAGAGAATGAATTAGATTTAAAGAGTACTGACACACAGATGAAGGAAGTGAAGTTCTGCATGTTTCTATGTTAGAGGTAATTTGAAAGCAAATAATGGATCCACAAAGACAGGGAAATTATCAATCACACTTGCTGAACCCCGAACAAAATTGTCTTACTATTTTATGGACCTAGCTGTCAAGACGAGGAAAAAGGTCAGGAGCAAGAGTGGAAATGTACGGAATGAGAGAAGTATCTTGGCCAAAGCCAATAAGGGGGCCTCTGAAAATAGGCACCCGGTCTGGGGATGCAGATAGCTGGTTCTGGAGGCCAGGCTGAGTCCTTGATTGCAGCTCCCCAGAGACAGCAATGCCCTGGCTGTGTACTAAGCTGGTGTGGGGAAAGCACCTTCTCCCCTGATACCTGCCCCGCAAACTGTTAGCAATTACCTATGGCTAGCCCGGAACTAGCATGCAGGAATTTCAGCCTCACTACTTCTTTATAGGCTGAGGTGGGCTTTGGGTTGCTTTCTTCATCCATGAATAAAGGATAATACCTACTGTGTAAATTGGGTATGAGATTGAAATTAAGTAATGTATGTTACATTTCTTAGCATGGTATATATCCTAAACTAAATAAAGATGAACTATTATTGGCTTCAAAAAGCTGGAACTTTTCAGAATATTTCACTAAATATTAAAGGAAAAATATAATTATATATAATTACATATGGATATTAAAAGAAATAAAACAGCTGAAAGAGTAGAAGTTTGAGTACCATAATAGTTGGCTTTTGATTGGATATGTCACTTTGTATCTTAGTATATTTATGTTGTTGTTATATTTGTACCCTAGCCTAGTGGTTAAATATAATTTTGCATGCCCTTTCTCTTATATCAGCTTTCTTCAATATGTATGCTTTATCTTTAGACCCAGAATCCAAGAACTGACTCCGAAACATTTCAGGATTTTCATGGTCAAAGTAAGAGACAGATTTTTCTTTTCCAGTTTAACTAGTGCCTACATTCTCACTCTCAAATCTCCTTATTTATTTTAAAAGACAAAACACTTTTCCCACATGATTACTGTCAGGAATGGAGACATCCTTTAGGAAGATGAAGGCTATGAACAGGCTAGCTTCTATTCATAGGTTTGTGGTTTATCCTTACAGATATAGTAGGGTCATAATACCTTAATATAATAACAGAGCACTTAATATTAAAAAACCAATAAATCCAATAGCACAGAGGTTTTGTTCTCTGTAGCACCTGACTTTTCAAAGCAGATGATTGCTAGGATATCCAAAAGTTTAGATTATTTCACAGAAAACAGTAGTTCTCATTAAATACTGAAAATCAATAGGTTTTTTTATTAATAGTAGAATTACTATTATTTTTGCATATGGAAATATAATATTGCTTACCTTCCATTAAAGATCAATTAACTATTTAAAATTATATAATATATATCTTTCTGAGCACATTATTTTTTTATTAACATATATTATTTGTTTCAGGGGTACAGGTCTGTGATTCATCAGTTTTACACAATTCACATTCTTACATAAAATAATTGAGCGTATTATAAGAGGAATCCTTAACAAAATGCTAGTGAGTGAAATCTAACTAGTAACTAAAAAGTTCATCATCATTAACTGAGGTTTATTTCAGGAAATCAAAGTTAGTTTAACATGCTAAAATCAATGAGTGTGCATTCCCAAACTCGTAAAATAAGGGGAAATTCATGTAATCATCTTGATAAATACACAAATATCATTTCCCCAAATTCAACACTAATACTGATTAAAAAACAGAACACAAAACTCTCAGAAAATTAGAGAAGGAAAATTAACCATCATACCTTGTTTCACACTATACACAATAACTATCTCAGAATAGATTACAGACTTAAATTTAAAAATTAAAATTTTAAGCTCTTGAAGAAAACATGGGAACTAAATCTTCATAATCCCATGGGGGGAGATGATTTTTTAGTCAAGACCCAAAGTACATGAACTGTTAGAATTTATCAAGTGAACAAAGATTGCTATTTGAAAGATACTGTTAAGAAAATTAAAAAATATATATATATGTTACAGACTGAGAGAAAATATTTTCAATATATCCAGTCATTGATTGATATCTATTATATATAAGAAGACTTTTATAGATCCATAGTAAGAAAAAAAACGATCCAGTAAATATGAGGAAAACTTTGAACAGACACTTCGCAAAATACATGCTACTAAGAAGACATTGTTAAAAAATAAAATGTCAGACAACAGGCTGCGAAAAATATTTGCAAAAAAAAATCTGACAAAGGATTTTTATACTGAATGTATAATTAACTGAAAACTCCATAATGAGAAGACAAACAGCCCAACTCAAAAAATAGAGTAAAAGATTTGAACATACACTTCAAGAGAAAAGATATATGGATTGCAATAAAAGAATGTGATAATATAGTCAACACTGTAAATCATTAGGGAAATAAAGCTTATAACCACAATGAAATAGCATTTCACAGTCATTAGAGTAGTTAAAGTTTAAAAGCTGACTATACTTTATCAATGCTGTGGAGCAAATAATATTCTATACATTGCTAGTGGGAATATAAAATTGTACAAACCCTTTAGAAAATACTTTGACAATTTATTTCTTGGTAATCATCTGAAAAAAAAAACTAAGCTATTTATATATGCTAGTAATTCAATTCCTAGGTAATCAACCATAAGAATTAAAAACCCATGTCAAAACAGTCTTATACCAATATATTCATAGTACACTTATTCATATTATTCAACATTTTAAGAAAAAGCATATCTAATCTGTAGTGAAAAAGAAAGCACACCAGTGATTGTCCAGTCACAACAGATGAGACAGATTAACACTTAGATGGGGACAAAGAAATATTTTAGGATAATAAAACATTTTGACCCCATGGGTATAACACATGAGTCAGAACTAATTCAAATGTCTATTTTAAATGGGTGTATTTTATTCTATGAAAGTTATACCTCAATAAAACTGATTTACATAAGTATACTGTCTAGAATAAGCCAAATTATTGGCCATTAGAGGAATGTTGCATATTAAAAGCAGTGTTTCAACCAATTGCAATTAATATGTCTTAGTTGATTGTTCTAGTTGAAATTAGAGATCATTTTTGCAAATTATTTGAAGAAACATGAATGCCATCACACTTATTATAAAGATATAATTTTATGAAAAATAACTACATTTTCTAAGCAAAACTAATAGACAAGTTGCATGTCCTAATCACTTGAACTTTTTGTGGTGAATGGATAACTTATGATGGCTTTGTTACACATATGGTTAGAATGCAAAGAAATTAACTAAAAACCAATAAAGGTGCATATTTTTCTTTATTTATGTAAAGCTGAGCTTCTGTTACAGATACAATTGAATTACATAATGACTCATTAATTATTTCAGCAAATGTTTGTTTATAGAATGTCTATCATGCAAAGAGATTGCTAACAATGAAGCTATCAATGTAATAAACAACAGTAGATGGGTTATGTAAACATAAACATATTAGTAATGAGTTCACATTCTTGTTTGGAGTTTCCAAATGAAGGCTTGCGACTGGTCCCTGGTGGCTTGATGATGAAGTCCCAATACTCATTCAGTGTCAAATATAGCCTTCAGAAAGGTTGATTTGGGGGCTTGAAAATGGAAAATGATTTCTGCCATCTTGCTACAGAAAGGGAAATTTTTGCTTTACCTAGACACAGTATAATGTAATACAGAGAACCTTGGATTTGGTGTCGGAAAATTCAGGTTTTGGGTATGGTTCTTTCAAAATGGTAACTGTTTAGCTCTGAATAAGTAAAATAAAATCAATTGTTTCATCTCTTTTTTTATATTCCCTCATTTTTAAATGTAGGCATAATAATGGTCATTTTACATATTTTATAGAATTTATTCATACATGAAAGCCCTTTAGGGTCTGTAAGACGTTGTCAAATTCTTCTTGCATTTTCCCATCTCAAGGTTGGTCTCTGCAGTATGTAGTCCTCAATGCATACCTGATTCTACCAAGAACATTGTCCTTAAACTAGGGCAAGTCACCTAACCTCAACAATGATGTCTGTGAAATAGTGATTATAATAGTATTAAGTCACATGAGTATTTTGAAAATTACACAAGCCAACTCAAATAAATTTTTATCAGGCATTTGGTACATTGTACATACTCATTAACCAGTATTGACTATTATCCCTACTCATTACAAACATCATTATTTTCATTTTAAGTCTTCTGTTATCCAGCCTATTTCCTTGCACACAAACATGGATTTAAGTCAATAAAAACCAGTTTGGTAGAGGAAATAGTACTGATTTTTGAATTTGCATATGTCTTTTATATATTGGAATGGATGATTACTGAGAATATTTTCGTCTTGGGAATCAATTATCCTTCAGTTTTATCAGCTTCAAGTTGTAGAGATTCTTCTGCCTAATTTTATTTTGGAAAGTTCATTTGCAACAGTCATTAAAACTATTTTACCAGGATAAAAACTCTTTTTTTTAAAGATTATATTTATTTATTTGATAGAGTGAGACACAGCGAGAGATGGAACAGAAGCAGGAGGAGTCAGAGAGGAAGAGTCAGGCTTCCTGCTGAGCAGAGAGCCTGATGTGGGGCTCGATTCCAAGACCCTGGGATCATGCCCTGAGCCAAAGGCAGACGCTTAACAACTGAGCCACCCAGGCGCCCCCAGGATAAGAACTCTTAAGGGAATAACTAACTTTAGCAAGTCTTCTTTAAGAGTCTTAGCAGTAGTACAGACTGATCAACAGTTAGAATTTGGGAACCTAAATCTTCAAAAAACAANAAAAAAAAACAACAACAACAAAAAAAAAAAACAAACAAACACCTATTTCATCAAATACCTCTGAACTCACATACTATCAGTTCACATNCAAAAAACAAAAACAAAAACAAAAACAAAAAACAAACAAACACCTATTTCATCAAATACCTCTGAACTCACATACTATCAGTTCACATAGAATATCCTTTTCTCTCGATGATCATTTGCTCTATCAATATTGCAAGCCACTCAGAGCTGCTAGCTCAGTGGGTATGCATATATTTTTTACTATTGAGACTTTTTTCAGATAGTAATATCTGAAAAAATTAATTTATGCATTGTTAAGATAGAAATACCAGTGGATTTTAGTGAAATGTGAATGTAAAATACTTGGGAAAAATGTTAAAACCATACATTTATATGCATAAAATTATCACCTTTTGAAACAAAATTTGATTCAAGAGTAATATGCATACATGACATGCATCTTCCAGCATAATTATTAAGAAAATGCTGGACTTCAAGCCATTACTAGTTCAGCTTATGAAGAAGAATTAATGACAGACAGTTATTAAAGTGAAAATATGGTGGACCAAATTGTATCGTTGTCATTTAGAGGAGTTGCTCCTTTTGAATCTTTGTGACCTTTTCAATCAATGATAGGTAATAATTTACTGCCAAACATGCTACATTGCAGGTCTACTCATGTACAGCAATAATCACTGCATTGCCCCTGATACCAGAGATTATAAAATAAGCTATAGTAAGATGGTGCCAGTGATTACAGGAACTATTAAAATGTGAAAAGGCTTGCATCTTGGAATCAATGTCATGGTTAGTACCAATAAGGTAGTTGAGGAAAAACTTACTGCTGCAATGTAGCTAAACAAGTAAAGTGGGGGATTTGTGAAATTTGTTTAAAGGAAGAGGAAAAAGGAAATATAGTAAACTGAAATAAAAATGAACTACTGCCACCACAACCACATGTAAAAATTTCAAAGCAATTTATTAATTCTCTGGGATCTCAAATGTTTATATATGCCTTATGTCTTATGATTTACCTATTTCTGATACAGAAGTTTTTATGGTTCTAATTTGAGCTTAAAAGCAAAAATGGACTAACATTTTAGAAATAATATGACAAAATAAGTATAAACTGATCTATCTCAACTTTACATTACTTTTTTAAAATTTTTCAATTTTGACATACCTCCTGTCCCTTTTAAAAATACATTTTACTTTTTTTGAAATAGAATATTTTCTGTTTTTCTGATTTAAAAACAACTGATTTTCATAATTCAAAGTTTTCATGGAAAGTTTTGAAAGAAAATGTAGACATTCTCATTGACACCTCTACTAACAGAGATCTACTATTAACACATAGATTAGTGTTTTTCATGCATATGCAGATATATACATATAAATACTTATATTTTCAACAAAATGAAAATCAAGTTGAATACTCTTTAATAATCCTAAGTCTTTGCATGTATATTTAAAAGATGACATTATTTTAGTAAGTTATTTTTTACAGTTAGTAGTATGTAGATTTGAGATTAGTCAGAAAAATTGGGTGTTTTAAGGTGATGGTTTGAAGCTCTTGGAGTAGCGGTTGGAAAAAATCTGAATTTACAATTTTATTACATGTTGGGTTATAGTATTTACATATGAATCAGAGTAAGTTTTTTATTGCTTCTATAGAGGCAATTTTCATGCATTTCTCATCAATTTATAACTTTAGAACTGCAGATATTTTCATATATATCATTAGGAGGAAATACCAGTCCATAATAATCAAAGTATTTCAAAGTATTTTAAGGTACACATTTTTATAACAGAATTTTAAATAAAGTGAAAAGGTAATATCCTATAACAATCTCATTTAACTTAAAATTAAAATATATGGTTATTTTTAGAATGTAATGACTAGGACCTAATATTAGTAGTCCCATACATTATAGTATGTATTTTACATATGGTATGTGCTATGTATTATACCATTGTATATGTGTGTGTACATGTGATGTCTCCTATGTTTTGTTGTTGTTGTTTTTAGAGAGAGAGAGTGAGCAGGGAGGGAGGGGGCAGAAGGAAAGGGAGAGAGAGTCTTAAGGACACTCAGTGTTAAGAGCAGAGCCTGATACAGGGGTCAATCTCATGACCTGGGTGGAAATCAAGAGTTGGAGGCTTAAGTGACTGAGACACCCGGGTGCTCCACTTCTATGCATTTCTGAAATCATATTTTACAAGAAATTTTGAAAGTTGGTACCTAACAACTTAACTGAGAAGGATCAATGGAAATATCAAAGAAATTCTCAAAATCACTGGTCAGTTCAACAATCAGAAGTAAACAACAATTATAATTGTTTGAAAATGTACGAATAAAGCTTATTCTTATGAAAGCTTAGAAATTAAGGGGGAAAAGACAACAGGATGAGAGAAAATAAGGATAAGAAAGAAAGGTGTAAATAAGAGCAGTGTGGTAAATGCTGTACGCAATTGTATAAGAAAGGGGGCCATGCCCTCAGAAAGGATGACTATCCACCATTTACATTGACATGGATGGAACTGAAAGGTATTGTGCTAAGTAAAATAAGTCAATCAGAGAAACAGAGTTATCATATTGTTTCACTCATGTGTGGAACATAAGGAAGAGTGCAGAGGACAATAAGGGTGGGGGAAGGGAAAATGAATGAGAAGAAATCAGAGAGGGAGACAAACCATATGAGACTCAGGATACTGAGAAATCATGTTGGATCTTTGATATTATTAACTCTAAAGCTTTCAGTGTTTGGCTTTTGGTTAGATTTAGGCCCAGAAGTTTTTGACCTGACAAAAACAAAACAAAACAAAACAAAAACATGGAACAATTCTAGTTAAAGTAAGTGGAAGTGGGGTTTATAGTTCATTACATTCTTTTTGAAAAAAAAAAAACACAACAAAAAACATAATTTTTAAAATGCTATTCTCAAGTTTAAAAAGTAATAGAAATAGTGAGGACTGTTTTCTAGAGTACAAGAAATTGGTATTTTTTTTTAAGATTTCATTTATTTATTTGAGAAACAGAGAAAGGGAGAGAATGAGTTGGGGGTGAGTGGCAGAGGGAGAGGGACAAGTAGACTCCTTACTGAGCAGGGAACCTGATGCAGGGCTCAGTCCCAGGACCCTGGGATCATGACCTGAGCCAAAGGCAAATGCTTAACTGAGTGAGCCACTCAGGTGTCCCGAAATTGATATGATATCTAATTTAATAATGAATCGGACAGAAGTTTTATGTTCCCTTGACCAGGAAGTCACATTCGTGTTTGTGAATTAAAAGCAAGAAAGACCCATGAACAAGTCATTACTGGGGGACTTTTTTCAAAAATCTGAGATTCACAATTTACAATATCTCCCTGCTATCCCATAAGAGCCTTATCAACTCTGCAACAATATTCTAGCATAAAAGTGGAGTAATCAAAAAAGACTAAATTAAGTTTCACAGCATTGTTTAAAAAGCCAAGGAAGGCTAATAACTGACAAATATTTCCCTCAGAATGTTTAAATTTAAGTAGTGCTACTTAAATCATTGAACTTTAGTTGTCAAACAATTAAATTTTCTTATAGATCCAGGCCCTGACAAAAATGGTTAAGGAAAATAAAAGGCACTCATGCATGGCTATGTGCTTAGTGTATTTATAATTTATATATGATATATACCCCAGGTAAAGTAGGTTCCAGAAATGGAAAGACAGAATTGAAAGTGGAAAAGGTCAGAAATGTTTTTCTCAAATGGCATGGCCTATAGGAATGAATATGGAGCATCTGTCTAGGAGAAGCTGTATTTTTCCTTTTTGTCATTGAATAGAGCACAGTCTGCATAAAGACTGTAGGATTCTGGTGGTGTTAATTGTGCTCCTCTTATTTGCAGTTTGACAAATTATTGGCTTCAGTGGAAATGGCTAAAATTCTTTTCTTTTAATTAAAGCAATCTTATTATTTCTCTAGAGTTTCATTTTATTAACTTTCAGACATAGATAAATGTAAAGAATTAATCATGCAATGTGTCATGGTTAGCACATACTTTAACTTCAATAATTTTTCAGGGAGTCTAAATTATTTTAAGAAATGAAGATTCTGGGTGCCTGGGTGGCTCAGTGGGTTAAAGCCGCTGCCTTCGGCTCAGGTCATGATCCCAGGGTCCTGGGATCGAGGCCCACATCGGGCTCTCTGCTCAGCAGGGAGCCTGCTTCCTCCTCTCTCCTCTCTCTCTGCCTGCCTCTCTGCCTACTTGTAATCTCTCTCTCTGTGTCAAATGAATAAATAAAATCTTTAAAAAAAAAAAAAGAAATGAAGATTCTAAGCAATGATTAACAAAAAACTATTTTAGGGCGCCTGGGTGGCTCAGTGGGTTAAAGCCTCTGCCTTCGGCTCAGGTCATGATCCCAGGGTCCTGGGATCGAGGCCCGCATCGGGCTCTCTGCTCAGCAGGGAGCCTGCTTCCTCCTCTCTCCTCTCTCTCTGCCTGCCTCTCTGCCTACTTGTAATCTCTCTCTCTGTGTCAAATGAATAAATAAAATCTTTAAAAAAAAAAAA
>LNAC01000005.1:1831017-1862601 GCA_002007465.1 Ailurus styani | reverse complement strand
ATTTATATCAAATTGTGTATGGCCCCAATTGACAAACAGCTAATGACAATGTGATAGATAAATATATTAAATAATGTTAAAACTAATATCATAACCTGGTTTTTTTATTATCAATTAAAAATTTCATGAAGACACATAAATTGTAAAGCTTTGAATCTAGTACATTTGAGTGTTTCATGTGGCTAGATCAGCATTTATTCTGACCCTGATTTAATAACCATATGGATAAGAAAGCTAAATTATTTTACAGAACTATTGAAACTAGAAGTAAAGATGCTATGATAGAGCTTTTAACTCAGTGTGTGAACAAAATTGAAATGTAGCAGAAAGATTTGAAGGAGCAGTTTAAACATTTTAAGCATCCAGCAACTGTATCTAATTAGGGCACTACTAATATATATGTTGAAATTTGGATAGAAAAAATTTCCAGGTGCTTCCTTCAAAAATATAATTTTTCTTTTTTCTGTGAAATAAATATTTTGAGATAACATGTTTTCTGAGTACTGTTTTTAACTTTTTTTTTTTAGAAGTAATTGTATTTAGTTTTGTTAGGAAGTATGGTATATTGTGGTTGTGTTTAAAGCATCATTAAAGTGTCAGGATATTTGAAAGTACATGTACCAACCCTTAATATAGCACATTAAGGGATAGTTATAATCAGCTCGCTAGAAGTTGCTAAACTTGGTGCAAATATTAAAATATGAGGCACAACAGGGCAGAGGATGGCCTGCTTAAAAGAGTGAATGTGATTCTTTAAATGGATAGATAATATCCAGGAAACAACTTGGAAAAGGATGTTGCTTACTCCTTTTTGTTTACAAATTGATTCAGTAAAAAGAATAGATTCCACCTTAAGTAATGATTCATACAAAATGACTATGAGGATTTTATATTATCTAGTATTATATATTATGTTCCATTAATATTTAAGATCCACTTACTCAACACTATGTGTCAGATATTTTATTAAGTACTAAAAGACAACAAAGAGTCTCTTCCTTCAAGATGATTACATTCTGGTAGGAAAGGTAAAGGTAAATCATATAAATAAATATCTATTTATAAATTCATATAAGTACAAAATTAAATATTTGGATTATTATAAATCTTTAAGTCATAGAAATGCATACCAAAATAAATTAAAAGGCACCTGAATTCAGTTTGATATTTGCTTTATAGATTCAAATTGCTTAATCAAATGCAAACCAAAGAGCTAAATATGTAGCCATCATAGCTAATTTTCTTTTTTTTTTGGTATTGATTATCTACCTTCTTTTTTCTTCTCCTAGCCAGAGGTTACTGTGGACTATTTGAGCTGATGTTGGTGTATTGTTTCTTCCTTTTCTTTGTCTGCTTTTGGGTTACAAGCCTGTGCATTGTCAATATTGATCTCTCAATATCTATGGATGTATGAAAGGCTTGAATCACAGCAGATATAATTCTTAACATTTTTAGAGCTGCTTAAATGTCAATCTTTGCAGTACAAAATTTGTAACACACACACTCATATTTCTCTCCTTCTGCCGTGTTGGTTTTAGGTTGGAAAAGTGGCCCAACCTCTTTTGGACACAATGGTTAGATTGAAATTAGACACTATACTGTTTGTGTGTGTGTGTGTGTGTGTGTGTGTGTGTGTGTGCGTGTGTGTGTTTTAATTGAGTTACCAGATGTGTTCTTGAGGATTTACATACTGAGGATACTATATTGAGATCTTCGTAGGAAATAGATTCTACTAGGATTAATTTCAAGTCCCATAAATCATCATAGAATAAAAGTCTTTTGATATTGCTTTTTCAGGGACGAGCTAACCAAATGTTTTTTTTTCTTACTCAATATATTTCACATGTATATTAAAACTAGCTGGTTTTAAGTTTATTAATTGAATTGGTTGTAATGGTGACATCAAGAATACTCAGTTTAGAAAAAGAGAGATGAACTTGAAATAGTACTTCAGAATCAAATGAAGCCAACCTTCATTTAAAATTATCACTTTAAAATTATCATTATTTACTTTTTAGTATGGGCCCCCAGAGGGCTTTCATCATCTACTTGTGGAGTGCTTTTTATTTTTGTCTACTTCCTTAGTACTTGTTTCAGCTGTTTCAGTAACCTTTATAGGATTGAGGACATCATGGGATGACGTTATGGCATCTTATAAATCTTGCTGTTTTATGTTCATTTTATAGATGAGGTAGCAAAATGCTATTGAGAGTGGACAAATTTACAACAGGAAAGAAAGTCACTAAAATGCCAGATTTACTAATATCTGATTCACCATATATTTCAGATTTAAAAACAAAAGAATAAGTTTTCTTCCTTCTTTCTAAAAGCTAATCATTCTTGATATCTTTGTTCAAGTTGACTAAATAAAAATTGTTTTTTAAATTTAAATGATTTTATCAAGGCCAAATTCAAAATAAGCATACTGATATCAGACCAAATCTACTATTTTTAAGCACGTTTAATACTTAATGAATTTTATTGATATTGTCGACTGTTCCTTTATATTAACTTATTTGTGTTATATTGGATAAAATAAACCAGTGCTGTGAAATTAAAACTGGAGAAATAGATACCATGTAACTTCTATCACAAAATCCTTAAAATAAAAATTAATGCATTACAGTGCAAATTTAAATATATCATGGAAGATTTACATCTGATGAATGTGTAAGTATTTCTAATAAAGAAAAAAGGGAATATTAACCCATGGAAAAAATCTGTATATAATTGTCTTCAGGTAAATGTAGTAGGATCTGGGGCTAAATGCTGGGAGATTGGCTTTTAAATCAGGGTCTATAATTGTGACCATAAACAGTTTACTATTGTCAGGATCATATCTTTACTTTTATAATTAAATCTAAGAGGTTGGAGTATATAAGCTATATATTCTTCTGAGAATCTAAGCTTTCTCTCTCTTTGAATCTTCAAAATTGATTCTGGTTCTACTTCTCGTTTTTCAAGTATATAATGTAATAAGAGCACTCTATGTTTTTTAGCTTTATTTATTTAAAAATTTCTGCCATATCATTAGAATAAGGCATATTTTTAAAGATATATCTTTTTTAAAAAGATTTTATATATTTATTTGACAGAGAGAGAGACAGTGAGAGAGGAAACACAAGCAGGGGGAGTGGGAGAGGGAAAAACATGCTTCTCACTGAGCAGAGAGCTGTATGCAGGGCTAGATCCCATGATCCTGGGATCATGACCTTAGCCAAAGGCAGCCACTTAACCAACAGAGCCACCAAGGTACCCCAAGATATATCTTTTTTAAAGTCCAAAAAATACATATTCAACAGTGACAAAAGCTATTTTCTTATTATATCTCTTGTTAAGTTTTGTGATTCAAAATTAAGTTGGGATGAGGATAATATTACTACTTGATATACAAATTATGCCTACAACTTACTGTATGCAAACCCACAGTCAACAAATTTATCGTAATAGGAAAGGAACAGTTAAAAGCATTTATTATGTATTTGTATGCACTAAATCACAAAACATTAGATTTATTGGACAAAACAAAACAACTATGAAAATTAAAATGTCTTATAGTGCGTTCTAGCCCATGTAAGCTGCTATAACAAAACTACCATAGACTGGGAATAATACAGAAGAAATTTATTTCTTTTAGTTCTGGAGACTAAAACGTCTAAGATCAAGGTGCTTGCACATTGGTGTCTGGTGAAGAGCTGCTTCCTGGTTCTTAGAGCTGTCTTTTCATTGTGTGCTCACTTAATGAAGGAGGCAAGTGAGTTCTCTGTAGTCTCTTCCATAAGGGATCCACCCTCATGAACTAATTACCTTTCAAGTTCCCATCTCTAAATACCATCACATTGGATAGTAGGTTTCAACCTATGAATTTTGGAGGATACAAACATCCATTCTATGGCATAGTGGCTAAAGAATAACATAGGATATCTCTTCCATACCATTCTGCTGAAAAAGATATAATACAAAGAATAGGAAATACTGGAAAGCTTGAAGATTTAGATTCTAGTCTTTAATTTGCACATACTGCTTTTGTTTTGTTGTGACCAGCCTGTGTACCCTCTATTAACCACAAAATCCTCATCTAGAAAATGTTCTTGTTAGCCCCAGGAATAATCCTTAAGTTTCTCTTCAAGCTCTAAAATATTACTTTGTTAATTTGACAATAGATCAAAGTAACATGAAATGAATGATCAAAATAGCATTAAAAGTTATGATAATGTGTATGAAGATCCATGGATTGTTCCTATCATGAAAAAAGTATATATTTTACATATTAATTATCCTTACTAGAATATCACCTAAAGGATATGTATTTATTATTATGATTAATAATTATTATTATTAATGTTAGGAGAAAGTAACAAAACTTGAGTGTTTCACATAGTGATAAATTTGTAATATATTAAAAAACCACACCCTGGTTTGGCAATCATTTTTCTGGTATGTAATGAACCTGTAGCATTTTTCTTTCAAATTTCACTTCTGACTACATCATCTACAGATACATGTGCAGACATGCCTAATCTTTGTGTTTCCAGGGGTGACTAAAGAATTTAAAAAAAAATCCTCTTATAATTCCATACTCTGCTAAAACATTGATACAAAAGGAGCTGTTAGCAAATTTTACTGTTGAAGGGCAAGTGGTAATAAAGTATGTCAGCTAATATGGTCAGATATAGTGACATGATTTCCAACCTAGAAAAATTTTAATGAAAATTATGGATAGTTGCTCAGATAACCAGAGGAGGAATGAAGAGCCCAATTGTCCATCATTAGTACATTTCATTAAATTCAAGAATTTGAGCATTTAATTTAAGTCAGAATAAAGATAAAAACTGAAAGCCATATACCTTTCAATCAAAAACAGGATTAGGGGCTAATAACTAGAGAGAGTCTATCTTAAACATGCTAGCTTCCAAACTTTTGGAGTCCACTGAGAATGGAGCTTTATTAATATGGAAACATTTCTGCATAATAACCAGGCTCCATTAGCACATATTTCTAAAGAGCATAACTTAGTCAATCATCACTTCTTTCCATTGCTTTCTTATAGATAATTAAATATCTAAGGGCTGCTAATATTAACTCTTTGAAATAAGCCATTGTGTCTTCTGAATAGTGGTAAACTCAGTAAAGCATTTGGGTAGATTTTTACATCACTAGAAAGTAATCAGTCAAGAGATGGTAGTCCTGTTAAGCAGTTGACTGACATTAAGGAGGTTTATTACTTCTGAAAATGCCAGCTCCTTGTAACAGCTTACTGAAAGTCCCTGCCACTAGAAAGGTCAGTGTGTAAGATGTGACTAATACTGTTGTCAGAAACCTCATATATTTCAATGCCATTTTTTATTGCACCTTTTGTTTGGTGAAAGTTGTATTATTTTTCATCCACTTGAAAAAAGTGGATAATAGATAGAATTCATTTACAATCACAGTGCTTGATTAAATGCATTTTGCATTAAATGAATCAAACTTATTGGCTTTCTCTCTGTAACTTTCTGTTGAAGTGTTTAAGGTTATGCTGTGAGTGATCAACATATACCTCTTGAATAAGATGCTTTGCTGACACCTTTGCTAGATTTAAGAATTATTTATCCGATAAGCCTGCATCTAGATAAATGACTTTGCTTCAGCTATGAAGGTTTCAATACCTGGTTTGGATTAGAAGGGGGGAAATGGTGTTTTACCTATAACTAGTATTTCTTAAAGATTCTTTTATAAGTAATTATATAAATGCAAGGGCACAGTTCTATATAAATATCTGTGGTGTTGGCACAATTCCTGGCATAGGATGATTATACATTACATATATGGTGAATGGGGGATAAGCAAATGATGGATGAAAAATAGAACCAAGTAAGAGCTATGGGTTTTATTTGTCCTCTAAATTCTGGACAATATTTGGTTCAAATATACTAAATTAATATAGCCTATTTAGTTTCTTCAGCTTCAAAATCTCCAATTCACATTAACCAGAGAGTAATCATTGATGTTGTATGATCTTGAAATCCCTTAAAGTGCCTGGAAATGCTGTGGGAGGAAAAATGGAAAATGATCTTACAATATTTCTCTGAAGTTGGTTTATATATTTGAATCATATTTAAGTGTGCTTACTCTTGATAAAAAGTATGACATATTCTCTGGAAGAAAAATTGCTCTAAAATTCAGTACCAGAAATTTGTTTCTTATACTCTGTACTAGCGCTCAGGTCTTTATCTAAATATAATCTTAAAACTTTGTAAAACATGATAGGGTAACTACCTTAAAGTCCAGTACACTGACTTACTCTGAATAAAGTTTTCCTATCCCTTTAAAGAAAGTTGCCTGACCCTGAAATCTGACATACTAAAGTGCACCAGAATTATGGTGATTTGTTTTTCTTTCTTTCTTTCTTTTTTTTTTTTTAGGAGAGGGAAATTTTACAATATAGGAATAGATGTCTGCTACATAGATGTGGTTGACCTATGGTCATAGACTGTCCTTAGATAGGGACTACTATATCGCTAATATGAAACAAAGAAACATTTCAGAGGAGGCAAGGGAGGTTAGTGGCATTTGTCACATGGTCGTGCGGAGACATCTCAGGTAATTTCTTGAGCCTCTGATGTATTGTGCTATCAGTCTTAATTTACTCTTGCCATTTCTGCATCGACTAAAGGAGAGAAACTATTTTCTTAAAATCTACAAGGGAATGTAAAAATAAGATCAAATAACCTATGTTTAGGAAAGAAAGTTAAAAAAATGTAGTGGCTTTTAATTTTACAGGATGTGTCTGGCATATTATAGGTCTTCTGTAACAGATATTTTAGTAAGTTAAATGTTTCCTCATCAGATTAGGTTTTCTGCTAACTTCGAGAGAATTCTAAGATAAAGTTTTCATATATTGAAATGAACTAACTTATGTGAAGTAAAATGCACATAGCATGGAGCTTTAAGTAATCTTTTGCTTATATCACTGTATCCATGCAACTAAGAAGCAACATTATTAAATTCTGAATGTATAGCATGGTAAACAGTACTTATCATTAGGTCTTTCTAATGCAGACCATATGTAAAGAGAAGTGGTACTCAAACTGCAAGATTTCAGGGTCACCTGGCTGGCTCAGTCAGAAGAGCATGAACTCTGGGTCTCAGGGTTGTGAGTTCAAACCCCATGTTGTTTGTAGAGATTACCAAAAAATGAAATTGTAAAACAAAAACATAAAATTTCAATTCTCTTCCAGTCTGCCAACATCTCATTATGAAATCATAGATGAGGAGCAGAACTAGTGTCTCTGGATATTTGGTAAATCTTTTCTTAACTGAACACATTGCAAAGCACAGTATCTGAAATCCTATTATCATTAATATCTTTAATTTTAATCCCTTGAGAACAAAACCAAAATATTGGCCAAAATCATATTTGGAAGTGATTTTTCATTATACATATAAATGTTTTCTATTTCCTTTTTTAAGATTTTATTTATTATT
This sequence comes from Ailurus styani, assembly GCA_002007465.1. NCBI lineage: Eukaryota > Metazoa > Chordata > Mammalia > Carnivora > Ailuridae > Ailurus > Ailurus styani. The sequence goes on along the minus strand of LNAC01000005.1, from coordinate 1,855,134 downwards.
TATTAATTTATTTATTTAGAAAGAGAGCAGGGGATGGGGCAGGAGAAAGGATTGCAAGTGAACTCCCTGCTGAGCCCTGAGGCTGATGCCAGGCTCAGTCTCAGGACCCTGAGATCATGACCTGAACAGAAATCAAGAGTCCAACTCTTAACTGACTGAGGCACCCAGGTACCCATGTTTTTCCATATTTCTAATCCTATGTCCCCACTACTATAAACATATATACTGGGAAGAACTTTAAAAAGTCATATGTACACAGATTTTACTGGTTAATGGGGTATAGAAATCTGCCAAAATAATCATTGTTTTAAAATATTTGGCAAAAGATAAAATAAAATATTTGGTCAAAATTAACTTTGACCAAATAGATTTATTTTCAACTAAATAAACAATATCATCATACCTTTTGGTATTGAAATGATGCTAAAATGTCTCCAGATTACTCAAATGGGAGACATAAATTGTAAATTGCAGAGTGAATAGTAGAATAAAGGACTGATCCAGATTCCCTATTCAATAAGTCCTAGGGACAATAAGTTAAATTTAAAGGAAATATGTTCAGTGATAAAAGACTAGAATAGATACCAATTTATAGTCTCTTTGCTGCAAACCCAACCTCATTTTCCCTGTTTTGTGAACCCTGTACACATTTCTGCTGTGACTGTTGTTAGGCTTTATTTTCAATATCAAGTGTCAGAGTGACATGGTGAGGTGACCATGGCAAAGCAGCACTTCCCTTCTGGGTACTGCTTCTATATGTTGCTCCGCAGGAGTTGAGGTTTGGAACCCCACAGCTCACATTGGGAGCCCTCACACACCAATTCTAGCCAAACTCAGTTCTAGCCTCACTATTTTTTATGATAGCTGCGCTCTTACCTGTAAGCCACACTCTCCCTACCTGGCTGGCTGCCTTTACAGGTGAACTTCATCTGTCATTAGGCACTGACCGCCTAGTATGTAGGACTTCTAGAGAAGGTCCAGGTCCGGCCTCAAGCACCTGTCTAATCTGTCTAACCTGTCTAAACTTCTGCCGACAGGCTCCCATCTGCCCACATCCCTTGGCCATGGCAGACCATCTCTCTAAATTAGCACTGGCCTAGATGCTCTGGAAAGGTCCTTTGCCACAAGAAGACTGATTTTCCCCATGTAGTGGTGCCTTTCTCAAGAGTTTGAAATCTCAGCCTTGGATAGAGGAACCTCTCCTAAGCCCTCAATTTCTTTTACTAATATGTTCCAAACTAGTGGTAGTATAGTGCATTTATTTGCATTTGATAATTCTGGCCTCCTTAGAGTCCTCTTTACCTCTTATGGGAGTTAAATGCTTTTTATAGGTTAATTATTCTTTAAAATAAATGTTTATTGTTTACATTACTGGTATATTTTTTTTGCCTCTTGAGTGAACTCTGATAGAAAGATGTAATGGAAACCATTTGCTTTCATTAAGTCATGCAGCTCTCAAATTTTTGGAACTATATGTAAAAAAACAAGAATGCAATGAGCATATGAATGTTATGAAAAGAATGTGAGCTAAAATATACATTATTGAAAAAATATTCATCAGAGGAAGAAATTTGATATTGTTGAACACTCACATGGCTTCCTGAGGATTGAGCACCTCCTTCCTCTTCCAAGAGCTAGGATATCTGAACAGGACTTAGGCATTGGACAAATAAATTAATCATGTTGTCGATAGTGACAACTTATCTAATCTTTTCAAAAATAGCCAGGTAATTGTGAGGTTTTTGACAATTCCACTTAGTAACCATTTTAATATTTTCTTCTGTCAATGTATCTTGCCTCTTTTAAATGAAGGTAAGAAAACAGAATAGAATGGTAGAATGTTAGATTGAGCTGGTATAGTATATAAGAGAGAGAGAGGAAAAACTATTAAAATAATCCTTGGCCTTTATGATTCATTAATTGGCATTCCTCCCAGCAAAATACCACAGAAAGTAAATTGAACAGAAGCGAATCACCATGTGGTTATTCTGGAAGTTTTAATTGCATTTCCCTTCCTTGTTCTCAACTTGTTTTTCATTAACACCCTAACCACTTTTTCTTTATATCTAATCTCTGCTCAATGTCAAAAACTAGACTTATTCCTAGTACATGAACATCTGAGCTTACTGAGTCAACAAGTTGTGGTTAATAAATAATAGCCATTTAAAACTCGAAGGGACCTTAATGATTATCTACTCAAACACCCAATCTCATGGAAAAAGAAGGTAAAGCTAAGGAAGTTAACTCAGATATAAACAGTGATGATTTGACATGGAATGGGCATTTGGATTCCTAGGATACCCAGAACACCTAGGGCGGTGCTCAATTCCATGAACCTAGTTCTCTGCTTACCATATACTCGTGATGATATCAACCCATAGCACTCTCGAAGTATGTTAGGATTTTGCTCAGAAAGCAAAACTACTTAAATAAAATAAGTCTCTTTTACTATTACATATATTATTAACTCAGGCATACCTGGGATGTTAGGGTAATGTTCTGAGATCAAAAGGACACTTTTAGAACTTTTTGGACAAGCTTCAAATATTCGTCCTTTCCTTCATGCAACAAGTAATTACTAAATGACCTGAATGTGTTCTTGGTGCTGACAAGGCGTTGGGGGAGGGCAAAGAAAATGAAAAGAGAGGAGGAAAAATGTTAATCCTTGATTTCAAAAATTCTAAAACCTATATTTTAAACAACATAAACACATTTGAAAGGCATTAGGACAATTTAAAGTAAGAGTAAAATAGTATAATTTTAAGGAATAAATTAAATGGGTTATACATTCTAAACAGAAAAAAAATAAAGACAATCATAGTGAGGTAGATTTAATCTGCAAGGTTTCTAAGAAGGCTGAATAGTGTAATGAACACAAAGGTGCAGAGGAGAAAAATTAGGGAAAGGCTTTTCAAATGCTAGATTTTCCACAATTCAGGAAGAGTGAATTATAAGGAAAATAATAGGTGAACAAATGCAGATGAAATAGTAATTAATAATTTGAGAAAATAATTTAAAAAGTCAGTATCTGCAGTATAAAAGAAGAAACTTGGTTAAAAGTTAGTATGCATAACACATAATTCCACTCACAGAGTTAGACTTAGCTATACCTCTATCTGTATATACAGGTCCATCTATCTACTATGGACACTCTTTGAGGCCATCTGCATGATAAAGAGTAGCTATACTATTTCTAATGAGTGACTCCATGGTCCAATTATTAAATCCAGCATTTTGGGGAGAAAACAAACTCCCCATGCCTTACTTTTCCCCAAATGTAAAGGGAGGTGACAATGGCACTTACTTATAATGTTATTATGTAGATAAAATGAGGTGACTTCTATAAAGTTTTGTGTAGTGGTGGTGACTCTAAGGATTCACTTAATGTTGTTTTTATTTTATTTATTTATTTTTTTAAAGATATATGTGACATATTTATTTATTTAATTTTTTAAAAAGATTTTATTTATTTATTTGACAGAGAGAGATTACAAGTAGGCAGAGAGGTAGGCAGAGAGAGAGGAGGAAGCAGGCTCCCCACTGAGCAGAGAGCCCGATATGGGGCTCGATCCCAGGACCCTGAGATCATGACCTGAGCCGAAGGCAGAGGCTTTAACCTACTGAGCCACCGAGGCACCCTTTAATGTTGTTTTTAGTAAGATGCAGAGCTAAGCCATTGAAATATGAATTTGAAAGAATAGCTCAATTTATTTAAATTAATAACTAAGTTTTTAAAAGTGAAGGACTTGAAAACCCAAAGGGTATAAATAAAAGGGATGTCTATGCCACAGATAGACTTATGGGAATCACAAAATTTTTAAAAGCATATTGTTTCAGCATTTAAGAAACTGCTCTGGAAAACAAGTGATATCTATAAAAACATCCAACATTCCTTGGTGACATCAAGTGGCTGGGGCTAGGGAGCAGCTGCTCATTGTAGTTAGGAAGTGTTTTTGTTGTTTTCACATGTTCCAAAACCACTGCTTGCTGTCCGCCCCCACCCCCCAATACTGAGTTTCTCCATTTATTTTTCTTTCTTTTTTTTTTTTCAAATTTTATTTATTTATTTGACAGAGAGAGAGAGAGAGAGAGAGAGAGAGAGATCATAAGTAGGCAGAGAGGCAGGCAGAGGGAGAAGGGGAAGCAGGCTCCCTGCCGAGCAGAGAGCCAGATGCCAGCTGGATCCCAGGACCCTGAGATCATGACCTGAGCTGAAGGCAGAGGCTTAACCCACTGAGCCAGAAAGGCGCCCCTTCATTTATTTCTCATTATCGGCCTGACCCATTGTTTTTTTTTTTAATTTACCATCTCCTATTATTGTAACACTGAAGACTCTACCAAGTTAAAGATCTGCATATGAATTGTAAGGGAAAATAAACACAAAAAGTATATCTTAAAATGAGGGGGGCCACTACAGAAAACTTGAAGCTACATTTATATTTGAAAACAGCATCTCCAGAAGTAACCTTTAGTTCTCTTATTTAATATGTTGCTTATAAAGTATGCATTTCAATCAGGATATAAGAGGATGTTACCATAAATAATTCAAGTCAGTAATCCACTCTACAGCATTTACTATAAAAAAACTAACTGATGAAATATGTAGAATGATCATTTACATTTTGGACAACAGACAAGCATTGAGCCAGTCATTCAATGATGCTTATTTTCAGCAGACTATTACTGTATGCCTCTGCCTACACTGATTAGCACAAAGAAAGCCATTGCTTCTTAAGTCTATAACCTTTTGGACAGACATAATTTTCTGGTCAAGTGAAACAAGGCAAAGAATTCCTGTGACTGTATGTTTTCTGATAATTATACCTCTTCTAATTGGTCAGTTATATAGGGACATCTAAGTATACCAAATCCAGAAGTTACAAATTGGTGGTTCTAATGCTTTAATTATGGAAAAGTGTGGAATTAAAAACCTATTCCAAAATCAGCTACTGATTTATTCTATAGCTTCATTTCCATATATAAGAACATCTAAACTGTTTGAGGGCTAAGTGCACTGAGCACCTGCTCCAGTAACATGTATCAATTCAAGGAATATTTTTCCTTAAATACCAGATATATTTTCATAGTCATGATATCAACGTTAGATAAGAAAATTAAATGATCAATTAGATACTATTCTGGAGGGGTAGAATACATGGAATATATAGAAATATTACACAAATTAACAAGTTAGTGAAACAGAATCCACGGACATATATATTGTTACAGGTGCTAATGCTAATGGTTTTTACCAATTTACAGACTACAGTCATGAAGAGCATCATTTAAATATTAAAAACATGTCTTCCTTTTAAATGTTGTGATAGTGTCCTATAAATTTTACTATTTTAACTGCACGCATATGTTTTTGTGCTTTCTAATTTATAAATTGGGTCTCAAATAACTAAGAAATATTAACTAAGACTTTCTCTATTATTGAGTGTATTTATCAAGAAGAGTTATTGATTTTGGTCAGCTGCCTTTTCAGCATTTATAAAGATAATCAGATGGTTTTATTCCTTAAGTCTATAAACTTGATGTTTTATATAAAGAGAATTTCTAATATTGAAGCATCTTTGAAATCTTAAAGTAATTTCTATTTGGTGGGATTCATTAATGTGAATCTTTTTGTAGGATTTCTTTATTAATAGATATAATGTAGAATATTTTTATTGTTAAATTATGGTGTAATTTAACTAGTATGGAATAATCAACTAGAGGTTTGCTGGAAGTTACCTATGAAATAGTTTACTCCTACCGTTTTGTTATTTTTTTAATCTACCTATTTGTTTATCTATTTTTATAATGTAGGGTGTAACATCTTTAAAATTTTTCTCATCTATGGAAATTAGACAATTTAAAATTTATATTTTCTCTGAGATCACTTTCCTAAACTTTGTTACCCTATAAAATTATTCAGCTAATCTAAAGTTTAAATTTTTTATTCAAGTATTATCAGAAAGGAGGGTGCTGGATGGCTCATTGAGTTAAGCGTCCAACTCTTGGTTTCAATTCAGGTCATGATCCCTGGGTAGTGAGCCCTGCAATGGGCTCCACATACAGCAAGGAGTCTGCTTCACTCTCTCTCCCTCAACGTCTGCCCCTTTCCCTGCTCACACTCTTTTTCTTTCTCTCAAAACCAAAAACCAAAACAAAACAAACCCCCAAAAAGCAAATATTATCAGGAAAAATATTTTTTGTTTGTGAAGCTTTTTTTAATGTGTGAATTTTGTTCCTTTATTATTCTTTATTCTGTGCATTTGCTTTCCATTAATTTTTTTCTTGATTTAAATAGTGTTTTTATGTTCTTTTATAAAAACTAGCTTTATAAATTTATATTAATTATGCTGTATTTTTGCCTTCTAATTCATTTAATATTGATTTAATAAAGTACATTCTTCTCGTTTATACTTATTTCATTTATTCAACTTGCTGGGGTTTTTTTTATTCAAATTTTTATTTAAATTCCAGTTAGTTAACATATGATGTAATATTAGTTTCAGTAGTAGAATTTAGTGACTTATCACCTACATAAAACTTCCAGTGCTCAACACAAGTGCCCTCCTAAGATTTGTTTCTAATTTATAATTTTTTTTTCTGAGAAGTTTTAGCTTTACCAAAAAAACAAAACAAAACAACAACGACAACAAAACCTGAGCAGAAAGAACAGAATTCTTGTATACCTTCCCCTGCAACTCCCAATTTTTCTTATTATTAACATCTTATATGAGCGGTTATAGTCGTTATAATAGAAAAAATGAACATGGGTATATTATTATTATTAACTAAAGTCCATACTTCACATAAGAGTTCCTATTGTTCAGTGGTTTTTGACAAACGTCTAATGGCATATATCCACCAGTGTAGTGTCATATATAGTCTGACTGCTCTAAAAATCTCCTACTCTTTGTTCTTCAACCTTCCTCTTTCTTCATAAACCTCCAGGAATGACTGATCTTTCTTCTGTCACTATTGTTTTATCTTTTTCCAGAACGTCATATAATTACAATCATATAGCATTTAGCTTTCTCAGATGGACTTTTTTCATTTAGCAATACCCATTTAAAGTCATTCCATGCCTTTTGGTGGATTTGATTATTCATTTCTTTTTATTGTTGAATACTATTCCATCTACGAATATACCACAGTTTGTTTATCCACTTATCTAATAAAGGACGTCCTAGTTGTTTCCAAATTTTGGCAATTTTAATAAAGTTGCTATAAATAGGGGTGGCTGGGTGGCTCAGTCAGTTAAGAGTCCAGCTCTTGATTTTGGCTCAGGTTGTGATCTCAGAGTTATGAGATAAAGTCCCTTATGGGGCTCCTCACTCAACACAGTCAGCTTGGGATTGTCTCTCTCCCTCTCTCTCTGCCCCTCCCCCTGCTTTCTCTCTCTCAAATAAATAAATAAAATCTTATATTTAAAAAAAGTCGCCATAAATATTTGTGTGCATATTTATTCATAGACTTAAGTTTTCAACTTATTTGGGTAAATACCTATGAGTCTGACTGCCAGGCCTTATGGTAAGACTATGCTTAGCTTTGTAAGAAGCTGTCCAACTGTCTTCCAAAGTGGCTGTGCAATTTTTCGTTCTCACCAGCATTGAACAAGGGTTCCTGTTGCTCTGCATTCTTGGCAGCATTTGGTGATGTCAATGTTTGGGATTTCACCATTCTATTAAGTGTATAGTGATATTTCATTGTTTTAATTTGCATTTCCCTAAGGACATATGATTTTGAGCATCCTTCCATATACTTTTGCCACCTGTGTATCTTTTTTGTGAGGTGTATGTTTAGATCTGTAGTTTGTTTTTCAATTGAATTGTTTCTCATCTTTCAGTTCTAAGAGTTCTTTGTATATTGTAGATACAACTGTCCTAACAAATATATGTGATTTGTAAATATTTTCTTCCAATTTGTGGTTGTCTTTGAATTGTTTTCATTTTTTCCATTGATTCAAAATTTATTTAGTATCTATCACGATGCTTGGTCTGCCAAAAGTTCTTAATGGATGCTTCCAGAATTAATTAGTAATGATTCATATATGCAGAAATAGGTATAAAAAATATGGTCTTAAGTACCAAATTATTTCTTTCCTATGGATAAATAGGAAAATAAAAAAGGGAAAAGGAAAATGATAATTCAGTAGAATGCTATTGATATATAAAATAATAGTTTTGTAATGAATAAGATCATGTTAATAAAAAATATTATTAAATCCCTTTCCAAAATTAATGTTGTAGAGAAAACTATGTTGATACTTCACATTTTTGAAAAGAGACCCTTGAGAGTCACCTGGGTGACACAGTTAAGTGTCCAACTCTTAGTTTTGGCTCAGGTTGTGATCTCAGGGTCATGATCTCAGAATTGAGCTTGAATCCCGTGTCAGGCTCCCCACTCAGCATGCAGTTTGCTTAAGATTGTCTCTCCCCCTTCCCCTCCCCCTCCCCCAGAACATGTGCACATATTTGCTCGCTCTTTCTGAAATAAATAAATAAATCTTTAAAAAATAAAAGAAGATCCTTGAATAAAATTGAAATTTTTAAATTCAAACAAAAATGTATGTAATACTTTCTGTATATATAACATTCTATATTGTGTCCCCAAACACCCTGTTTGTCATTGGAATGTTGGAGCTCTTCTTATTTTTTATTGTAACCCATTGACCTTGGACAAAGACTAGAATATAAAAAGTTATCAAAAAATGTTAATGGAACATATAATTCAGTGAAAAATATTGTACATGAAATACATTTTCCATTAATATAGTTAAGATAATTCTTTTTTTTAATTTAAATTAAAGGAAATATAGTAAGATACAAAGGTCATGCCTGGATTTTTCAAATCTTCTTTTGTGCTTACATATTCCTTTAAATCTTATGGCTTAATGCTGAAACATAACAACAAATGCATAAGAATGTTTACATGTAACCATTAAACTCAGTAGTATTTTCATAAAGGGAATCAAAACTAGTAAATTTTGATGACAAATGTGTGTTTCATTTTAATGAATTGATGAAAGTTATATTTATTGACCATATTTTATGTCAAGTACTATTCTAAGAGTAAAACATTTACTTTGCACAGCAAATAGTGTTAAGCATTATAATCACTATACACAAGAAGATTCAGGCTCCACAACAAAGGATGACTTGCTTAGGGCTCCATTCATGTAGAAAGATTCAAAACTAGGTCTCTCAGACTCCAAACACCATAGACTTTTGTTTCCAAACTGCTTTCACAAATATTGTTTTTAATTAATCTTCCATTTAAGAAGATTACATTTCATAGAGGAAGAGATTTAGTCAATATCATAATAACAAAGATAAATAAAACTCAATTCCTTTCATTTAACAGCTTTTAGTTGTTCCATATGCTCATTCTCAAAAGAAGAGGAATACAAAAACATGGGAAACTATACAATGATGATACACCTATACCGATGGGAGGGAAAGGGAAGTATTTATGTTTGTAGGCGTGTGTGTGTGCGCGCGTGTGTGTGTGAGCACATGCATGTGCATGTTTCTGGAAGCTCTATTAAATGATTAATTTGTACTCTTGTTCACTTTTACTAGCTGTGCTTGGGGAAAAAAAACGATCATGTGAAGTCTTGACCGAAAGCAAAGAAGAAGTAAGTCAGCAGACTTCAGCAAGATTAAATGTTTCTCAGAAGCTCATAAGTGAACAAGTCAGATCATTGTGGTCATTTATCTATAGCTGATTGCATCCATTTATCAAACCTCTTTTGCTTCTACCACCTTTTTTTTTTTTTCAGTACAAGTCAACTTCCTTACCCAGTCAGTGATAAAGTAACTTTACATGATGCTATTTTTCTTTAAATAATTATCTTCTCTGACCAATATTACTTTCTTCATTTCCCGTGTCATTTCTTCTGATCATTCTTTAAGCAGTTTTAATGATGGAGAAAAAAAATAAAAACTAAAACCAGGGAAGAAGGCAAAAAATGAAGGAAAGTTGCATTGTAGTAAATTAATTAATTTCATTCCATGTTTGTCACGTGAAAAGGAAAATTTCTTAAAATACGTTAGGATGTTACCCATAAAATCACTTGTCAGTTTTTCTAGAAATAAGAATAGTCTTGTCTATATATTCATAACCAAGATTGGACTATGACTGCATAAAGGTTAATTACTCAATTTTTATTATGAGAAGGGATTTGATTTAGAATTTATATTTATGTTAATATAGATATCTGATATTATAGCTGATTTTTCTATTGCTATTATTGTATATTTATGATGAATTACTATAGATTGAATGTGAAGTTTTAGGGATTAACAGTGTAGTTTTGGAAAAATTATGAACATTTGATTGTCTTCATTTAAAAAGCAAAATTTCATATTTTAGAGTTTAGACATTGAAGATAGGCTTACTTGCTTTATAGAATATGAAACTCTGCTCTTTACTTAAAAAAGAGTAAATGCAGTGTACCTGGGTGGCTCAGTCAGTTAAGCATCAGCCTTCGGCTCAGGTCATGATCCCAGGGTCCTGGGATGGAGTCCCGCATCAGGCTCCCTGCTCAGTGGGAAGCCTGCTTTCCCCCTCTTACTCCCCTTGCTTGTTTTCCCTCTCCAGTTGTGTCTCTCTCTGTCAAGTAAATAAATAAAGTCATTTAAAAATTTGAAAAAAAAAAAGAGTAAATGATGCCAACAATAGGTCTTTACTGAATTAAGGAGACAGACTATATATAAGTGACCATGTAAAAGAAATTAAAGCACATGCAGTAAGTAGTATTGTTTCTATAATTCTGTTAAACTGTTCCTAAAATTTCCAACATACACAGTGAATTGACTATAAAAATGAACAATATTTATGTCACAATTAAGTAAAAATCAGTGTATATCACAAAAACTAATTTGAAATATTGTGACATAAATGTAAATTTCTACAGGAATTTCTAGCCTTAAATCTGATATAATTTTCAAAATTGTTTTTATTATTATTTTCCAGCATTTTCATAGGGTACACCTAACAGTAGCATGATGTAGATGTTAGAGCATACCTGAGTAAACCCTTCAGTTTGTTCAAGTTGAAATAAGAAATTGATACTTTATAAACATTAGAATTGAGATGATACTATGTAACTAAAAGATTGAATGATTTTACATTCATGTGTACACAATATTTTTTTAATTCTAGAAAAATACTGGAATCAGTGTCAGAATTTTGGGTTTCCCATCCTGGCCTGTCCACTCAGTAGCTTTTTACTTTAGAAAAAAGTTACTTTAACTTTCTGAGAAATTCTTTTTTATATTGTGAATGCTTCCCTTAAAGTCCATTTCCTTCATTCTGAACATGTAGTTGTATATACCATCTTTAGGAAAGCAAAACAAAACAGCAACAATTATATCTACGTGTCACAAAAGTATAACCTTTATCAGTTTCCCCATCTACATTGGTAGTTTATATTCTGTTGGAGCACCTGGGTGCCTCAGTCTGTTAAGTATTCTACTCTTGATTTTGACTCAAGTCATGATCCCAGGGTTGTGAGATGGAGCCTCACATCTGGCTCTGTGCTTAGGTGGAAGTCTGCTTGAGATTTCTCTCTCTGTCTCTGTCCCTGCCCCTATTTGCACATGCCCACTCTATCTCTCTCTAAAATAAATAATTAAATCTTAAAAAACCAAAAAACAAAACAAAAAACCCCCAAAACCCTGCCCTCTAGTTCTTTTCCTTCCTCTCGATCTTTCTTCCTTCATTTAGTTTTAGACCACAGGTGAAAAATATTAAGTCATTCAGACTGATTATTTTCATTTATGCAAAGTGCATTATCATCATTGGTAGAATGCCACTCTTATTTAATGTTAATATGAATTGTATTTCTTTCATGTACATACTCCTACTTATACTTATGCAAACACATGTGCATATATATATGTATGGGTGTATATGGTGTCATTCTAAAACATGTATTGTTTTATGTGTGCATTACACACTTTTAAATATACATGCATGGTTGTTTGTTGTTCTGACCTTGTTTTTCATTCTACATCATGGTGTTAATAAGTAGCTTTGTTGCTAATTACACCCACCTTTTTGCTTCTAACTATTGTATAGAATTCTGTAATGACATTTACCACGTTTTCCTTACCCAGTTGTTCAGAGATAAGCATCTAGGTTGGCTTCTCTTCCCTGCTACCATGAATGATGCTATACTCAACAGTCTCCCACCTATCCTTTCATGAATCAGTGCAAGGTGTGCTCTGGAATGTATATTCCAAAGTAGGATTTCTAGGCCGTATTTTATTTATAGCAGTGCATAAGTGTTTTCCATTTCCCCACATCCTATTCAATACTTTGTACTATTCAATGTTCTTATTTTTGCCATTTTGGGTGTGGAGTGGCATCTCAGTTTAGTATTTCCTTGAATAATGGGTATTATCATCTCCTGATACTTTCCATCACTCTGAGTACCACTTTCAAACATGCTCTATTGAATAATTCTTTAATTCTAATGACATCGTGGGAAGATTTCGGAGCTTTCCATTTGAGAAGTCAGAGTTAAAGTCACTTATCTGACTACCATCCACTCTCTGAAACAGGGGGAGTTTCTCCAGAAGAGAAAATACATAAAACAGGTGATCCAGACATTCCCTGTCACCTGCATTCTCAGGTAAACAGCAAAAATGATACCTGTGGAGAGGAAGGGAGCTTCTCATTAAAATATTTTTAATAAGGTGTCTCTTCCTAAGAATAACATGTGCTAAATAGAATCTTGGATTTCTGAAACATGACACCCTTGAAAATTCTGGTACCCATGCAGTCTCCAATATAAAATAGAGATGTGTCATAATAAAATGTTTGCCTCTGTTTGACACTGCCTACAAACCTCATTTTAGGGACCTCATCATTCCTGTGCCAAGGATTCACACCTGATGTGGAAAAGTGGGGGCCTGGGGAGCTGCCTCCGTTTCCCAGGCCTCCTTTGCTTCACTGAGCCTCTTGCTACCTATATGCTTGAAATTATTTAGAAAAGCTTGACATTCAGTGAGTTCTCTAATTTTAGTTGACTGGATGATCAACTGTGATCCTATGTTTAGGTCATTAGTCACTTTCTGTTGTTAAATCAGTCTCATTTGACAATTAAGTGCATTTTCAACTATTAAAAAAGACATCAATCTCACATCTAGTCCATAGCCTCCAAATCCAGTGTGAAACCTAATCCTGGATTCAAGGACCCGCAGTAGGTAAGAGAAACACCACTGCTCTTTCCTCTCCCATCCTCTCCCACTGCCATCCATTCCTGCACTGGTAACTCTTCCATAATTGATGTGAGAGGATAAGTGATTAGTGTAAAGATATTCTTTTGAATAATATAATAATAATAATATAATTCTTTTGACTGCCACCCCATGAATTCAAACTTCAATGACAACTTCATTGCAAGTATTTAAATGCTGCAGTTTCTAGGCTCCTCTTATTTACATTCTAGAGGCCTTGAAGTCATAGAAAGACAGATCCCTGAGGTGGGCAATGTATTTTCATGAAAGCTGACATCCTGTGATCCTGTCTTCCGTATCTCCTGCTACTGGCACCTTGAGCCTTGTGCAGGGTCTGTAGGAGAGCCCCTTGGTGGAGTCTGGCATGCCCATAAAGAGGGGAGACTCTTCACTGATTATCCGCTGAACCCTGAAGGAATATCTGAATTAGGCTTCAAAATGTATTACACAGGAAATTGTGTTTCTTGTTTACAAAAAGCATTGTTATCCAAGAAGGAACTACTACCTATATCACATAATGAAATACTTATGCCCATTTTCTCCTCACTATACTCATTCTACAACTTATGGGAAACAGGAGCTGTGGGGTAGAGAAAGAAAGACAAAAAAGAGCACAAAGAAGTAGAAGAATAGCTCATGCTCCCATACCTTTTCCTGTGAATGATGCTAACCTATGGTTCTGATGTGAGTCCAGAAAAAAATAAATAATTGTATTTGCTGTGAGAGTCAAGTTTGACACATTACTGGCCAGGACTATATAATATCTGAATAGCAATCACCAGGATGAGACTAAACACATTAAAAAAATCAAAACCAAAACAAACTAAAGGGAACTCTCTGAAATATACAGAGCTTATAAAAGTATAGATATGAGAGATTTGGCAGAGCCTAACTGAACATAGGTGTTGAAGAGCAATCTGTTTCTTATTTGTGCCTCATTAAGTTCAACTCATTCAATGAGTCATTTTGCCTAAATTATCTTTTTATAGTTTCTCTGCATGTTTCCTTTAGGTTTCCTGACTTTTTTGACTTCTCTCTCAGCCAAGTATTATAAAAATTTGCTTAACTCTCCATCTCTCATTTCAAATATATTAACACAGCTTTTATTCCTTCCATTCCATTAAAGCTGTTATCCTAAAATAGATTCCTCAGTATTTATCCTACTGAGACCTACTAATGTTGTCAGTTTTTAAACTCCGTTCCCTCTAACTTACACGATACTATTTTGTCTGGTCTTTCCCAGTCCCTTGTATTCACTGGTATGGACCTTGAGTTTTATACATGATTCTTAAACATTGGCTCTACCAAGCAGTTGCAAACTAGTCCATTGTACTTCTTTTTCAGCACCTTCTCCTTGGTTGGCTTAATTTACTCTTCTGATTAAAAATTCTATTAATATGTTAATGATTCTCAAGGCCTCTCTTTAGCTCTGACCTCTCCCTGCATTTCCATCTCACCTTTTTTAGTACTTATAAGTTAGGTATGTATGTCTCAAACTTATCTTAAGCTTGTAATTTTCATAATATAAATGAACATTTATTATCATAAGTTTGTTAAATTTTACTTATATATAATATGTATGTAATATGTATATATATTATCTAACTTAGTGGCAAAAATTTATCCACAGGAATTATTAGGCATGTCTGTAGTGTATTTATTACCTAAAATAGAGTGTAACACCAAAAAAGTATATATTCCAAACACATTTTCTGCCTTGAACTGACTTTCAGTATCCTCTTTCAAAATAATTTTTCTCTTTATTCTTATATCCGTAAGATTTTACTGGATCAAGATAATCATTTATGTAAAATACTTTCTAAACACAAATGTGATGTGCAAATATTAACTGTGGCCAACCATCTCAATTGCTTTGTAAAATGAGGCAGAATATAAATAAACAACAACAGAAATGATCACTAAATTTAATTTAAAATTATTTTTCCTTGCTATTTGATCATATACAATGATAATTTTTGTAAAATTACTGACTCTATTAGGAGAATGTCCCTTTATAGAGAATACAATAAAAGTATAAGAATTCTTCAGCAAATTGCCATAAAAATACATCTAACAAATTCTGTTTTCACTCTTACTGTGTAATATACTATTTCCTTTCTTTTGCATAAAACAAAATCCTTCCCTTTCAAACAAACTTATTTGTCCTTGTTGTATACTGAGTTTCTGTAACCAGTTTTTTTTAAATTTTTTTAAAGATTTTATTTATTTATTCAACAGAGAGACAAGGAGGGGGAGTAGCAAAGGGAAAGGGAGAAGCAGGCTCCCTGATCAGCAGGGAGCCTGATGTGTGGCTCGATCCCAGAACCCCGGGATCATGACCTGAGCAGAAAGCAGCTGCTTAACCAACTGAGTCACCCAGGCACCACTCTGTAACCAGTTTTTCACTTCTACTTCTTGCAAGATACATTAATTTATTTTTTACACGTATTCATGCTCTTCCTTCACCTTGCTTTCACATCCTTTCTCACTACAATCAGGCCTCTACATCTTCTTTTTTCTTCTTAACCTTTTTTTTGCAGAACTTGGCAGTGCTGACCAATTCCTTCGGGGCATATTTCTTATCCAAATATTGTTCTACCCAACTGCTCATTCTGTCTCTCTTTCTTTTTATGATAGAGAAGGCAATACATTTCCATTGATTTATTCAGTCAGAAACACGTATTAAATGTCTCCTGTGTATCAGCATTTTGCAAATGAAAACACATCACCTGTTCCCAAAGAACTTACTGTTTTGATGGGAAGGCAGATATATAATGAATGCAAACATAAGACCATTTTCATGGTAGTGAGGTCAGTGAAGACACAGAAAGGAAGGCTTTCTGAGTAACATGTGAGCAACCAGAAGATTATTATTTGTTTTTGATCTAATAACTGTTAAGGGAAAAATTAGACACCTTAAATCAACATATGGTGAGACTTTTCCAATCTAATGTTTCTTCCTTTGGAAAACAAAGGAAGAATAAATTTAGCTATGAATCATTAATAGATTCATCAGAAAACACAATTCAAGAATAGCTTTACATTCTTAAATGACGTTGCTTTAGAAATTCCTATGCTAATTTCCCACTTTTTACCATTAATTTGTCCTTTAAAAATGATCTCACTGGGCAGGAAGCTATATAATACCTATATAATATTTTTCTCCTTCTGGTACAACGTGTACCTAATTCAAGTGCAGTAGGCTGCCATAGCACAAGGTTTTTATCATGCCTTTTGTGATATTTCGTACTGATAGGAGATCTCTTGTCACTCAGAAGAATCTCGCACAGTCTTGTGAAGACTCGTGTATATGAAAAATAATCCTTCATGACAGTTTCCTCGAATTTAAGACAGCAATTTCTTCTATATCTCCTTGTATTATTGATAACCGTCATTGGTAAAAGGGAATTGTCTGCAACCCAGGATAGATGAGAATGAATGCTGTTGGAGATTAACTATAAATGGAACCTTGCTAGAGAAATTATATCAATTTAAAGCATATTGTCTCTTGAAGATAGACAAATGCTAAAGAATTGGACCATACAGTTTATGGAAAAATGTTTTCTCCTCTCCCTTAATAAAACAAAACTAACTTTTTTTCTTTTTCCCTTTCTTCCCTCCTTCCTTCATCTTTCCCTCTCTCTTTTTTTTCTCCCTTTCTTCTTAACATGGTATACATTAATTAACCAATGTCTCCGTTTCCTCATGTGTAAAAGTGAAGCGTCAGTCATAATTCCTTCACACAACTGTGAAGATTAATTATGAAATATTTACAACATTACTTGTCACATAAGGGCTATTTGTGTGTGGTAATGTTATTTTATCAGATACATATCACTATCCTATGGAACATTCAAGTATAAACTTTTGTACCTTCTATTGTGAGTCAAAAGCTAAAATTCCCTCTCTTACACTGTGTGTAATGGACAGACTTGCCATCAGAGCTGTCCATGCCCTAATTGCTGGAAGCTGTGAATATGTTATGTCATGCAGCGAAAGAAACTTTGCAGATGTGAGTAAGTTAAATACCTTAAAATAGGGAGATGATCATCAATTATCAGTGTGAGTTCAATATACTTATATGGCCCCTTAAGACAAAGGTTCTTTTTCTTCTGCCTGGAATGCAGCAGGAGGAAAAAGAGAAATCTCAGTCATGAGAATACTTCCACCAAGACAGTTAAATGCTTACTTTCAATATTGCTACTGAATCTCAGAGGCAATTAGATAAGAAAGACAGAGGGGGAGAGAGAGAGGGAAATAGGGAGAGGGGTAGGGGTAGCTTTAAGGAGAAGGAGGATACCAGGAGAGGGTAAGAAGCAATAATAACTAAATAGAAAATAAAATGTGGCTATAGAGACACCATTAAAAATAGCAACACATTCTAAAATATTTAAGAATGAATCTAACAAAAATCACACAAAACATGATTAAAAGAAAAAAACAAAAACATGATTGAAAGAAAGATTTTAATTTGAAACAAAACAATAGCAACATGATGAATGGTTTTCAAAGCAAAGATTATTCTGAGAAAAAGAAAGGAGGACAATTTTTACCAGACGTTAAATCTACCAGTTAAAACCTAGTAGTGTTGTGCAATTGATAGAAATGATAGAATGATAGAAAGCTTTGTTTCAAGAAAATCTATTTACCTTGATATATGGAAATACGTCTTAAAAAACAGAAAGGGGGGGGGCGCCTGGGTGGCTCAGTTCATTAAGTGACCAGCTTTTGGTTTCAGTTCAGGTCATGATCTCTTGGATCATCCTGAGATGCAGCCCCACGTGAGGCTCAATACTCAGTGGAGACTCTGCTTGAAGAGTCTCTTCCAGGTGTGGTGATGAGCACTGGGTGTTATACACAACTAATGAATTGTTGAACACTACATCAAAAACTAATGATGTACTATATGCTGGCTAATTGAACATAAAAAAAAAAAAAAGATTCCAGCTTGCGTGTATGTGCTCTCTCTCTCTCAAATAAATAAATAAATCTTAAAAAATAAACAACCCAGAAAGCAAGAATCTTAAAGAACTGAGAAATTCTTCCATATTNAATCTTAAAAAAAAAACAACCCAGAAAGCAAGAATCTTAAAGAACTGAGAAATTCTTCCATATTTAAAATAAATATTTTGTAAAAGAAAGACAATCTAAATGTTCAAATAAGCAAAAGACAAATGGGTATAAAATGGGTATAATATTAATCATTATAAAATTATGAACAAGCAATTTATGAAAAAATAAATCAGACTATCCAAAGATCTAAGGAAGAATTCTCTATAATCATATACAGAACAAATAATAAATAAATAAATAAATAAATAAGTCTACATCTGTTAACATGAATGCATTTTCAAACCGTTGTGTTAAATGAAAACACTCAGTTGCNGCAAATAATAAATAAATAAATAAATAAATAAATAAATAAATCTACATCTGTTAACATGAATGCATTTTCAAACCGTTGTGTTAAATGAAAACACTCAGTTGCTATGAGACAAGATAATAGGACACAACTTATGGGAATTACAAGCTTATTTGTATCGAAACTTATTTGTAACGATAAAAAGTATCATGAAGTTTGTGGCTATAATTATATTCAATATACGGAACTATGGACTGGAATAATAGACACCATTTTTGGGGGGAGATTGTCTACTGGGCAATAGAGCAGGGAAAAATGTTCATACTTACCAGTTTTGGGTGTTGTGTCCAACTTGTATCTATAATATTAATCTCTGTAATTTTTGTTTTAAAAAGTAAAAACTTGGGGAACAATCAGGCATTTTGTCCCATTTTGCAACAGTATATTCTCAAAAAATAATAGTGTAACCCATTTCAGTTTTTAGTGTAAATTGTAAAAGAAATTTGGAGTTAAACACTTTGACTTGGTTTTTGTGAGAATATTTGTATTTCCAAATTGTCACAAAATTAAGTATTCTTATTAACCACTGCAAACGTGACATAAAGAAAGCAAAACTGCAGTTTGCACATAAAATACATAATGCATTATTCAGTTGAACTCTGCTTTACATTTCTAGAACCACAAGAAGTGGCGGGATCCTTATTTTATTTTCAAATAAAAATATGAACATTATTTTAGCTTTGAGAATTTTTCATTCATTGATTCATTCATTTTTTTCATCTAGGCAAGCACATATATTAACTTAAGCACAGTACTATTCTTTGAAAATAGAACAGTATTTTATTTTATTTATTTTTATTTATTTTTATTTTTTAAAGATTTTATTTATTTATTTGACACAGAGAGAGAGATCAGATCACAAGTAGGCAGAGAGGCAGACAGAGAGAGAGGAGGAAGCAGGCTCCCCGCTGAGCAGAGAGCCCGATGCGGGCCTGGATCTCAGGACCCTGAGATCATGACCTGAGCCGAAAGCAGAGGCTTTAACCCACTGAGCCACCCAGGCGCCCTAGAACAGTATTTTAAAAAGCACTAGAAATCTTAGTTGTTTGGAACTTTTTTTTTCTACTTTATGTAAGCATGGAAAATTATTTTTTGTGACGTGACTAATGTTGAATTCCTTCTTGGAAAAGACCAAAGAAATTTTTATGCTGCTCGATGACAGGGTTTGAGGAGGAGAGATATGTGAGCAACAGCATGACAGCTAAAGAAGTTGGCAGATCTACTGAATAAATACATTCCTGTTGATTATCAGAGTAAGCTGTCTTTTGTTTCTTGGGTACTCCAAGTTATGCCTTCGAAATGACTTCCTTACAGAGGTTTGAATAAAATAATATATGTAGGTAGTTACACTTAATTATGATCAAAATAAATACAGCATTTATATTTCTATAATTGGATGAGTAATACAATTTTTAAAGTATAAAATTTCAAACTTTTTATTTCACAATAACTAGAAACCTGACTCATCCTGGTTGACAAAAATTGCAAAAATGTTATATATGTGTGTGTGATTCAGAATGTTAAAGTCATACTTAAAACAATTGTAATCATTTGTTCTTGACAATAAAAAGTCACAGTCACTCACTTTGACAACACAATGATGGGCTCTTTTTATAGTTCACTCAGATGTTCTAAGAACTTAAGGAATTGCAGTTACGTTGCTTACATTTAAATGCCATTTCTAAACCATGGACCTGTTCAGATTTTTTAATCAGCCTCAACAATGAAGCCCTAATACATATTTTAGATATTTAAAATGTCTCAATTAAAAAAACTGAACAGTAATGTTATTTAGAAATCACACGAATCTTTCTTACCTAAAGTTGATGAAAAAATTCTTCTACAATACCCTTAAATATGTTACTATATGTTAATACATGCAGATTTATTTGCTATAAATTTTTCTTTTTTTTAAGATTTTATTTATTTATTTGACAGAGAGAGAGAGAGAGAGAGAGAGATTACAAGTAGGCAGAGAGAGAGGAGGAAGCAGGCTCCTTGCCGAGCAGAGAGCCTGATGCGGGGCTCGATCCCAGGACCCTGAGATCGTGAACTGAGCTGAAGGCAGAGGCTTTAACCCACTGAGCCACCCAGGTGCCCCGAATTTTTCTTTTATTGAATTATATTTCAAATAAATAGAAATGTATTAATTATAGGCTCAGTTAAATTCTCTAATGACATTGATATTGTATTTTAAGCTCTGTAAATTTCAATTCCAATTAATCTTTTTAGAAAATTTGAGTATTCTTATTGGCTAAGAAGAAGATCGTCCATCTTTTATGGAGAATAGATCCCTAGGGGACCAAGAATTACTAGAATGTCTTAATCTGTGTAATTAAAATTTTCCTGTATATTCTGAATACTCTCACAGATTTTTGTTTTGCTGTTAGTCATATGTAGAGGTAGTTGTGATTAATCATATTTTCAAAGTAAATTTATATTTTTGTCATTAAATTAAGTACATTACATTTTCAACTGATGAATACTAAGAACATCAGCTGTATCTTGTGGTAGTCTCAAAATACTTAGACATAAAGAGTATCTTTCATTGGATCAACTAGAAGATAGTTCTGCCATTGCTCACTCACTTTAAGAAGTATTAAAGTGGTTTAAGTTTTTCAGTGTGCTCTAACTTTTCATGAAACATTTTAATATAAGGACTCCATTAAAATTATTTTTCTGTAGAAAAACCTGGAAAAATTGGTATTGGAATTTTCTTTCTAGACAGCAAACAAAATAATAACAAAATTAATAATAAATAATAAATAATAAACAAAATTTATTTTAATTGGATATAATAAATTACATTTTAAAAAGAGAGTTTGTGAGGGAGAAAGGATGTTAATACTATGAGTTAATAATACATATACATATTTATATATAATTATTTGTATATTGTTTATGTTTTATATATTACATATAATTATATATGTAATCATTATCTAAATGATTTTCCCCTGTATTCCAAATACATATCATATTTAGAGCTGACAGAAATGTGTAGACATTACATTTTAGTTATCTACTACTGCCATGATTATATTTTGCCAAAAGATTACATTAATGAACAATATATGATGTTAATGACCTCGTTGAGCTGAGTTTTGTAACTGATGTGTATAAGTATGATCCATTCCATTACATGACTTGTTCTGCATACATGATGTCTGAAGTTCATGAATACAAATTAAAAATAAGGAGAATTCCAAGATATAATATGCTCTTAATATTTAGTCAAATTTTATGACAATTACCCTGTGGCTGTTATGTCACAGGGTGCATTTTTATGTTAGGGGTAATATATTTTGTGTGGTGTGGTAATATAGCAGTCAATGATGTATTTTTAGTGTTATGTTGATAAGTGGTGTAATTTGGTAAGAATGGTTCACCTGTCCGTTTTATTTTATTATTTATTTATTTATTTATTTATTTATTTATTTATTTATTTATTTTTAAAGATTTATTTATTTATTTGACAGAGAGAGAGATCACAAGTAGGCAGAGAGGCAGGCAGAGAGACAGGGAGAGGAGGAAGCAGGTTCCCTGCTGAGCAGAGAGCCCGATGCGGGCTCAGGATGCTGAGATCATGACCTGAGCCAAAAGCAGAGACTTTAACCCACTGAGCCTCCCAGGTGCCCTCACCTGTCTGTTTTAATGTTTTCAGGTTTTCTCTGTTATACCCATAGTATAGTCCAGTCTAATATCTTGATTTTTTGTTAACATTTTTTTCAAAGTTAGTGTGTGTGTGTCTTATTAACCCTCTTATTGTATTTTACCATTGCTATAATCTATAAACAATTATGATGTCTCAATACAATTATCTCCTAGCTACTAGTTTAAAACTGTTTATCCAGGAAAGCCTTTATAAATTAATAGAGCTAATGTTTTCACTATTTATTATTCTACCAAATGAGAGATTTCTTCTCATGAAAAGAAACTCACATAATGTGTGTGTGTGCATGCACATGTGTGTGAGGTGTGTGTTTAAGTGTGCTATGGTGTGCTTTGTAAATTTGAAATCTTTCCAATTGTGAGACATATAGTCACCTCATAAATGATTCACATGGTTCCCAGAGGTACAGTTAAAGAGGGCAAACTGATGTCATGAATACATGTTTATATAAACCTCTATAAATAATAAATTAGTTACAGTGCCTATGTCTAATAAATGGTGAACATGAAATTATGCAATTCTTTATTAAGAAAATGTATCTTCTAGAAAGATAATATGTATCCTTTTGCTGTTTATAATGATTGCTTCTGAAGAATAACAATGAAAATATAGTGAAATGTTTAATTTCTTCTACATACTGTTGGAAAATAAATAGGGACCCTCCATTAATTTCTAGTTCAGTACATTGTCTTTATGTATGTATGCTGGTCAGATACTACTACCAATTGTGCTACAAATATGCTATGAAAGGAAACACAAGGAAGTAATTTTATGATTAATCTTCCATGTAGCAGACCTCTTACAATTTGGTAAGCTTATAATATATTTGAGAGTAGGCTTCATGATGTACTTCTTAGTATGAAGATACAGATCAATTACAGTGGTAGTCATAAAGTGTTGTACTTTTTTTAAACTAATTTTGAATTATTTTACCTACTTAAAAATAAAAATTGAAAGTACTTAAGAAAACTAAAACTTCTGATTAATACCAGTGAATTGAACAATAAGTTCTACTATGTCTGCAAATCACTAAAATGACCATAATGGAATTTTTAAAGGCATTTCGCATAAGAACAAAACAAAAGAGAGAAGAGAAATATATATGATGAGATCTAGTAGGAAGATAGATGAATGGGAACTGGTTTATTTGAGTAAAAAGCTCTGAGTCTAAGACAAGGATGAAAGAAAGGAAGAGGGGAAGGAAGGAAGGGAGGGAGGGAGGAAGGAAGGGAGGAAGGAAAAGAAAGAGAAAGAAGAAAGAAAGAAAGAAAGAAAGAAAGAAAGAAAGAAAGAAAGAAAGAAAGAAAGAAAGAAAGAAAGAAAAGGAAGCAATAAAGAGAAAAGGAAAGGAAGGAAGGAAGAGAGAGAGAGAGAATGAGAGAGAGAGGGAGGGGAGCAGAGGGAAGGAGAGGAGAGGAGAGGAAGGTATGGATCATATTATAAATACACCAAACATGGAAGCTGATATGGGTGGGGAGATATGATGGAGGAAGAAAAATGAGAGGATTTTATGACAGTCTTTCTGAAGAAAGAGACCAGTGGATCTATTCTACAACTCTTAATGTTCCACTATCTTCTAGAAGAAGTGGATGCTTAATTCTTTCAAAGGGTAAGACAGAAGGTTTCTGGATGTCAGAAACATTGGAGAACTTAAATACCATTCAGACCGCACATTGGAAAAGACCACTCCTGGGTGCCTGGGTGGCTCAGTGGGTTAAAGCCTCTGCCTTCGGCTCAGGTCATGATCTCAGGGTCCTGGGATCGAGCCCCGCATTGGGCTC
>LNAC01000005.1:1753174-1821439 GCA_002007465.1 Ailurus styani | reverse complement strand
TATATATATATATATATATATATATATATATATAATGGAATATTATTCAGCCATCAAAAAGAATGAAATCTTGCCATTTGCAACAATGTGGTTAGTACTAGAGTGTATTATGCTAAGCAAAATAAGTCACTCAGAGAAAGACAAATACCATATGATTTCACTCATAAGTGGGATTTAAAAACGAAACCGGTGAACATAGAGGAATGGAAGGAAAAATAATGCAAGATAAATATGGAGAGGGAGGCAAATGATGAGACTTTTTTTTAAAGATTTTATTTATTTATTTGACACAGAGAGAGACAGTGAGAAAGGGAACACAACCAGAAGGAGTGGGAGAAGGAGAATCAGGCTTCCCACTGAGCAGGGAGCCCAACACGGGGCTCAATCCCAGGACCATAGGATCATGACCTGAGCTGATACTTAATGACTGAGTCACCCAGGCACCCTGAGACTCTTAACTATAGAGATCATTTGCTATTTCTTCTAGTTGGAATGTGTCTCTATACTTCTTACAGAATTTAATCTGGGCAGGGTCTCTGTTTGTGTGCCTGCCTTTCATAGGTAGACCACCCTGTGGAAATTAGCTTCCTTACGGTGTGTATTCTATCTCATCATCTTTTAACCATCCTGCAAATAATTTATTAAGACCTTTAGTTTTCTACTTTTTTGTTTTCTTATTATTTTCTTATTGCCATCAGACTTTAAATCCCATGAAGATAGAATTTTTTAATCCTTATTACTCCTATGTTTCCAGTGACTACTTCAATCAATAAATTTGCAAATGAATAAGTATAAATAATTCAGTAATGAAGAGTGAACTTCAATTTGTGATTTTTAAATTTCCCCCTCCTATTTCACAATTTTAAAACATAGGGGATTATCAAATATGTCAAATGATTAAATATAATTGGTGAGTAAGTTATTTTTTTAGTTTTTATTTTAATTCCATTTAGTTCACAAAGGTGTAAAATATAGTGATTCAACAGTTCCCTACATCACTCTACACTCATCATGACAAGCCCACTCATTAATCCCCATCCCTTATTTAATTCATCCCACTACCTCCCTCTCCTGGCATATAAGTTATTGATACAAAAATTGAGAAAATCACACATACTATTAGCATTACCAGGAGTTAATGTTCAAAATTCTTGTGTACCAAAGGAGTGTGGTACAATGCCTGAGAATATATGGTCTAGAAACAAACTCAGCTTAAATTATAACTTGATACTTTCTCTTTATGTCACTTAATGTCTCCATGACTCCATTTTTGTATCCTGTAGATAGAATGATACCTACAAAGTAGCTTTTTATGGAAATTAAGTAAATAAATATGTACAATGCTTACAACACTAAAAGATGTTGTCTATAAATGTGTTCTCTTTTGAAGACTGGAATTTTCATTATTCATTTGTTTACTTATCTGAAAATGAACTGCACAAAGAACTAACCAGTTTCTTAGTGAATTGCTCAGAAAAGTAGAAATCCAATGAGATGATGTTACATATACCCTTACGATGTCAGGTCCCTTAGCAAATATAAACACAATATTCATATTTAAACTTGAGCCACATATGTTAACCTAAGTCAGTCATTATAATTACAGCAGTGCCTTTTTAATAAATTATGGATCTTTTTCTTCAATATAATTTTAATTTACCTTTTCACCTACTTACCAATACACTTCCCTTCAACTTGAGCACAAGGGGAAAAAAAAATTACTGCTTTTTAACAGTATGTGATTATCTTGTTTATTTATGCCCAGAGTCAAAACGATGAATTTGCTGTTTAAACTGAATGACACATACTAGACCATTACTGGCAATAATTGTCATTCTACAGCAAAAATCTCACTTTCATTTTTGCTCAAGGCAGAATATCTCTTTTTTTTAATGTTTAGAACAGAAAGGATGGAAAGAGATTGTCAGTCTAGCCATTTGAATCCTGGTGTAAATATGAACTATGTCTTGGAATCCAATGTCTCTCTCTCTTCGTAATGTAAGGGTTAGCCTAAATTTTATTTCCCTTATAAAGTGAAGAAAAAAGTTTATCATAATAATGAAAGTACTCTTGAAATTACTTTCTCACTTAATGAAAATCATTTAAGGGTTTTTTTTTATATTTTAAAAGTTTGTTGTAAAAGCAAAATGTAGCTGATTTCACAATTTGATTATAAGGATCAGAAGGGATGTTAAATGTATCAAAATGAGAACAGTGAGCATAAAGACTTATGTCAAAAATGTCTGCATAAATAATGTATATAAATTTCCCAAATTTGGAGAAAAATCATTAGTTTATACATCTAAGAAGTGTACTGGACTCCAAATAAAATGAAATCAAGAAAAATCCCATGAAGGTGCATCATGATGATATTGCATAAAGCCAAAAGTAAAGAGAAAACGTTGAATGCAGCAAGAGAAAAAAGATATATCACATTCATAAAACGATGAATCAAAAAATGGGTGAGTTTTTATCAAAAATAAGAGAAGCCAGAAAACAATGAAATGACATATTCAAATCTTGTAAGATAAAATCTGTGAACCAAAAGTTCTTTATCCAGAGAGACTGTTCTTTTAAGATGAAGGGGAAATAAACAAATTTCTAGACAAACCAACAGTGAGAGAGAGTTTGCTAGCAGACCTATGTACAAGAAATTCTTAAGGTAAAATTGTTGAAATGATGCCAGATGTTATTTGGAATGGCAGAAAGGAAGAAAAGCACCAGAAACAACATTATCTAAATTTATTTTAAAGTCTTACAACTGTTAAAATAGAAATAAATATATCTGATGAAATCACAATATGTAAAGTTAAATATTTTTCAAAATGTAGTTGAAATAAATATGCCTAATGATAACGTTCATGAAAATTTTTACATGAAAACAGAGTGATTTTTTCTTAAATCAATTTATTTATAATTTTAGTATCATTAAGTTAGTCTATATTTTATATACACTATTGAAAATCTGTTTATTTTAAAAGACAAAGGAGATAAACTTAAATGTCTTTGGAAAGCAGTTCTAAAAGAAGAAGGAATTTTCCTTCTACTCTTCTAGGTTCTTGGCTGAGATGCCCCTGCAATAAAAGATAGACAAATGGGAAAAAGAAACAGAAGTTAAATAACATATATACTTCCTGTATATATGAGAGATACCCAGGGAAACTGAGTTACTCCCCAAAAATGGCCCAAGTCACCACCTTAAGACCACCTAGTGCTAAAGATAAAAGAAAGTTGTTGAGGGTAATATGGGTGGTGGGAGGCCAGTTATTGGAAGTTACCAGGAGAAACACACTAAACAAGGGTATATATGTTATGATTTGAGCACCCTCCTCTTCCTGGTAAAAAGATGGAGAGACAAATAGAGATTTCCCTTATAAATGCAAATATCTCTTACAAAAGGGTAACTTTAACTCTGTTTTCAGAATTTCTTCTGTGCAAAATAAAGTTTATGCCAAAGATGCATATTTTGGGGTGGCATATTCTATTACCCATTAGCTCTTATATGCCTCTGCCACTATTATAAACAGATAAAACCTAGACTAGTCATATATTCTCAAAAGAAGAGTTATAGGTGGAACAGAGTCCTTAACAGCTGCCTTGAATTATCCATCTAAATTAGCCCATCCCTAGCCTACCACTAAAGGTAAATGAGTTCAACTGTAATCAGTAGAAAACACAGATGCCCCAAACCTGAATCAGCTAAATTTCAGCCAGTCCATTGTAATAAGAACTAAATAAATGCTTATTGATATATACCCATGAGTTTTTTGATTGTTTATTATACACTGTGACAAAACATAATAGTTGGAAATAATAGGAGAGCCAGGATTTAAACACCATCTCTCTTTGACTTATTGGCTATTTATGCTTCAGAAAGTTTCTTAAAATTCAAGCTTCCTCATACAAGTCATGTGGATAATAATACTGAATTTGAGAGCATTAAATGAGCGGGGCATGTGATCATTGCATAATAGGATAATAAGCTTTGTCAAATGCAGCAGTAATAAAAGTATACAAATACCTCATATTAAATATTCATTTTTTTTCAAAAAAGGTTCCTCACCAATTTTTTATTAAGTTAATGCATGCATTTTTGAATGTTTACTATGTGTCAGGCTTTGTGCTGGGCTCTGGGAATGAAGTGAAAAGGAAAATAGACTCAATGCCTGTTTTCCTGTACTTTAGAGTTTAGAAGAAGAAATAAACAATTGAGAAATAATAATATAAAGATATATAAGCAATTGCAGCAAGTGCTATGAAAGTGCAACATGATGATAATGAAACTTAAAGCAGTGAAATCTAGTCTGGCCTGGAGATTTAGAGAAGACATTCCTGAGAAATGCTGCTAAAGATAAAAGAAAGCTTCATGCAAATTGTCCTTATTATTTTTTCTCAAGTTTGAAACCCAGCATTTTGAAAGAGAGTTATGGAAAGTTCCTAAACAGGACAGTACTAGAAATACACATGACAACACTGTACAACATAATTAGAACAAATAAGAGAGTTGATCAATGATACTAAAGCAAAATATAAGCTATCTTTCTATTACCTCTATACAAAACACTAGCGAATATTAATTATTAATTATGCAAAGAGATAATCAGAATGTACAGTCAAAATAAACATACATATACATATAAATATATATAGGTATGCTGTGTGGTTAATAAATAAAGATGTCTTGGGCATCTGGGTGGCTCAGTGGGTTAAAGCCGCTGCCTTCGGCTCAGGTCATGATCCCAGGGTCCTGGGATCGAGGCCCACATCGGGCTCTCTGCTCAGCGGGGAGCCTGCTTCCTCCTCTCTCCTCTCTCTCTGCCTGCCTCTCTGCCTACTTGTAATCTCTCTCTCTGTGTCAAATGAATAAATAAAATCTTTAAAAAAAATTAATAAAGATGTCTTTTATTATTATCTGGATTATGTAATTTGGGGTATTTTTTTCGTTTTTTTTTTCAAATTGTAATTGATTATATTCTTTTCTCCTAATTTTATTTCATTTTTATTTTTATTTAGATATTTAAAAAATTTTATTAACATGCAATGCATTATTTTTTTCAGGAATACAGGTCTATGATTCATCAATCTCACACAATTCACAGCACTCAACATATCACATACCCTCCCCAATGTCCATCCCCCAGACACCCCATCCTTCACAATCCCCTCCACTCCAGTAACCCTCAGTTTGTTTCCTGAGATTAAGAGTCTCATGAGATTTGTTTCCCTCTCAGATTTCATCTTGTTTTTTTCCCTCCCTTTCCCCATGATCCTTTGTTTTCTTTCTCAAATTCCTCATATCAGTGAGATCATATGATAATTGTCATTCTCTGATTGACTTGTTCTGCTTAGCATAATACCCTCTACTTCCATCCCTGTCATTGCAAATGGCAAGATTTCGTTTTTGATGGCTGCATAATATTCCATTTTGTATATATACCACATTTCTTTATACATTCAACCATAGATGGAAATATAGGTTATTTTCATAGTTTGGCTATTGTGGACATTGCTGCTATAACATTGGGGTGTACATGTCCCTTTGGATCACTACATTTGTATCTTTGGGGTAAATACTCAGTAGTGCAATTGCTGGGTAATAGGATACATCTATTTTCAACTTTTTGTGGAACTTCCATAAGTATTCCAGAGTAGCTGCAATAGCTTGCATTCCCACCAACAGTGTAGGAGGATTCCCCTTTCTCTGTATCCTTGCCAACATCTGTCATTTCCCGACTTGTAATTTTAGCCATTCTGACTAGTGTGAAGTGGTATCTCACTGTGGGTTTGATTTGTATTTCCCTGATGCCAAGTGTTGTTGAACACTTTTTAATGTGCCTGTTGGCCATTTGGATGTCTTCTTAATTGTTCATCTCTTCTGCCCATTTGTTGATTGGATTATTTGTTCTTTGGGTGTTGAGTTTGATAAGTTCTTTATAGATTTTGGATACTAGCCCTTTATCTGATATGTCATTTGCAAATATCTTCTCTTATTCTGTTGGCTGTCTTTTGGTTTTGTTGACTGTTTCCTTTACTGTGCAAAAGGTTTTTATCTTGATGAAGTCCCAATAGTTCATTTTTGCCCTTGCTTCTCTTGCCTTTGGTGATGTTCCTAGAAAGAAGGTGCTGCGGCTGAGCTCAAAGAGGTTGCTGCCTATGTTCTCCTCAAGAATTTTGAGGGATTCCTGTCTCACATTTAGGACTTTCATCCATTTTTGAGTCTATTTTGTGTGTGTTGTGTAAAAAGATGGCCCAATTTCATTCTTCTGCATGTGGCTGTCCAATTTTCCCAACACCATTTGTTGAAGAGACTGCCTTTTTTCCATTGTGTATTTTTCCCTGCTTTGTCAAAGATTAGTTGACCATATGTTTGAGGGTCCATATCTGGGCTCTCTATTCTGTTTCATTGATCTATATGTCTGTTTTTGTGCCAGTACCATACTGTCTTGATGATTATAGCTTTGTAATAGAGATTGAAGTCTAGAGTTATGATGTCATCAGCTTTGATTTTCTTTTTCAACATTTCTCTGGTTATTCAGGGTCTTTTTTGGCTCCATAGAAAATTTAGGATTATTTGCTCCATGTCGTTGAAAAAAGTTGGTGGTATTTTGATAGAGATTGCACTGAATGTGTAGATTGCTCTGAGTAGCAAAGACTTTTTTTCACAATATTTATTCTTCCAATCCATGAACATGGAACACTTTTCCATTTCTTTGTGTCTTCCTCAATTTCTTTCATGAGTATTCTATAGTTTTCTGAGTATATATTCTTTTCCTCTTTGGTTAGACTTATTCCTAAGTTTCTTATGGTTTTGGGTTCAATTGTAAATAGGATTCGGTCCTCAATTTCTCTTTTTCCTGTCTTGTTGTTGGTGTATAGAAAAGCATCTGATTTCTCTCCATTGATTTTATTTATTTATTTATTTACGTACTTATTTATTTATATTTTATTTTAATATTTTATTTATTTATTTAACACACAGAGAGAGAGAGAGAGAGAGTGAGAGAGAGAGGGAGAGAGAGAGAGAGATCACAAGTAGGCAGAGAGGGAGGCAGAGAGAGAGGAGGAAGCCGGCTCCCTGCTGAGCAGGGACCCTGATGGGAGGGCTCAATCCCATGACCCTGAGATCATGACCTGAGCCGAAGGCAAAGGCTTAACCCACTGAGCCACCCAGGTGCCCCCCTGCATCGATTTTATATCCTGACACTTTATTAAATTCCTGTATGAGTTCTATCTAGCAATTATGGGGTGGAGTCTTTTGCTTTTTCCACATTAAATATCATATCATCTGCAAAGACAGAGAGTCTGACTTCTTCTTTGCCAATTCGAATGCTTTTTATTTCTTTTTGTTGTGTGATTGCTGAGGCTAGGACTTATAATACTGTGTCGAGTAGTAGTGGTGATAGTGAACATCCCTGCCGTGTTCTTGACCTTAGGGGAAAAGCTCTTAGCTTTTCCCCATTGAGAATGATATTCACTGTGGGTTTTTCATAGATGGTGTTTATGATATTGAGGTATGTACCCTGTATCCCTAAACTGTGAAGAGTTTTGATCAAGAAAGGATACTGTACTTTGTCGAATGCTTTTTCTGCACCTACTGAGAGTATCATATGGTTCTTGTTCTTTCATTTATTATTCTTTTGTATCACATTGATTGATCTGCAGATGTTGAACCAACCTTGCAACTGAGGAATAAATCCCACTTAGTTGTGGTGAATAATCCTTTTAATGTATGTTGGATCCTATTGGCTAGTATTTTGGTGAGAATTTTTGTATCCATGTTCATCAGGGATATTGGTCTGTAATTCTTTTTGATGGGGTCTTTGGTTTTGGGATGAAGGTAATGCTGGCCTCATAAAGTGAGTTTGGAAATTTTCCTTCCATTTTCTATTTTTTGGAATAATTTCAGGAGAATAGGTATTATTTCTTCTTTAAATGTCTGGGAGAATTCTCCTGGGAAGTCATTTGGCTCTGACCCCTTGTTGAGAGATTTTTGATTACTGTTTCAATTTCTTTACTGGTTATGGGTCTGTTCAGGTTTTCTATTTCTTTCTGGTTCCGTTGTTCAGTTTTGGTAGTTTATATGTCTCTAGAAATTCATCCATTTCTTCCAGGTTGTCAAAGTTGCTGGCATATAGTTGCTCCTAATGTGTTCTTATAATTGTTTGTATTTCTTTGGTGTTGGCTGTGATCACTCCTCTTTCAATGATGATTTTATTAATTTTGGTCCTTTCTCTTTTTTTTTTTTGATAAGTCTGGCCAGGGGTTTATCAATCTGATTAGTTGTTTCAAAGAACCAGCTCCTAGTTTTGTTGATCTGTTCTACTGTTCTTTTGGTTTCTTTCTTTTTTTTAAGATTTTATTTATTTATTTATTTGATGGAGAGAAAGCACAAGCAGGCAGAGTGGCAGGCAGAGGCAGAGGGAGAAGCAGGCTCCTTGCCAAGCAAGGAGCCCAATGTAGAACTCTGATCCCAGGACCCTGGGATCATGACCTGAGCCAAAGGCAGCTGCTTAACCAACTGAACCACCCAGGCGTCCCTGTTCTTTTGGTTTCTATTTCATTGATTTTTGTCTCTGATCTTTATTATTTCTCTTCTCCTGCTAGGTTTAGGCTTTATTTGATATTCTTTTCCAACTCCTTTAGGTATAGGGTTTCTTGTTTCTTGAGAAAGACTTGTATTGCTATATACTCTCCTATTATGAAGGCCTTTCCTACATCCCAAAGATTTTGAACAGTTGTGATTTCATTTTCATTTCTTTCCATGATTTTTTTTATTTCTTCTTTAAATTCCTTGTTGACCCATTCCTTTTTTTGTAGTATGCTCTGTAACATCTACATATTTGAGTTCTTTCCAACTTTTCTCTTGTGATTGAGTTCCAGTTTCAAAGCATTGTCTTCCGAAAATATGCAGGGAATCATCCTAATCTTTTGGAACCAGTTGAGACCTGATTTGTGACTCAGGACGTGACCTATTCTGGTGAATGTTCCATGTGCACTAGAAAAGAATGTGTATTCTGTTGCTTTAGGAAGGAATATTCTCAAGAGATCTGTGAAGTCCATCTGGTCCAGTGTGTCATTTAAAGCCTTCATTTCCTTGTTGACCTCTTGCTTAGATGGTTTGTCCATTTCAGTGGGTGGGGGTGTTAATGTCCCCTACTATTATTGTATTATTGTCTATGTATTTGTTTGATTTTGTTCTTAATTGGCTTATATAATTGTCTGCTCCCATGTTAGAGGCATAGATATTTAAAATTGTTAGATCATCTTGTTGGATAGACCCTTAAGTATGATATAGTGTCCTTGTCTCTTATAGTCTTTGGCAAATTTCATCTGGTCCCAGGAATTCAGCTAGATAGTTATCAAACCATTCTGAATACCAACGAACTGAACAGGAGATTGAAGAAAAGAATTGCAGCAATTCTATGAACAGAAAAGCAATCACTTTCTGGAAGGTAGGACATGCAGAGAAGTGAATCTGAGGAGATATTTGGGAAGATAGGCCATAGAAGGAAACAGCCTCCATCAGCTGGCTATGGGCGAGTGATGGAGCAGTAAAGTACAAAATCAGAAATTTTAGAAATCTGCTCTACTGAAAGATATTGCTCCAGTGGTTAAGCAGGAGGTAGAGCCTTTGGTGGGATAGTGTGATCTCAGGACCCTTGGGGGCACAGAAAGACCAGGGGTGCCTGAGCATGGCAGAGCCCTCAAGTAGTGGACTGGGAAGCTACCTGCATTTTAAAAAGCTCTCACAAAATTTCCCCATTTTTAAATTATATTATCAGTTACTTTGTTAATAAAATTCAGGGGCAAATTTGAATGTAAAATGCCCAATATTTAAATAAACAAGGTCGCAAATTTGTATTCTACTATCATACTTTGGCCTAGGTGGTTTTAAGACAAAATAATAATGTTACTATGGATCAATGTGTCCCAATCAATTCTAAAAACTATTGTGGATCTGTGATTCCCCAAGATTAACTAATAAATACATTAATCTTACATCAGTGACAAATTTGCATAAGTATTTTCTATAACAACTGTGCTTACAGACTGCCCTGTTATAATCTGTCCTACACCTCTGTTTTCTATATGGAAACACCAGTATGTGACAGTGTTTGCAATGGTTAACTTTATGTGTCAACTTTGCTGAACTAAGGGTCCCACTTGAATAGTCTGGGCCTTTCTATGAGGGCGTTTGTGGATGAAGTGAACATTTAAATTTGTAGACTGAATAAGTAGATTGCTCTCCATAATGTGGGTGCACGTCATCCAGTTGGTTGAAGGCTTTGAGTAGAACAAAAAGACTGACCATTCTCCAAGGAGCAGAGTTCTTGCCCTATGGACTTTGAACTGAGACATTACTTTTTTCTGTTCTTTTAAATGAATTTATTTTTTATCTTGCCTTTGAACTTGAACTGAAACATCAGCTCTTTCTGAGTCTCAAGCCTGCTGGCCCTTGAACTGAAACAGCAACATCAGTTTCTCTGGATTTCAAACCTTTGGATCAGAACAGGAACTAAGCGAGTGGTTTTCTTGGTTCTGCAGTTTACCAATCCATCCTGCGGATACCAGGACTTAACAGCTTCCATAGTCACAGATGCCAGCTCCTTAAAACAAATTTCTTACACACACACACACACACACACACACACACACACACACACACACACACATCCTATTGGTTCTGTTTCTCTGGAGAACCTTTCCTTAATGCATGTTATAAATGTTTCAATTAGGAAAATAGTATAATTGATTTTTCTATTTATCTTCTTTCTTTTCAAGCAAAAGATTCCAGACAGCAGTTAAAATGAAAGCCAAACTTAAAAATACTTTTGTATGCTGTATTTTTCCTTAAAAGCGTATCTGAAAGAGGCATATGCTAAAAGCTAGTAGTGTCCTTCAGCTTTTATAATATATATTTAATAAAATGTTACAACATAAGCCACCAACATCAGATAATATTTTCTCATAGTCTTTCATACATGTAGCTTATCAGAAGAATTAGATCTTGCTTTGATTTGCTGAAATAGAAACGTTTTGACTTTATTAAAAATTACTTTCATGACTTGTATAATTTTTGGTAATTAGAAAAAAAGGCAAATTCCAAAATGTAGCTCTCCAAATTGTATAAAATATGAGAAATTGCTAATTTATGATCATGATAGGTTTAAAAAAGTGGAAAACTCTAAATGGAGTATAATACGTACTCTTGTTATAAAGATTCTGCAAAATGCAAATCAAATAAATATTAGAGCTTAGGAAGAAATTAAAACAGAAGAATTGAACAGATGTTTCTGAAAACATAGTTGAGCTATTTATCTTATCTTAATATTTGCTAAAACAAAGCAGAATGCAAATAGTTACTCATTTGTAAATTGCTTTTTATGTAATTCTTCCTTTCTTGGAGCCATACATTGTTATTATTTTTTGAACCATAAGTTAAATCAGACAACACACAGTCCATATTTCTGGACGTTTATTAAAAAAAAGATTTTTCATCATGTGAAGATCAAACAAATATACCATACCACACTTGAAAAGCATTTTCAAGCCTTAAGCATTTTTCAGATTTCACCAGGACACCTCTACTGCCTAATTTATTTGGTGTGAACATTTCTTCTAAAGAAACTAATACCTTCCTGCACATCAGTTCTACATTGTTTCTGGATTCTTATACACATCCTAACCAGCAACATTTTGAAGTTCATGTAAGTATAATTCTTCCTTCTCAAAGCTATCTTCAAAGTGCTCATTCTTACCCTGGTGCTCCTACCTTTATATCCCACTAAGTGTGGTTTTCTATAACGACAAATTCCAGATTTTCATCAAGAAAATTAGAGTTTTATCTCCTCTTTATACACTCTATATACACTTTCTACAGCCTAGATATTAATCTGTTCCTTCCTGTGATTTACAGCTACCATCATTTTTGATTCTTCTTCGGAGAGAATAGACAGTAAACAGGGTGAGTGTTCTTGGATTTGCCTTTCAATAAACCTCTCTTCTCCTTGTATGTTTTGATGTGCTTCTTGTCACTTTGTGGCATGATCCTTGATTTATTTTCATATTATTCTACATCATCTGTTATTGCCATCATAACTTTCTTTTGGGGAATCTCTCTTCTTCAAAATCATCATCTTTGCTTAATATGTTCACATCATCTTTGTTTCCTGCAGCTTCACCCTCAATAGCCTTATCTGCCTGATTCTGCAGTTCCTGTTACAGGAATGATGCCATGGATACTTCCCTACATTTTTATTTTTGATTTAGTAGTTTTCCTATATCCTTATGATTTTGTTGCCAACTTCTACTTTGTCCTTTTCTTGTTGATATTGACTTAACCCATTTTGTTCTGGCTGCTTCTCCATAGTACAGACTGGATCACCTATATTAAACTTCTTTCATTACCTGTCTTAAAATGTTTAACCAACCACGTGTGTAGGAATCTACTGTAAAGAAGGATCTACCTTCTTTACCCAACATCTGTTCATAGTCCCATAAGAACATTTCTCAAGTATAGTCATACCATATTTCTCATCTTCAGAGAAGGTCAGTAGATTGTGAGTTTCTGATTCTTCAGAATACACTAAATCCTGGATAGTTTAATATTCTAATTTATTACTGGATTCCACCTTAATCATTCTCTTCAACAAGTGAGAGCTGCACAATGGAGACATGAAATGCTGAAGGCCATGAGGCCTCCTGAGAAATCTTCATAAAGCTTCTAGGAATGTCAGGTTAGAAACAGGAGACTCCCTTTCTTCCCAACTCTGGGCCATTTTTATTTTTTGGCAATTAATTCCTTTCTCGAAATAGGACATGATATTTTTTCAACCACAAATTGTCAATGTTTTTCAAACATCTGAGGAAAATTCATCATAGCTATATGAGACAGGAGTAGAATTCTGGCCTTCAAGCTGTTTGTGTAGCTAAATAGAACTTCATTAGAGAAATTAACCATCTCTTATTTGCCTTAGTATTAGGATATAATCATTGGTCTGTTTGTGGACTGCTGTTATACTGAGATTCAAATTTAGAAACTTTATTATACTGAAGATGAAATTTAGCCAGCACTGTAATAAGACATTAGTTTTCTATATTTTAATTTTCATAAATAATGTATAAACCCAAATGATGTGTATTAGGATCTGGTCTCCTCTCTAACAAAGCGATACAACCAAGAACACAAAAACTGAAAGGATAACCATAAATTTCAACCTATACTGAGTAAAATCAAAATTGACTTTTTCTGATTGACTCTCCGAATTGTAAAAGCATTTCCAAGCATATGGCTTAAGGCACTTCTATTGTCAAAGTCCTACCATGTTTTCTAAGACTCTTCAACAATTAATGTAGTGTGAGCTTTTGCTGTGTCCTCACAGATACCACATTATCACATCCTTTTCTTGGCTTATTTTTAAGTAGTAGCAAACAATAATGTTTTAAAATTTCTACTACAGTTGTTTTTGGTTCAAACTTAGTATTTCTGTTTTTTTCTTTTTCAAAGTTAATATTTCACAAGGTGTATTCTTGATATCTGTGGTCTGTTTGCAATTTCTGTGTATAAGAAATGAAGTCAGTAACTCTCGATAAGCAGAATTATTTATTTATTTATTTATTTATTTATTATTTATTTATTTATTTATTTATTACTGTAAAAACACTTGGCACAGAGATTTTGCATATACTTTCCTGGCATTCTTTCCCTGGATTTCCTGTCATTCTGGTCAGAGGGTCTGATGGTAGCATGTGACCATGTTTACAGTTAGCCTCATGAAGGAAGTAAAGAAGTCATCTCTTTGACATTATATTGGAACCGCTTCCCCAAATGGCATCCTTATCTTCCTCATCCTTATCCCTCTTCCTACTATTGCTATTACCATGATACTGATCACTGTTCCTTCTCCTGGCATGCAAGCCCCATGGGGCATAGCTCTGACTATGCTGCCACTGCTGGCACCAACTCTACTTACCTATGTTTAACATTCAGTGCAGAGCCTTATTGTAAACTAACTGTTTATGTCATAGTGGTGTTTCTCAGATGTCTGACATGAACATCTTTATTCCCAGGATACTTCCCAATATGCAGATTCCTAGAACCCAAGACCAACTGAATCAGAATCACTTATAATTGCATCTAGAATTTAGCAGTTTAGTAAGGCTTTTATAAAGAAAATAGTTTAAGGAATATCATACTCATGAAAGTAAAGGAATATCAAGTATTACCTCTATTTCAGCCTTCTTTGGGACAAACAAAAACAAAAACAAAACAGTAATTGTTTTGTTCACTTTCAGTCTTTCCAAAATGAGAAAATCAATTTGTTATTATTAAAATCAATTTGTTATTATCAGTTGTTATTCAGGGATGCTTGGGTGGCTCAGTTAGTTAAGAATCTGCTTTTGGCCCAGGTCATGATCCTGGGGTCCTGGGTGAACATCATATAATGTATAAACTTAAATCACTGTGTTGTATACCTGAAACTAATATAACATTGTGTCAACTATACTCAAATTAAAAAAAAAAAAGAGTGTACCACAATTTCTTTTCCTAAACACTTTATTCACTCATTCAACAAATATTTATCAAGTCCCTCTTATATCTCAGAGAAAATTCTACGCACTAGGTATAGAGTACTGAATGAAATGAAAATGATACTTGTTTTTACGAACCTGAGAGCCCAAGAGGTGAGATGATTAAACATCCTAATATTTCTAGGCTGAGATAAATGACATGAAGGAAAAAATTAACTAGACTCTGTTAGCAAAAATTGATTGTAATTGATCAATTGATATTGAGCTGGTATCTAAAGGGAGAGCCAGAGTTACCAATGTAAAAAAAAAGAGAAAGTGGGAAGGTTTGATGGGAGCAATAATTTGTTAAATAAAAGGAACTGAAAAAAATCTCAAATGTGACTAGCTCACAATGAACTACATTATTCAGAACCATAAAAAATACTAATTAGCATTTTAAAGTGCTTATATAAACTCTATTTAAAAATAAGAATTATAATTCTATAAAGTTCCCATTTGGACAAAAAATATAATCACATAAGTAATGAATGATAATTCAAAATTATACCAGAAGAGCAGTAAGAGTCTTTGGTTTCTTTTTGGCTCTGAATAATATCCCATTGTTTGAATGTCTCACAGTTAATTCCTTTACCCACTGAGGGACATCTTGATTGCTTCTAAGTTTTAGAAAAAATGCATTAAGTTGCCATAAACATCTGTGGCCAGGTTTTTCTGTGGACGTGTTTTAAACTCCTTTGGGTAAATACCAAGGAGTGCAATTGCTGAGTTTGTTGAGTTTTGTAACAAATTGACAAACTGTCTTTGGAAGTGACTACCTCATTTTGTATCCCCATGAGCAGTAAATGAGTGTTCCTGTTTCCGCCAGCAGTTGGACTTTGGCCATTCTTAAAGATTCGTAGTAGTATCTCATTGCTTTAATTTGCATTTCCCTGATTACACATGATGTGGAGTCTTTTCAAATGTTTATTGCAATGTTTTTTTTTTTAATTTCAGAAAATATCAGTTTAGCTCCAGAAGATTAATTTGTGTATTTTTAGATCTTTTATTTCTCTCATTATCAAGCTGATGTTTTCTCCCACCTTCCTGAACATATGTAGTGTCCTTTTAATGTCTTTGGCTTCTACCTCTAAAATCTTTATCTTTCCAAAACCTGTTTCTGTTGACTGGTTGCTTTCCTTATTATGGGTTGAATATTCTTACTACTTTGCTTGTGTGTTACTTTTTTTATTGGAAGCCAGATATAATGCATTCTACGTTTTTGAATGCTAAATACTTTGCATTCTTTTAAATATTATTGGACTCTTCTGGAATTCAGCTATGTTACTGGAAAAGGCTTTGATCTTTAGAAGCTTGCTTCTAAGCTTTGTTTGCAGATCAGGTAAAATCTATGGCCTGAGGCAATACCCTTCTGAATGCTTCACTTGCATCTCATGTTAGAGGTCTTTCCACTCTGACTACTATGTCATACCTGATGTATTTGCAGCCCTCCATGAGCTCTAGACTTTTCTACCTAACCCATTTTAGGGGTTCTTTCCTTTACTTCACTGTTTCTTTTCATGTCATTCATGTTTCAGTGCTGTTCAGTATTCAAGGACTTGAACTGTGTGGATTTCCAGGGCTCTCTCTGCAGTATTCTTCTCTCTGGTCCTCCATGCCATCTCTGGACATCTGGATTTACATGAGTTCTGAATCTTGTGTTCTCCGCATTAGCAGAATCTCTGGTCTTTTTTAGTGTTCCTACTCTCTAAACTATAACCTGGAAACTCCAAGCAGTTAGCTTAGCCAATTACATGGCTCATCTCATTTGTTTCCCTTCTCTTAGGATTTAATGTCCTGTACTACTTATTGTCCAGTATTTGAAAACTGTAGTGTCTTATGTTTTGTCTATTTTTTAAGTTATTTAAGGTGAAATGATAATTATTTTCCAGCTTATTCCATCATAAAGAGAGGTAGAATTCTCAATGTTACATTTGAAAATTAATTTGTTAAAATTGCTATTTCCTTAGCAAAATATACTTCGCAAGGAAGAAAACATTTCACAGGTATTCTGCTCTGAATATTCTAAGTTCAGGGATTTTTATAATGGTCGATTTCATTATGATATCAGTTTATATTCATCAGTTAAACACCACAAGTTTTATTAGCAGATTCAACCAAATATCCCTCCAGGTAGTAGAAGTTAAAATCACAGTTTCTTTATGAGACAAAGAAATGTATAGTGATTAAGTAGAGCAAAATGGGTCCTTCTTGGGTGCTGGTAATACTGCATTTCTTAGTATGTCTTATAAATATTTTCTTCAGTCATTTTTAACTTATATTTCAATCATATGAAAGATTTTAATTTTTATCTAGTGAAATTTATAAGTACTTGACTTTTTTTTATTACAACTTTGTATCCTTCATATTTTTCTAAAACATTTTGGGTTTAATTTGTTTAATTGAATTTAAATCTATGCTCCGCTTGAAATATATGTTGATACGAGAATGAGATAACATCTTTTTTTTAAAAGATTTTATTTAGTTATTTGAGAGAGAGCAAGAGAGAGAGAGACAGAGCGGGGTGAGGGGCAGAGGGAGAAGAAGACTCCCTGCTGAGCAGGGAGCCCAATATGGTGCTTGATCCCAGGACTCTGGGATCATGACCTGAGCCGAAGTCAGATGCTTAACTGTCTGAGCCACCCAGGGACCTCAAAGATAGCATCTTTTTGATTCATTTTTTTTCTTTGTCAATAGGTAGCTAGTCTATTATGGTCTAATACCATTGTTTTTCGCAAGGATTCAAAATACATCTTCTGGTTCAATTCTATTCAAATTTTTCTATTAAATATTACTATATAAAATGGATAAATACTAATGCTTCATTTGAATGGATGTTAGAAATAAGACTATATTGAAGAATTAATGGCCAAGATTCCAGGGACACACATAGGCCCAGAAAGGTAAGAATTTGCTGGTGGAACTTGGTGAAATCTGCCACTCTGGGTTGGGACTCTGAAGTGCCTCACTGTAAGGGTAAGGGAAATCTATAAAAACACAAGATTTAAAATTCTTACTGGCAGAAGAGAAGCTTTTTCTAGACATGAAATTATTTATTACAAAGAACTGTCCAAACTCATTA
Source organism: Ailurus styani (assembly GCA_002007465.1). Classification (NCBI taxonomy): domain Eukaryota; kingdom Metazoa; phylum Chordata; class Mammalia; order Carnivora; family Ailuridae; genus Ailurus; species Ailurus styani. Next base: position 1,803,789 of record LNAC01000005.1, on the reverse strand, counting down.
TCTGGCATACCATAAAAAATTTCAGGCATACAAAAAGATAAAATGGAATGAATAAAATGCAAGAGAACAAACAGACCACAGAAACAGAAAAGCTGGGGTCCACTTATTGGTATTCTTCAAATAAGCTTTAATAATATAACTGTTTTCTGTGCTCAAAGAGTTAAAAGTCAAGACAGAGAAATATTGCAGAAAATTGATTGCTATAAAAGAGAAAAAAGTAAAATTCTAATACTGAAAAATATAATAATTAAATAAGAACTCAAAGGATGACTATAATAGTAGATGAGACACAGATAGAATACAATTAATTACTGGGAATATAGTCCAGAGAGAAATATACAGAATGATTAAGGACTAGGACAAATGTAGAGAATGAACTAAATAAATGTAGCAATATGATATATTTCCATTTGGGAGATTAAATATAATTATTATGTTAATTTCTTCCAAACAGATTCCTAGAATCAAGGTTATTCCAATAAAAATCTCGTGACTATTTTTATGTGACTGTATATAGAATTGGAAAGGAATTGACTCTAAATATTTTTGAGGACAAATGGGAGTAAGTAGCTCTACAGATATAAAGAATTATTGTAAGATATTAGTAATTTTAAAAGAATGTCATCAGCACACAAATAATCAAAGGAAATATCATTAAGATTCTCCTCCCTTGTGCTCTCTTTCTCTCTTTCTCTCAAATAAATAAATTCTTAAAAAAAAAGATGGTTAAATGGTTAAACAGGTTTTTTTTTCTTTTCTTTTCTTCCTTTCTTTCTTTCTTTCTTCCTTTCTTTCTTTCTTTCTTTCTTTCTTTCTTCTTTCTTTTCTTTTTTTTGGGGGGGTGGGGTGGGGGAGGGTTAGGATTTGGGCTCCAGGAATGAAATGTCTGAGTTAAGAACTTGGTTTTGCTGCTTATTGGCTATACCTAGCGGACACAGTTATTATTCTGATATCTTCCTAGATACCTCATTACCATTTTCTTCCCTCCTTCCCTCACACACTTCAGTGTGCTTTCTAGTTCCAACAGGCAGATTTCAGCTCTAAAGCAATTTGAGCCTGCTTTGCTCATTTACAGGGAGAGCCTGACACTCCTGGGTGTTCATATCTCTACATGCCCTGAAAGAATGACTAGAGGAAAAGGAGGAATCAGGTTGAACCTTTCCTTTGTAGGACTTTGCCTGAGATCTCACTCTTAGCAGACATTTTTCCTACCTTGTCCTGTTTCTTCTGCACAGATTTTGTTTCTCCCATTGACTATTTCCTTAGTAAACCCTGATATAGGAGTCTTCATTGGACTCTGTTTTTGGAGAACACAACTAAAGACACTGTGTAACATTAAACTAGTTATGTACCTTCAGTTTCTTCCACTGCATCAGGGATAAGAACACCCTTCTCACAGAGTTGCTATGGGAGTTAAAATTAGCACAGAACTGGATGTGAGGATTAGATAAGTGTTTGCTACTATATAAGTTGGATCATTCAGTGATAAATCAACTAGTTCCGAAACATTTTGCAAGGTTTGTGAGTTATGTATGATATATATATATCGGATTTATATATTCTGATTTAGCAGCATCCCATCATTTGTATCTTTTACGTGCATCTCAGTTTCATTAAATAGTTATATTACATTTTTTGTTTATTTTATTGTATTAGATGGCTTTCACAGAGGAAAGTATGTTATTGCATTTTATTTTGGTTTGGTTTTGACAAGATATCTAATAGGTTTCAGTAGGAATTGATTTTACTATACTGTTATCCTCACTGCATGTAAAGACATACACTTATGGGAAAAAAAAGGACAAAATCAATTGTTTTGTATTTTCTTTCATCTAAAAATTTTCTAAAAATTTGATAAAAATCCATGAAATGAATGCATAGAAAGTACAAAGAATCCCAGTATATTTCTGAAAGTACAATATGACTCTTCTTTTCTTTAATCAAAAAGCCCTAATTCACATTTTGTGAAGTGTTGCATGAGGCTCTCGCTGCATGATTCCCATTAAAGTCAATGATCCCCGCTGACTGTAATGGGAATCCCACAGTCACAACCCCAGGAAGGCCTTTGCACATTTAGTTATGTCTATAAAACTGCTTAGCAATTTAGGTATTATTTTGTTTCAATAGAAAAAAAAATTTGTTGTTTTAAAAAGCTTTTACTTAGCACCAAAAAGCACAGTCAAAAGCAGTTTAATAAAATTAAAAAAAAAAAAAGAATGCTGCCCATAATTGGATGTTGTGATTAAGTTTTGGCACCACTTAATTTCATCTCATGTAATAAAATGAAGAAGTACAGTTCAATGATATGAACATTTAAATAAGAATACATTTATCATGAAGACCTGGTCAGGTGACTCCTGATCACGATACTGGAAATTTTATTTTTACCTCCTGTCTTTTTTCCTTTGCAAATAAAAGTGACCCTAAAACAGGGGTGTTTGGATAGCTCACATGGTTAAGCATCCAATTCTTGGTTTTGGTTCAGGTCGTGATCCTCAGGCTGTGGGTTTGAACCCACATTGAATTCCACACTCAGCACAGAGTCTGCTTGAGATTATGTCTCACTCCCTCTCTCTTTTCCCCTCCCCCCACTCGCACTCTCTCTGTCTCTAAAATAAATAAATAAATAAATATAAAAAGAAATAAAGTGACCCTAAAACAATGACTATTTCTTTAGAAAACTTAGAGCAGAAAAAGAGAAAATGAAACAATGTGTTACATACTTGGTAATTTTTGGTCTTATTCATTGTATCTCACTTTTCTCCAATTTCACTTTTTCTTTTTTCTATTTCTTCTTAAAATATACACACATACACTCAAACACACACATGCATATACAGAGCTTGGAGATGCATGAACAACTTTTGTTTCTGTTTTCTAGATAGAAGTAATATATCATGACAGCTAAGAGCGTTTTCTATAGAGTCAGACTGCTCAAATAGAAACCTCCTCTTATCACTTAATAGCGCAGTTAACTTTAATAGGAGACAAACCTCATAATTTCCTCTAATATGTAAAATGAAGTTTATAGTAGGATGTATATTATAGCATTAGTATGAAGAATATATGTGTTAATGTGTAGAAAACACTTATAACAGTGTCTTGCATATTATAAGATCTTTAACTGTAAGCTAAAAGTAAATTATCTATATCCATATTTCAACTAGGTGTTTTACATTATGTACACTTTGTCTAAAGGGAATGGGAAGGAAATGGAAAAATGCATTTTTTGTAAATGTAAGACATGGTGCTTGGATTATGTTATGCATTCTGTAAGTATACTGCAAAGTTGTATTTATTAATATCTTATTTTGACAGATGAGGAAGCAAGTTCACTGTGGTTCAATAACATGTAGAAAATCACATACCCACTGATTAGTAAAGCTGTGAATCAGACTTAGATTTTCTGGTAAGATATCAATTCATTCCCAAGTGATTTTTATATGCTGGATATATGCTAGAAAATATCCCTGAGCAAAACAGACAAGGCACCTTCTCTGATGCTTCTCAAGTTCTAGTAAGGAGAGAGAAACAAACACGTTAGTAAATACAAGATAATTTCAACAATGGTAATACTCTTGAGAAAGTAAAATGAGATAATTTAAGAAATCATAACTCAAGAAAGGAGGCTTATGGTAGATAGAGGTAATCAGTAAAAAAACATTCAACATTTAACAGAGTTAACACAAGAAATGAGAGTAAAACAATGAGCCAACATCATCAGTCAATCTAAGGCAGGAGGAGAGGTGGGGTCAGCCGTCAAAGCAGAGAGAGCTTCCCTGATGGCTAATGACGATGAACATTTTTTCATGTGTCTGTGAGCCATTTGTATGTCTTCTTTGGAGAAGTGTCTGTTCATGTCTTCTGCCTACTTTTTGACATGATTATCTGTTTTTTGGATGTTAAGTTTGAGGAATTCTTTATAGATCTTGGATATCAGGCCTTTGTCTGTACTATCATTTGTGAATATCTTATCGCATTCTCGTGGGTTGCATCTTTGTTTTGTTGACTGTTTCCTTTCGTGTGCAGAAGCTTTTTATCTTGAAGTCCCAAAAGTTCATTGTCACTTTGTTGCCTTTGCCTTTGGAGACGTGTCTTGAAAGAAGTTGCTGTGGGTAATGTCAAAGAGGTTACAGCCTATGTTCTTCTCTAGGATTTTGATAGATGCTGCCTCACATTGAGGTTTTTCATCCATTTCAAGTTTATCTCTGTGTATGGTGTAAGAGAATGGTCGAGTTTCATTCTTCTATACAGAGCTGTCCAATTTTTCCAGTACCACTTATTGAAGAGACTTTCTTTTTCCCACTGGACATTTTTTCCTGCTTTGTCAAAGATTATTTGACCATAGAGTTGAGGGTCCATATCTGGACTCTCTCTACTCTGCTCCATTGGTCTATGTGTCTTTTTTTGTGTGTGTGTGTGCCAGTACCATGCTTTCTGGGTAATCATTACTTTGTAGTAAAGCTTGAAATCAGGCAATGTGATGCCCCCAGCTTTGTTTTTCTTTTTCAACATTTCCTTAGCAATTCAGGGTCTTTTCTGGTTTCATACTAATTTTAGGATTGTTTGTTCTAACACTTCGAAAAATGCCAGTGGAATTTTGATTGGGATGGCATTGAAAGTATAGATTACTCTGGGGAGGAGATTATGCTGAGTGAAATAAGTCAAGCAGAGAAAGTCAATTATCATGTGGTTTCACTTACTTGTGGATCATAAGGAATAACATGGAGGAGATTAGGAGAAGGAAAGGAAAAGTGAATTGGGGTAAATTGGAGGGAGAGACAAAGCCTGAGAGACTGTGGACTCTGAAAAACAAACTGAGGGTTTTGGAGGGGCAGATGGTGGGGGGATGGGTGAGCATGGTAGTAGGTATTAAGGAGGGCATGTATTGCATGGAGCAGTGGGTGTTGTACATAAACAGTGAATCTTGGAACACTGAAAAAAATAAAACAAAAAAAAAATAAAATGAAAAAAAAAGGCAGAGAGAACTGCAGGTGTAAAGACCTTGGTGAGAGAAAGCAAGGGATTTAAGATATCAGTTTAAGCAATTAAGTAAATACTGGTAAGGATTAATGAGAAAGGAGAGGAACACACTGGAAATCAACCATAATAATTTGCTTCAGAAAAGTTAAGTATGTAATACCTTCATAGATATTCAGGTGGAAATGAATTGGCCATTGAAATATAAGTGTAGAGCTTAGGAGTAAAATCATCTCCATGTGTGTATGATGTTTATTCTACTGACTACACTGAATGAAAGGAACTGGAGAAAAAGGTTTAGAAGAGAAAAAGGCACAGGCACAGGCTTTGGGGTACTCCAAATTTTAAGAGTAGGCTGAAAAATTATTCAGTAAAAGAAACAGAGAAGTGACAGCAGAAGACAGATTGTATTGTCACAAAAGCCAAAAGAAACACGTTTTTCAAAGAGAAGTTGAAAAATCAAATGTGTGGGAAACTATCAAATGGTCAAGCATGATGAGCACATAGGATAGTCTTCAATGTGGATTTCAGTGATTAATGTGGAGCGGTGTAGTAAGAGGTGTGACTACTCTAGATTAAGGGGAGACATAGAGATGCGGGAGTAGAGGAAGTTGGTTGGGACAATTCTTTCAATGAATATTCTGGAACAGGAGCAGAGTTGTAGTTTAGTAGTAAATAAAGAGAGGTCGTATAACAAATTTAAAAACACGTTGGAAAAAAAAAAGAGACCATATTGTTAGCTGATGAAAATGACCATGTCTGGGCGCCTGGGTGGCTCAGTGGGTTAAAGCCTCTGCCTTCGGCTCAGGTCATGATCTCAGGGTCCTGGGATCCAGGCCCACATCAGGCTCCCTGCTCAGCAGGGAGCCTGCTTCTTCCTCTCTCTTTCTCTCTCTGCCTGCCTGTCTGCCTACTTGTGATCTCTCTCTCTATGTGTCAAATAAATAAATAAATAAATCTTAAAAAAAAAAAAGAAAGAAAATGACCATGTCAGAGAGTTAATTTGATAATGTGGTTGAGAGGGAGTAATTGCCAGATCAAAATTCGTAAGTGATTAGAATATATTGAGTCTGGGGCACATAGAGGAGTTAGCTTTAGACAAGTTCAGAAATGCATTATTCATTTTAAGAGGAGGAAAAGAAGAAAATGCATGTCCAGTTGCATCTGGGTTGGTAAATTTGAACATAGAGGATTATGGAACTTCCGTTTGATTATATCCTTGCTCTTTAACAAGTATAAAATAAACTTTAGCTTTCTTTCTAGATCAGAAGTTTAAAGATGGAAGAAAAGGTACAAAAACATTGTATTGGAAAATAAGAAAGTATGATTTGGCTCATAAATTCAATGTTTTGCAGGAATCTTCATTCACTTTAATAAATAGTTCAAAGGATTCACATAACCGGAATTACATGAAACAGAGATCAGGATTTGCTAATAATTTCAAGTAGTTAGTTATTTAAAAGGGTCAGAAAAATTAGAGAGAGAGATGTGGGATGTTGAAGACAGCTCCCTAGAGGTTTATTTAGTAAAAGATACCCTCTAGGCAGAGTTCATCATCCCATAATTACATTCTTCCTTCTAATAAGTATCATTAGTGTATTTACCTAAGAGTGCAGTTGATGAGAACATTAGCCTAGATCCAAGCTCTCCTTTCTTCTTTGCCTCAAAGGAGTTTCCCTCCCTTCCAAAGGAAGCAAAACAATCACAGTACAACTGTATTAATTCCTTGCTCCTCAGTGCTCATATGTAATTTGTATACTTACAGATTTTACATGAGAGAGGCCATCATGTGTTTTGTTGTTGTTGTTGTTTATTTGTTTCTATAAAAGTAGTAAGGTTAATGAATTGGAAGTCTTGAAAAGATTTTAAAAATAGTGGAATGAGGGATCCTGGAGTACAAGTGTGTAAGATGTAGTCATCTAGTGGTGCAGTGATTAAAGTTAAAACTATAGAGATGGCATAATTATGGTGATGGTGATTTTAAGAAAATTATGGGGGTAGAACGTGGAGGGGCAATAAAGGGAAATACTACTGGAGATAGGTAAGTCAAAATTGAAAAAGTGGATTGAAGGGATAGATCCTTCAGTTAAAACTTGACGTAAAAGTTACCATAGGGAAGTTTAAGTAGAATGTGAAATATTTTTGAGTGTCTGGAAACTGTTGCAATCTGTGTTATTATTCTAAAGGCATAGAGCTTTTAGGGCTGAGCCGTGTTTTCTTTAATGAAATCTACCTTTCAATGTTTATTCATAAGGTCCTAATTAATTGTCAAGTGCAATCCATCAAAACAAATTGGGATACATTCGCAGAACATTGTGTAGAACTTGACCTTCACCCAATTTTACCTTGCTAAATCTTCCTCATACTTCTTTGAAAATGCCCTTCTAAGTCAAATATATTTCTCAATTGTCTTGTATGTCATGGGGATATACAACTAAAATAATCGAATAATATGTTTACATTCTAAATTTAATAATTAGTCAACCCTTTTCTATTCAACTGCCAACTCATGTAGCCCTAAAAATACCAAGAAAAGGACAGTGGAGATAACAATGTTTGCTGCTTGCCATGTAGAATGAGGTTTCCTTCCTTTTAATCAAGTAAAGAAAGAATTAGATTAGGATTTGTGCATGGTGCATATGTGCATTTCACACTTCTGACTGTAACTACACCATCAGCAAATAGAAAAAAGTGCAGGACTATATGGGATAACTGGCAAGATCTTCAAGTAGGAAAAAAGATTCAGCAGACCCATGGAGTTAATAATAAAAGTATAGTCATTTAATTGTATGACAAATAACTATTGTTCATAAGAACAGCTCGGATAAATCTACAAATGCAGAAATAAATCTGCCACGTAAATAATTTTAGATCAAATATTATAGGTACATTGTTATCATTTCCAAATTAAAGTGGTTGATCATGAACTAGGATAGTTAAGAGCTTATCAGAAATTTCCTGCTTGACTACCCTCTCTATTAAATTGTATCAATAAGATATCCTATGAAAAACAGAACAATTAACAGAGTCTGCATTTACAAATGATTTGAAATCTTGTAGGCAGTCAGTAATATGTCAGTTTTAGTAAAATCTATTGATCATATTACAGACTTTTTTTTTAGATTTTATTTATTTATTTGTTTGACAGAGAGAGAGAGAGAGAGAGAGAGAGAGAGATTGCAAGTAGGCAGAGAGGCAGGCAGAGAAAGAAGAGGAAGCAGGCTCCCTGCTGAGCAGAGAGCCCAATACTGTCCTCATCATGACCTGAGCCAAAGGCAGAGGCTTAGCCCACTGAGCCACCCAGGTGCCCTATAGACTTTATTGTAAGATAAAGCAAACACCATGTTGGAATCTCAGAGCACAACATGATCAACACCTGCAGGGTATTAAGCAACTATTTTCTTTAGTAAATGTATATAAAAGTATAATTTTTTCAGCAGAATTTCTTAGCCCAAGACTTGGAGGGGGTTCAGTTTCAGGCTGAGACAATAATATGCGTTGATTTGTGGAGAAGATGCTAGTGTGTAGGAAATGTTCGGCATGGTAATGTTGGGAAGGTGAATTGAGCCCAGTCTGTCAAGGATTCTGAAATATAGAGCCATTAAATAGTTTTACACCAATTTTAACTAGAATCATTAAACCCTGAAGAAGTAAAATGTCCACTAGAAATTCCAGGTTATGGTGACTAGAGAAAATAATGTTTCTTTTTTTCTCTGGATGGTATATAAACTGTTTCCATAAAAGTAAAGAAAATAAAGCTTATAAAATCTGAATTGAACATTCCAAAATGTTTTCCCAATGAAACAATAAGAATTATAGCAGAACTAAAAAACTAAGAAAAGAAAGACAAAACCAAACAGAATTCCAACATCTCTGTAAGCAACATATATCAAGGGAAGAAAAAGTGATTAGTAATTACAACAAGGCAGGGTATTAAGTGTGTAGGGGAAAGCAAGAGAGGGAATTAATCAAATGTAAGAATAATCTTTCTACACGGAAAATTGGACGTTACACTTTTCAATATCCAATATGGTTTACTCTAAAATAAAATCATTTCAGTCTTTGATTAAAATAACAGAAAGGGAACTATTAAAATCTTTAAGTTCAGAAATTGAAGGGGAAAAATGAACCAGAAAATTGATCATCATTTTGATTCCAGAGAAAGAATTCTAAGAAAATCTTAATTCATTAAAGGATTCAGAATCTGAAAAGTATTGATAAGTGTTCAGAAGAAATGAATATCTGTGGATCAGATCCAGTTCTAGGTTAGCAATAACAGGAAAAATTCAACAGAGCAAGATTTATGACCAGAGTGAGAAAGATCACTGACAGGAGGCCAATGGAAACATAATTGTGTGAGATGGTGTACTAATAAAAATGTAATAAGAAGGTCAAAGGCTTATAGACTCATAAAACATTTTGAAAGGTGAACAATTCACATTATATTCACCAGATAAGAAAAAAATGTGAATGTGGTGTAGCTACTTTATCTGAAGTTTAGGAAAATGCTCTTTGGTAACCCATGCAAATTTGACATGTGCTATGTATGCTAGGACATTACTCAGCAAACCTATTTGATCTCTAACAGAAATGTTTGCAAATGGAAGTTGATAAAAACATAGGAAAGTAGTGGTTTCTTGTAATATTATATTAAGGTACCTCTGATTCTGAAGTGTTATGTCAATCACAACAATGGTTACCAAATATATTACTACTAGCAGCAAAGAATTTTAGATTGAGGAAAACTTAAAATTAAGGCTAATTTTGAGTATAGGAACATTTATATTTATCTAAGGAATTTTAAATATTTAAGATCCATACTAATAGCAGCATAGAAAGACTATGCACAGTGATGCAAACAGAACCCTATTTAGCATCCCCAGTATCACATGCACATACACATATATATATATGCACACAAATTACATGTGCATCTCCTATACTTGATTCTTATTTGATATTTATATTTTATATATTTAAACTGTTGTATATGCCGGTAATTGATACCAAGAATTACAAAATCCTAAAAATCAATAACACAAGAGATAGATAACATAAATGAAAAATAGTCACAAACAGTTAGTTAACAGATGAAGAAACACCACTTGCCAAAAGATTTGAGGAAAGGCTAAACACCATTTGTAGTAAGAGACATATACATCAGTGTTTCCTTTGAAGAAACATTACATGTGCTATCTATTAGAAGCAATTAGAAGTAGACAATACCACATGTTGGAAAAAATATGGATCAGTAGGGTTATTTATCTATTTTGGAGGAGTGGTAAGTATAGAATGTTTAGAAAATGAGCTAATACTATGCTTTTAAATTGAACAGTCACATTTCTTACTACTCAACAATTACACTTCTTGGTAAAACCAAGATAAATTTTATCATATCTGAATCAAAAGTCAAAGAAAAGGTTGTTCATACCATTGTTCCAATAGTAAGAGTTAAAAGAAATAACCTGGAAACAATTAACAGGCCCATTGAGAGGAAAAATGTACACATAATTTATGGTCTAGTCATAGTGGCATATCTTTAAATAGGAGTAATTTTGCAACAATATGAGATGTTTTCTAGTAACTTTATATTGAGTTCCCAAAAAGGAAGTAGAAGAGAAAGAGTGTAATATGACATCATATAATGTTCAACCAAAATTAAATCATGTATTATTTGGACAAACATATATGTGTAATGAAACTTAGAAAACTTAAATAGGAAAGGGATTATGACATCAACTAACAGAAAAACAATTTCAAAGAGGTGGTAGGTTCAAGGAATAGGGAAGAGAACATGGGAAAATATAAGAAACTAGTAATTTCATAGTTGTTTGAGAAGTAGGATCATAAATATGAATCATAATACAAAAATTTTAATTGAGTTATTCTCGCTTTAAAATAACAGAGGGGCTTATATAAAAAAGTAGAATTAGTATAATTCAGTGCATCTCAGGACAAAACAACCATCAGAAGAAATCTGTTATATCGCTTCATATAATGTACATAATTAGTAAGTAAATATATGGTAAATAGGAGAGTCAGATTTTTCACCATTATTTTTATGTTGCCTTAGTTTGTAAGAGTTAAATGTGTGAACTGGTCTGCAAGGGTTATCTCTTCAACTTTCTATAAGTTTCTCAAACTTTCTTAGCCTCATATTTGACATGTGGAAAATTAGCATAATATTTATTTGCTCAGTTATTTGACACATTAAATGTAATTGTGTGTGTGTAAAATAGAACAGTATGTTTTCTTAGTAAATACCAATATTATAGTTCCTACCAGTGGCAGATATTCTTTCACTAATATTATTTGGAGAAGACATTCCATATTAAATCAAAATTTGGATTACCAAACATCATCTATTCAGTAAGCTCCCCTTTCCAGTGATGTCCTTAGATGAAAATTATGGGTAGACTAGTTGTTTATAAAATGCAGTCATACTGCACACAGCATTCATGAAGTTCAGGCAAATACTATTACTTCCTCAATAATGATGCAATTTTATGTCATTAATATAAAATAACTTAATTACAAGATATCGATATAAAAGATACCAGGAATCTCAGGCAAGATGAAAAAGTAGAAGCAAACATTGGAAAAATTCCCTGATTAATGAGGGAAATAGTGACATTTGCTTACAAGGTGCTTGAAGACTTGAGATAGTTTTGGAGGAGTTCATAAAAGCCTTAGGTTGGGGAATATATAGTGAGAAACCTAACACATGGTTTACACATTTGTTCTTAGAAATAAAATGAGCTGAGGAGTGCCTGGGTGGCTCACTGGGTTAAGCCTCTGCCTTTGGCTCAGGTCATGATCTCAGGGTCCCCGGATGGAGCCCCGAATCTGGCTCTCTGCTCAGTGGGGAGCCTGCTTCTTCCTCTCTCTCTCTCTCTCTGCCTGCCTCTCTGCCTACTTGTGATCTCTCTCTGTCAAATAATTAAATAAAATCTGAAAAAAAAAATCTGACTTGGGCTCAGGTCATGATCCTGGGGTCCTGGGATTGAGCCCCTCATCAGACTCCCTGCTCAACAGAGAGTATACATCTCCCTCTCCCTAGGATCTTCCCCCCTGATCATGCTCTCACGCTCTCTCAAAAGAATAATAATAAAAAATCCTAAAGAAAAAAGTGAGCTTAGTTTCAAACTAGTTCAATGGAGTTTCTTGAAGTTCATATTTAAGCTTCTATCTATAGAATCTACCTCATAAGTGTTCTATTTATTCTAAGTACATACAGTAAGTATACAATCACATAAGTGTCAGCTGACTGAATACAAATTAATTAAGAAAGAATTAAGTATGTCAATGGCTGGGGATAGACTACATATATTTTTTTTCTTCTCATCTTATTTTCCTTGATGCCTGAAATGACAGTTCTTGTAATTTCACTTTTAATTCTTTATACATCCAATATCATCATTGCTCTCCATTTTCCTGTTCATAATTCATATGATTAGTTTTGATCTTTGGCCTCATTACCAAACATTCTGGTATATTTAATCACATTAGTTACTTATTTAGCCTGTAACTTTACCTAGAAGATTTTGAAAGATAGCATAAATTGAAATTCACAGTTTCTCTTTGTAGTAATTTGAGTCTGCTACAAATTCAGGGGTTACATGTTACTTAATTTGGTTTACATAATTATGTATAACATCATTTTGCCCTTAGAAGTCTCTTTGAGTCCATTTAAATAAATCATAGTTTTTAATTATTTCTCTGCAAAACAGGTACCTTTAATTTGGGGTCTATTAAAAACTAACGGTAAATTGAAAGTTGTTTGGGCTTAGCTATCATTCTTTTTTTATTTTTATTCCTTGTGATTTCTTAGCTATCATTTTAAAAATTATTGGAAAAAAGCATAAAAATAAGGACTGGATTGCGTGATCAAACTTTAAAAGTAGGTACATAAAAATTAGTTTAAAAGTAGTATCTTCCGTGTTTTCAGATTCATCTTACAGTAATACCAATTGTTTATTAGTAATTTCTTGATTATTTACTAACTTCCACTCTACCTTTTCACTGTACTATATGTGCCAGTTATTGGGAGGTATTTTCCTGTGTCCATCTCCTCTAAAATTCACTTGAAAATATCCCACTGATGCATTCCTTTTTTTTTTTNAGAGATCACAACTAGGCAGAGAGGCAGGCAGAGAGAGTAGGGAGAAGCAGGCTCCCTGCTGAGCAGGGAGCCCAATGCAGGCCTTGATCCCAGGACCCTGAGATCGTGACCTGAGCCGAAGGCAGAGGCTTTAACCCACTGAGCCACCCAGGCGCCACCTTTTTTTTTTTTTAAGATTTTTTTCTGTAGTTGAAAGATAGAGAGAATGTGCTTGTGGGGGCAGGGGAGGATTAGGGAGAGAGGGAAGGAGAAAATCTCAATCAGATTCCCCAATGAGTGCAGAGCCAGATGTGGGGATGTACCCCAAGACCCTGAGACCATGACCTGGGCCCAAATCAACAGTCAGGTGCATCAGTGACTGAGCCACCCAGTCATCCCTCCCATTGATGCATTCTTAAAATTTTAATTTAAAAGATAATTCATCAAAATCAGATTGTCTTAGGGAGAAAATAATGAAATTATTAGGAAGGTTTCCAATTATCAATGTATAATATACCAACTCATATAATAATATCTGAAAGTCATTTGTTAAAATTAACTCTCAACTCCCTTTTTTTAGTATTTATTTTCTAGCCATTAGTTCACATACTGTTGTTATAAATCAGTCTATACAGTGTATTTTATTGGGTTTTTTGAAGATTTTATTTATTTATTTAACACACAGAGAGAGATCACAAGTAGGCAGAGAGGCAGACAGAAAGAAAGGAGGAGGCAGGCTCCCTGCTGAGTAGGGAGCCTGACACAGGCCTCAATCCCAGGACCCTGAGATCATGACCTGAGCTGAAGGCAGAGGCTTTAACCCACTGAGCCACCGAGGTGCCCTATTTATTTTACTTTTATGATGAGAAGTTATAGGTTTCTTATTGAAAGAAGGAACAAAGTGTTTGATAGCATGACATGATTTGAAATTACAATTGATTTTAGATTAATTTTGCAGAGAGATTACTTTTTTGTCCAATGGATCACTGAAGCTATTTTCTTTCTATGTATCTTTTTTCTTCTTGTTCATAATTTCATGTAATATCTAGTGCCGTGTTTACTAATCTTTTACTTTAGGATGTCTAATCTACAGGGTTGTTGTTATTATTTTAATATCAGATATTATAGCTTGCATTACCAGAAACTCCTTTTGGTTCTCTTCTATATTTTTCACTTCTCTTAACACTTTGTTCATGTCTTCCTTCAAATAATAGTTCACAGTGATAATGATAATTTTAATTTTCTTGTCTTCTTTTTTTTAAAGATTTTATTTATTTATTTTAGAGAGAGAGAGCACAAGGAGGGAGGAAGGGCAGTTAGAGAGGAAGAAGTAGATTCCCTGCTGAGCAGGGAACCTGAAGTGGGGCTCAACCCCAAGACCCTGTGATCAAGGCCATGAGCTGAAGGCAGACACTTAACTAAGTCATCCAGGCACACAATTTTTGTGTCTTCTAATTCCATCATCTATGTAATTTTTAGGTCTGGTTTAAGTAATCTCTATACCCACCATGGGGCTTAATTTTACAACCACGAGATCAAGAGTCACATGCTTTACCAACTGAGACAGCCAGGTGCCTCCAGGTCCGGTTCTACTGACTTATTTTTATTTTTTATTTTTTAATTTTTTAGATTTTAAAAATTTATTTGACGGAGAGAGAGAGATTACAAGCAGGCAGAGAGGCAGGCAGAAAGAGAGGAGGAAGCAGGCTCCCTGCTGAGCAGAGAGCCCAATGCGGGGCTTGATCCCATGACCTTGAGACGATGACCTGAGCCAAAGGCAGAGACTTTAACCCACTGAGCCACCCAGGCACCTGCTTATTTTTATTTTTATTACAGACCAGATTTTCTTTCTCTTTTGCATATTTATTACCTTTTTACTTGAAGCTGGACATTGTGTATTTGACACTATTAAGTATCTTGATTTTGTTTTCTTTATCTGGCTTTTATCTGATAAGAAATAGAATTAAGTTACAGTTTAAATTTGCTAGATTTAAGTTTTGTCTTAAAAAGCTTATTGGGGAAGGTCTAGCATAGTTTTTACTCTAAATAGTTGAGATCCTGTACTAAGAATTAATACTTATTTTGTTTCTAATGAATGCCCTGATACACAATCTAGCTTATGGTAACTTGCAAAATTATCAGCAATTTGTGAATTTTTGAGGTTGGTAAGCTCATGACTCCCCACTTACGTTTTGCTCAGGCTTATTAATTTTTTCTATATGTATACACATCTTTATACTCTACAAAGACTCAAGAGTAGCCTTAAGCATGTTTCTGGAGCTATTACTATCATTCATTTATTCATTTATTCATCATTGCATAGTTTCCTCTTCTCTGAGATTCTACCTTGAAACTTCTATATTTCTCAGACCTTTAGTCTATCCATTTGAAATCTGTTTCAGTCTCTTGCACTCAGTGAATCTGCTCTGCTCTATTTGGGATTTTCATCTACTCTCAGAAGTCTGTAATGTGCATCCTGGAAGAAGGAATTGGATATCACAGGGATTATCTCATTTGTTTTCCTCTCTCATGGGCCATAGTCCTACATTGTCTATTATATGATGATAAAAAAACATTGTTTCATATCTTTTGTGTAGTTTTCTCCCTGTTCAAAGGGAGAAAGCAATTCTGTAATAGCTAAAAGCTTGACAATCTTTTTAGAACGCAATTATGAAGAACCAGAATTCTTTTTCTAAAACATACATAAAAAGGAAGATTGTTAGTGTATCAAAGATAGAATTTTAGCTATTTATTTAAAGGAAATGTTTTGGATATTCAGATTATGTAATATTGATTGAAAGGACATATATTTAATCGACTATCTCCCATAATATTTGACAGCTTTGTCAAAAGCTGAGCTTAGTAATTAACTTTTGCCTCTTCATGGAGAAAACATCATTATAAATGTTCAGAGTCTTCAACAGTGTATAGAGGAAAGGGATTAAATGTTGATAATTTTTACAGTCTTGCTGTAGTTTTCAAACTGGAGCAAGAAATAAGAAGAAAAGAACAAATATTTTGGGGATTTTAAATTCAACTAATTTATGATGTATCTTGAAAACCATAATGTGTACAATGTACCCACAAAAAAGGCAGAACTTAGCTTATTGAAGTATGTCAGTAAATATTTAAGAAATACAAAACTGATTGATTCACCCAGTTCAATGCTCCACATTTCCTGACATGACACAGAAAAAAGAAGGAATGTTATGGTACACTAAGAGCCATTTTATCACCAAGCAAGAGAAAGCCTATTACTTGTTCAAGATAAAACATAAAATTTTTCCTATTGTAAACTTAGAAAAAAAAAAGGTTTATACAAATGAGTGTGCTTTATTTTAAGAACTAATATATGCTATTGTTTTATATTTTATAAGAAACATAAAATGTTCAATTAATTTTTTAATGAGTGGGAGTTTTTTAAGTCTGGTGGTAATAGCCACATTAAAGAATGATGAAGCATTCATATATTTAAGATTTGTTCAAAGTATCAGCTGGTGATTCTGGAACTTACAGAAAATAATGGAATGCGCTCTATTGAAGCAACACAGTTACTTTTTTAGATATCATAAGCCATTTTAGATATCACAAACAATTTTTCCCTTCATTTTCCCATTTTGACACCATAGTAAAAAGAGAAAAGGTAACTGAGGGTTACTGGGGGGTGGGAGGGTAGGGATAGGGTGGATGGGTTATGGACATTGGGGAGGGTTTGTGCTTTGGTGAATGCTGTGAAAGATGTAAGCCTGATGATTCACAGACCTGTACCCCTTGGGCAAATAATAAAAATAAAATTAAAAAAAGAAAAAGAAAAAAAGGAAAAAAAAAAAAAGAGAAAAGGTGAAAGGGAAATGAGGAGAAGTTTTATTCAAATTTTTAACAAAAGTTGGTCCTGATCTATTTATGTACAACTTCAGTATGAGCCTACTTATAAATGGTATCTGCAAGTCATGACAGAATACACTCAATCAAAATTTGTGGTTGACAGTCATGAATGGATACTAATTAAATACCATTACATTCTGGACTCCAAGAAGTCAAATTCTTTTTAGGGAACTTCCACTCCATTTCCCTTGGTCTCCTTAAAATCATAGATTATAGGGTATGTATATACAGTATTAGTATGATATTTTACTTTATAGTTTGTTCTCCTAACACAAACTGGGGTCCATTAACACAAACCTGTGGGAGAATTCAGATATATTTGGAAAGGGCTGAATAACTCAGTGATTTCTAGGAGTTTAAAAAATCCATAAAAATATCCTGATTTTCATGTAACTCACTTGGAAAGAAGTACACCCCTAGTTATCAAAGCTCATGATGAGTATTAATTATTATTGAAAAATTCCTAGATATAAAGTGAATTTAGAAATGGAATGAAGTAACTGTAATTTTAGTCAACTTGCCTATTCTTGGAGAAATATAATCTTTCCAGTAGGGAAACTCAATTCTTGTAGACCTTGTTTCGTCACCTCCTTTGGTCCACACCAAAGATGTATGACTCAGGTTCTACAAATCAGAACTCTTTGTTCTCTTTGCTACAAACATACATTCAGGGAGAAACATTTTTTATTATGTAACTCAAGAAATTTCTCCTTTTCTTTGCTTAAGGTATTCTGGGATGGGTTTCTATAGTAATTCTACTTAATATATATATATATATATATATATATATATATATACATACATATATATGCTGAATTACTATTAAATTTGTATAATTGGTAATTGATAATTTGATAACATGAATAATTGACAGCATTTGTATATTTCAGTAATTGTTAAAATTTCTTTTTAGAAGGGTAAAATAATTGATAATTTGAATAAATTCTGTGTTAACGAAGTTTCAAGAGACTTGTTAAAACTAATCTCAGAACTTTTGGAACACCTTGGTGGTTCAGTCAGTTAAACATCCGCCTTCTGCTCAGGTCATGATCTCAGGGTCCTGGGACCTTATCCTGCATCAGGCTCTCTGCTCAGCGGGAGGTCTGCTTCTCCCTCTTCCTCTGCCTCTGCCCCCCAACTCATGCTTTTTCTCTTTCAAAAGTAAATAAAATCTATAAAAAACCAACCAAACAAACAAACAAAAAACTAACCTCAGAATTTTTGATATGCTAGTATGTGACACCACTCAAAGAAGGGCCATAGTTTGCTAATTATCCAGACATATTTGAAAACATACGTATTTCACTAACTGACATCTCTCAGGACACTCATGTTCATTGACAGACACTAGCAAAACTGGGCCGGGGTTATTTTTGTAAATAAAGTTTTATTAGAATACAACTATACACAGGTTTTTGTCTGTTTTATTTTGTTTTGTTTTAGTGTATTCTCTGTGCCTGTTTTTGTGCTATAGCTGAGTTGCTATGGTAACTGTATGCCTCACAAAACAATGTATTATAAATTTGGAAATTCACAGAAACAGTAAATTGCGATCTCTATTTATATGAACAGTTTGAGTGATTATATTTACATGGACTTTTAAAAATACTTCCAATCATTAAATAAATAATTTAATCTGAATAAGACTATTAGCATATATGACCTTTGGAAAGCTAGAGAGGTAACTGAAAACTAAAATTCTTTGAATATGGGTTATTTGTATTTATTCTAATATTTATTTAAGCTCTATGAATCTGGGCTACATTCTTATCTTCTTGGTATTATAGAGAGGAATAAGGTGGTTCAGACTCATTCTTTGAATTTCAATTCAGTAAGATTGAAAAGTGCTAGATTATTTGGATAACATCATATGACAAATGTGTGCAAGGGAATAATCATTTCTTTTCAGAAACAATTTAAAGCTTGAACATTCCATTAAAATAGGGTACAATACATAGTTACTTCGGTCTCTTTTCTTTTATGGGAGACATATAGAGATTCTGAGCATGATGGGTTTTAATAACCAAATTTTTTTATTTTTCTGCAGGATAACTGTAGACAGAATGGTGATATCTATCCTTCTGTAGATCTCACTCACTATTTTAATGAAATACTCATGTCTATAAACCACATTACATTTGACTGGGAAAGGGAGACATTAATAAAATAAAATATGTTAAGACTGAACATGTCCATTTCAAGCTCTCACTTGTCATGTAGAAGTCCATTTCTCTGCCACCAATTTTTATACATAAGTTGGTTTATAAAACATTTTATAGTAAATGCTTTTGAGATCATTTCCTTCAGGGTCTTAGAATAAAGTATTTATTTAGAAATAAGCAATGATTTTAACGTAGTAACTATTTGGGGTTATCTTGCCTTTTAAATTCTGCCTACACCATTAATTTGAAAACATTTACCAGTGCCCTTCCTTTAGGCATTAAACTTTGTAAGGTTTTTTTTTTTCCCTTTTGACCTGTCCTGCAACTCAGGGAAATTATTCTGAAATAATTATCCCAACAGAACTTAGTGATCAGTACATCAGCAGACTTGTATGTCTTGGGAGCAAAATCAGCAAATTAAAAGGGCATTTTATGAAGAACAGGTCATTTAGGCTAGTTCAACTCCTGAACCTGCAAGCAAAACCATAATAGAGAGCTATTTTCTTAATGTCCTTGAGTTTACTAGAACAAAATCTTCTCGAGTGTTTTACACAAAGAGCTCTGTTCATAAGAAATTAGGTCAAACTATTAAACTTAACTCTGTTTGATGTAAAATAAAACTGCTTATTGCAGATCTAACAAAACACTCTGTGTCCTATTAGGTTGCCTTCAAAGAATGTCCTAGATAACCTTACAGTAATTTAAAGCACAAGCTAACTTTAATCTGTCTTGTCTACTCTAGGTCTCAAGCACATTAGAATATACTTGAAAATGCAATCTTGCAAAAACAAAATAATTTCTTGCTGATTATATGTTTCTTTTCAACCGGTCACCAATGCTTTAATTTCTCTGTATTTCACACATAGCAGAGAATGTTAAGATAATCAAAGGTAAAATAAAAGAACTAGGTTAATTAATATTAAATTGATGAGGCTTTGAAATATATATAGCTATGTATAAAGTATCATTTCCTTTTTTGTGTGACCTAAACAATTCCTTCCAATCTCCCTTCCTATTTTTCCCTTTGCTTATCAGTGGATGATTATTGTAGTTCACTTCATGTAGAACTCTATTTTCCTCTTTCATTTCCAAAACTGATAGAAGAGGGAATTTTATTCTCTATTTAATACCAAAACAATAATATAAAAGGTAATTCTCTAATTATGAGATTGAAATATATTGGGTTTTTTTTTGCACCATGAAGCAAGATTATTTAAGAACACATATATGTTAATTCAGTATATTCTAAATTTCTTTGCCTGTAAGACAGGTAAAGATGCATTAAACAAAATAGAATGCTTCTGTGTTATTCCACAACAAGGCAACAAGAGACTCTTACATATTTTTTAAAATTATCTATAAACTGTTGATTGGCATATTTCTATTAAAATATCTGACAACCTAACAGTGTCAGATAAGTTTTGCTGCATGACAAAAAATCCCCACATGTATTAGTTTGAATGTTATTTTAGTTTATGAATGATCTGTGAATTTTTTCTCTTCAAGGTCAGGCTCATTTAGTTTGAGCAGGGCCCTCTCATGGGCTTTTTATAGTTGGCAGGTTAGCTAGAGACTGACTTGTACAGAATGGCCTCATTCACATGTTTTGTATTTGCTGGGGATATTGTTTTTGATGTTTTGATTTTGGCTGGGAATAATGGAATCTATGTCTGTTGTTTTCATCCTATAGACTATCCTGAACTTATTCACACAGCAGTAAGAATGTAAACCTTAAGGTCCTCAAGCATTACAAAATTTTGCTTGTGTCGAAGTGGCTACTTTCTTATTGGTCAAAGTAAATGACAAAATCTTCCCCAATTCAAGGGATGGAAAAGTCTCCCCATTCTGATGAGAGGCACTGTAAATCTCACTGCAAGAGAAATAATATATGAAAAATAAGAATTTATGTACATTTGTGAATTCTTTCAAAATAGAACACAATAGATGTACCTAGGGGGCTCAATAGGTCAAGTGTCTGACTTTGGCTCAGGTCATGATCCCAGGGTCCTGGGATGGAGCTCTACATCTGGCTCCCTGCTTAACAGGGGAGTCTGCTTCTCCCTCTCCCTCTGCTCCTCCCCCAGCTTGTGTTCTCTCTCTTTCTCAAATAAATAAATAAAATCTTAAAAAAAAACCACTGTATTTGAATTTTTTTCTATTTTAAAATCTAAACCAATTATCAGGAATTAAAAAAGAATTAAATTATAATTCAAACTGTGATTTAAATTACAGCTATCAGAATATGTCATGTTAAACAAAGTAATTTTATTGACTCAAGGTTCCTTAGCTCTCCCTTTGCTCATGGCTTTGTCCATATCAACTCACAAGACTCCTGCCTTCTTCAAGGTCTTTCCCTCTCCTCTGGTTCCAGATGCTCTTACAACTGGCTTTTCCTCAGTATTTATGCCTTAAACCATAGACTACCAAAAAAAAAAAAAAAAAAGTCTTCTCGGATGAACTTAGAGAATCTCAGATATGTACTCTCTTATATGAGAAATTATTCATTTTCTTCCTGCACTTATGGTAACTTAAATTATGTTACCTAGTTATTGGTTTCTTATTCAATTTCTGTCTTTTTATAATGGTGTAGAGAGACCTGGTATGCTGTAATTCTACAAAGATGTAGAATAGAATAGTGCTTGGCAAATGCATAAAAAATTCAGTATATTTGTTGCATTTATAAATGTTGAATGATAAATTAATGACTTTTAGCAAAGTGGCTAAATTTCTGCTAAATAACTTGCTTACATGGGCTATTATGCAAAAAGACCCAAGTCTCAAGACATTTGTGTAAACATTTTTTATATAGAAGAAAGAGCAATCTCTGAAATCTTCTTTGCTTAAAGCAAAGAGATTTATTTTATTTTAAAAATACATTATATAAAAAAAATAAAAATACATTATATATAACATTCATCTAACACTTCACATTTATATTTTCAGTTACTCTTCAATAAGTGACCAATATTTAATCTGTCATTACTAATAGCTTTCATATTAACACCATGCAATTTTTCCCATAATAATCTTAGCTGTCAAGAGAGGATTGTATGCACAGAAACCAGTAGTAACTTAAATTAGTTTTAGATCATTTTCCAAGTGTATTTATATATTTTTCTAAATGGAAAAAAATATAATATATAGGCATTTTTATATGTAAAGGTTTTCATTAAATAATGATTAATAGTATAATAAAATGAACATGTTTTGATAATCTCCTGTGTCCTAGGTGACACCATAAAAAAGAATAGAAATATTACATAAATATTTTGAAGTCAATGTTGTTTAATACGTTAAATAATTTAATCCCAGTTTAATGTATAATAGATGTTAATTAGTCATGGTTAATGGCCAGAAATGTCAAATTATTCAATGAGATATTATAGTTTGACATCATATAGTGAAATTTTGTATCATTGTGAAACTTGTCTTCTTCAACTACAGATTGTTGGTGACATTGGGAAACCCACAGTATTTCTGAATTTCATTTCCTTGTTTGTGAAATGGGGGTACACATTACGATTTTTTATAGCTATCTTCTTTCATAGCATTTTTTAAATTAACATATAATGTATTATTTGTTTCAAGGTTACAAGGTCTGTGATTCATCAGTCTTACACAATTCACAGTGCTCACCATAACACGTATCCTCCCCAATGTCTATCACCCAGCCACTTTATCCCTCCCACCTCCCCTCCCCACCAGCAACCTTGCTTACCATTTTTAAAAAATTTCTGTTACCACTTCCTCTGCATTATTTATTTTTGCTCTTCAAGTAACAAATTTTTCTTTTGGAACTGACAATTGTGCTCCAACTATCTGTGTTGTACATTTAATGTAAGGTTTGAGTTTTTATTTTGTCTGCACTCCTTGCATATATAGACTTCATTTTCATCACAGCTTGCATGTCCTGCATATCTATATAATACAAAACAAAATTAAAATCTTCCTCTTTCCTTTAGAAAATATTTCTCATAGATAATATTAATGCAAAAAAAAACCACCTGCTGAAACTTCATTTTGTTAAGCTTTATGCTATTTGATGTAAATACACACACACATACACACATTAACTGCTATTTTCTTACTATTGTGACATTTGTATTATTATCCAAGTTGTACACATGATCAAAGTATGGCTTAAAATGATCAACAAATTTCTTGTCCAAAGTTATACACCTGCTAAGTGCTAGAGCCAAGATATAAATGGAGGTTTTTTTCTGATTCTAAAACTCATATTATTATGCATTTGCTGTGGATTTGCTAATTTTGTGTTGTGTAAATCATTTTTTCCTTCATTTTTAGAACAATGATTTTCTTTCACTGGACATATTTTATACAATGTATTCAAATATTTTAAATAAAATATTTATTTTGGAAGAAGAAACAGATCTTCAATATTAGTATTTATCAACTAATAGAGGTGTGTGTTTCACAACATTGATTAATTCATTTCTTCTATGACAGTGCTATCAGTACTTAAGTTGGAGGGGATAGATGGCATTTAACCCTTAGACAAATAATGAAATTTCTAGTGTAACGTAGATATTCATCACGGATTATTCTGCTTAAGTGAGGCAGGGTATTTTCTTCCAGTTGTCTACTTTCCTTAATGTGAGGTATTTTATGTTTCTGATTAATTAAAACATAGCATATAAATATCTTCCTAGATTTAGTTCTTTAAATACTGCGTTCCTTGAGAGCATTTGTCTGAGCTGATCTGCCTTTGCAATACTGACTGGTTTATTTTTAATCCAGTCTGAAATATGCCAGCCCATTTCACAAAAGCTCACTTTTGCTAGTAGCTTGGCTGAATTGAGTTTTGGGGAGTTTAAACCACCACTGGATATTTAAAAGTTCTGATGTAGAACGGAGAAAAGGTTAACTTCCTTTCTTTCTTTGAATTGGCTTCTGAATAAGTGCAAAAAAAATTTTTTTTCCAATTATGCAGCTCCGAGCCTCTGACATCAGAACAGAAAACAATCCTGACTCTACCTTGAGGAAAACTTGCTTTATTTTAGAATTCTAGATTTTAGTGTACTAGGTTGAATTGTGTACCCTCAAAAGATATGTTTGAGTCCTAATACCTGGTACCTGTGAATGTGACTTCATTTATGTTTGCAGAAAAAAGAGACATAATGTATTAGACGCTACTAATAAAGACATATGTTTTCCAAGGGTTTTGTCTTTATTCTATTTTTTCCAAGAGTTGAAAAAATATGTAATATAAGATGCCACTAAAATGATATGATTATGACAATAACTATTATTGTGTAATATTGTATATTTTCTATTATAAAATATTGTATAACTAAAATGTCTCTGAATATTCAATATGGAACCAAGAAGTTTCATAAAATATAAGTGTTTTGGTTTATGTTATCACACTTTCATTATTTGAAATAAGAATATAAAATTATCACTATTTGAAACTGGGAAATCAGAAAAAATAGTTTTTATGTTAACAGTGAAATTACTCCAAAAATTTTAAACATGAGGGAAAAATTCACCTGCATTACTGAAACATATAAATACATGTTTTTCCTAAAAATGGTGACAATAAATGTTTCTTCAAATAAAGATAGTTTAAAAACCCTTTAATATATTTTTTAAAAATCCTATTATTTTCCTGAAGGTTATCAGTGGCTCCTGTTTTGTTTTTTCCAGTCAGGATTTTGAAGAGGTAAGTGCACCCTCATGTTCGCTGAAGCATTATTCCCAATAGCCAAAATATGGAAACAACCCAAATGTTTATCAACAGATGAATGGATAAAGAAAATGTGTTATATACATACAATCGAATATTAATCAGCCTTTAAAAAGAAGGACATCCTGCATATTTTGTAAAATGGATGAAACTACAGGACACTAAGTCAAATAAGCCAGTCACGGGACAAACACTGCATGAGTTCACTAATAGGAGGTATCTAAAATAGACTTATAGAAGCAAAAGTAGAATGATGGTTTTCAGGGCCTGAGGGGAGGAAGAAATTGTAAATTGTTGCTCAGATGATATAGTTTCTACCATACAAGATGAATAAGTTCTAGAGATCTGCTGTACCATATAGTGCCTATAAATAACAATATGGTCTTACGTACTCTATGAAATGTTAAGAGGGGGCACTGGGTGGCTCAATTGGTTAAGCATTTGCCTTCAGCTCAGGTCATGATCCTGGAATCCCAGAATCAAGCCCCATGTGAAGCCCCACACCTGTCTCCCTGCTCCACAGGGAGTCTGCTTCTTGAAATACTAAATATACTATATATTTTCAATTATTATAACATATAATGCATAATAAATATCTATGAAGCACTAGTAGAATACTCAAAAGTCAGAGAATGGATACTATGGGTATCAAATATTAAAGTGTGTTGAAGGAAATGAAAATTAAAATTGATATATCATATTGCATATCAACTTAATTCTTTAATAAGGCTTTGGTAGCACAAATACGTTCAGACGTTGTTCTGAATTTAAAATCTACATAATATAAAATAAAAATAATATTTTGATTTAAGGTTTTCATTTGTAAGTAGTTGACAAAATTTGCCTAGGTTAAATTCATAGAAATAAAATTACTGAATTACAATTATAAATCGTGTAAGAGTTCTCAATATGTGTTGTCGATTTATTTTCCAGAAAGATAATGTAAATTTATAAAAATTTTAATTAAATATTTTCATTAATTTAGATGAATTTTTAAATGAATCTTAAGTGAGATCAATTATATAAACTAAAATTAAATTTATTTTTTATGTACCCAAATAATCTTTGTACTAAACTCTTACATTTTTCCTTGAAATCAAATGTAAAAAGATTTCAAAAAAACAAGTGAATTAACCTGTAATTTCCTTTACTTATTAATACTTTTAATATTTTATTCCACTACAAATTTAACCTGAAATAAAAATGTGTATTTAGTTTAAATGTAACAAATGGATACAAAATAGCAAAGATTCAAATCCTGACTATACGTATAGGTACTATTTAATCAATATTAAGATTTGATTTGATATCTGAGTGTTCCTCTAATTTTTAAGTTTTAAAATGTTTTGTCAATTTTTGTACTAAATTATTATATTACATTTTCAAGTCTTTGGAAAATAGGAAATACACTTAATTTTTCCTGGTAGGGGGGCCTCTGTGACTCCGTCAGTTAAGTGTCTGCCTTCAGCTCAGGTCATGGTCTCTGGGTCCTGCTTCCTCTCCCTCTGCAATTCCCCTTGCTTGTGCACCCACACTCTCTCTCATAAATAATAAATAAAAATCCTAATTTTTTTCTTGATATGCATTGAGCACTTATCATTTGTTATTTCCTCACTATAATAGTCTACTTTTTTTTTCTTAAGATTTTATTTATGAGAGAGAGAGAGAGAGAGAGAGAGAGAGGGAGAGAGAGTGCATGCAAGCTGGGGGAGGGACAGAGGGAAAGAATCTCAAGCAGACTCCCCACTGAGCACAAAGCTCAACTAAGGGCTTGATCTCAAGACCCTGAGATCATGACCTGGGCCATCCAGGCAAGGCATTCATATAATAATCTACTTTATTAAGTATCCAATCCATGTTTTAAAAGAAAGTCAAAATATCCCACATGATTATTAAATGATAAGGCATTTATTTAATTCTAGCTTTTTATCACAAAAACACAATAATCATAATTTACCATTTATCAGGGTGATTTTTAAAATTATTGTGATCAACTGATAAATTCTTCAGAGAGAAATACTCAAACATATAATGTAGGTAACAGTGATGAACTAGTTTAAGGCTTAAAAATTGGGCAAAAATGCATTATTTCAGAATCCTATGAACCCCCTCAGGGTCTAGAGTGTAAATAACTTATTTTATCTGTTTCGATAAATCTTATTCTAATTTGGTTATTTAGATTTAAGAACTGAACTGGAATGTAATTTTTTAAAGTTGCAAAATAATTTTTTAGGATGCCTTTTAGAGTTCAAGGCATGAGTTTAAAGGGACACAGCATGATTGATTATAAATGATATAAACAAATACATCTATATTCCTTTACCCATACATTTTCATTGGTCTATAGTGATACTGCAGGAATTCTAACCATTGAAGAGATACTTTTGCGACAATGCATTATAACCCCCTTTTAAAATCGGGAGTTTTAATCCAAATTTGTGCGTCAGATTAGAAAATTAGTTCCTGCTAAAATCATGAAGGCAAGTAACATGGCATAGACTATTTCAAGCAGTGGAAAGATACAATTTTGAGTATCTGAGATAGGCTTATTAAAATGTGCAGAGTTTCCAGTTACAAATTTTCATATTAGCTTCTCAGTGCTGTTTATCTTTCCTATTAAAATTTATACCAATTGAATTAATTCATTTTTTAATGATTATTTGATGAGTGCACTAGATTGCAATCTTCATGCAGGAAGAGACTGTAGACTTTTCTGTCCTTCAGCTTACAATTTGCACCCTGAGCCTTAGTAAATTTTCCAGCATATAGCATACACTCAGTAAATGGCTATTACATGCATGCTTGAATGGGTGAATTATATATGTATTATATACAGTAATGCATTATATATAATATATACATTTTATATACACATTATATATAATATTACACAATATATATGTGTATATTATATATACACAATGGGTGTGTTCATGTGTGTGTATATATATATATATATATATATACATATATATACCTTTTAAATATAACACTGTTAAAGAACTGCATTATTGTACTTGCTTTAGTACATAAATTATTTCTAAATTGTTCTTCCACCAAGTTTCAGTCTCAAGTAAAATTTATGGGAAAAGAGAAATTGGAATGTGAAATTTCATATTATGAGGAAACTCCAAAGAAGATATTTATTGCCAGAAACTATATGTATTTTGTTCAAACATAGGAGCAAGACAGAATGCAGTATCTTTATATTTTGTATTTTCTTTAAGGAAGAAATGCTCCCAATGAATTTATTTAAAAAAAAATCCATTCACCCAATGATTCCTTCAGAAAAATTGGAATTTGCTTATTTTTTGTTTTGTTTTGGATGTTTTTTTAAACACTCGAGTAGCTCCAATATGAGAACTGTTAAAAGATAAACTGAGACCTATTAAAATTTTTGAGTTTATTTGAACAAAACCTGGTTTGACTCAGGCAGCATCCAATCTAGCAGATAGAAAGGAGCTCCTTGGAGCTGTACACAATAAAAGACTTTTATGGGAAGAAGGGAACAGAATCAAGGAAGTTATACTGGTGAAAAAGAGGGCTGGTTATTGCAAGGTTACTTTTTTTAGGGGATGACGGGGGTCCATCAGACAGATCACCTAACTAGTGCTGATCAGGCATTCCTGACTGACTGGTTTAAGAGGACATTTTGGGGAGAGTCAAAGCCATAATTAAGCTTCAGTTTAGTGACATAAGGCCTCTCTTAAGTTACTCTATTTGGGAACTGTTGTCTTGATTTTAAGGAGTACCCACTAATCCCTGTAATTTTCAGCATGATTGGTCAAATCACTAACTACGCCAGCATCAGAACCCCCTGAGGGGGGACCAGAGGGACTTTCCTCAGAAATGACAGAATATCATCAGAAATTATGAATTTGATATGAAGAAAATCATTCCTAGTGCTTATTATAGTATTTATTGTAAGGTGCAGAAAACACTCATTTATCCAGCATAGATAATTAGAAAAAGAAATCAATTCACAGTTTGAACAAAGGTTTTTTTTTGGGGGGGGGGATTATCTTGTTAACGACAGAAATTTCTAAATTGTGACAATTTGTTTTATTTGTTGTATAGTTTTACTTTCATGTAATTTTTATATCCTTTAAGTCTTTACATATGTCTTATATTTTATATAAATAATACAGTTAAAAGCAAAACAAAATAGTCCTTTATGAACTTTCTGAAAAACAGAAGAACATTACTATACCTGAGCATCATATGCGTAAAAACCTGCACAGGAAAATTTGATTTTCCATGTATACTACCAATTAGTCTAAATCTAGTATTAATCTAATATTACTGTGTGTATGGTTTTTATTGCCTTTTATTTCGATAACGTGTGTTAGTGATGTATATAAAGACAATTAAAGCCTTTTAAGATATATAAGAAAATAAAAATGTTGACAGGTAGATCACTTTCTGTTTTACATGATAAATGACATGTCACATTTTCTAAATAACATTGTTAAAGAACACACAATCAATAACTCTACATCCTTGAAACACAATCTCTCATTAAATTACAGATGAAGCAAAAGTATATTGCCAGCTTTGTTTGCCACATATACACACAAAGACAACTACTACCAGCAAAGCCTGAAGTTGTCTATTTGCCTCATATTTAAAAATTATATTGCAACTTTCCTAAAATTTTGATTTAATGTTTGTTATGACCACACTCAGAGGCAGAATCACATTAATGATTATAAGCAGTAGAAACAGTTTCTACTGCTTTACATCAAACACTGTATGTGATGTTATTTCCTTCATTATGCAGTGCATCTGTGCATACCGATAAAATTGGCAAATAGAAAAATAATCTTACAAAAGAAATGTATTTGTAAGATTAAAATTAATTGCTGATTCAAGAAAAAGTTAAAACAAAATATAATGCTTGTATAAATAAATCATTTTTATCAGTTTTATAAAGAGTTTAATTCTGGTCCTGTGAAAGTCTTTATTTATGTAAAAACTAATTTATAGTGGATTACTAAAAAGCTCATTATTTTATTTTTAATAAATCCATCTTATTTCGCTAAAAAGGACAGTAATGAAATTTGTTTGATAGTTGCCCAGTAAACATACATCTCATAAAAAGCTGGGGAAATAAATAGTAATTACATCATAATAGCCTCCATTTACAAATATAATTTACTTTTCTACTGAAAAAATTTATACTAAGCTTATGAATGTTTAGTGCTTCAGAGAGAGAATGCTATGACCTCATTTAGCAATTAGTTTCCTTTCTATGCTCCATAAAATTGAAGAGATTTACAAAGCAAGTGGAAATACTAACTTTTATAATGATGAGCCATCTGGCACTCAGTTTACTATATTTATGCTTAGCAGAGAGTATAAAATTATAGTTCTTGCATTTTTTCTTTTTTTACAAAATGAGGTTACTACTCCTATTATGCTTACAAATTAGCAAGAGGAGGATGACAAAAAAAGTTTCTGGTTACTTTAAAAAATGGATTCTGCAGAGACTAACATTTTTCTTGAGCTATTTTGAATTATAATAAATTTTAGAATGTTTACAAACACGAAATACTATGTTTATTAGAAAAATCGCCCAGGTGAAATCCATGATACAGTTAATTTGGCTTAGGAAGCATTTGACTTCTGGTCCAAATGTGCTCTTAAACAGAGACAGGGGCATTGTCTGTGACCTCCTGCCTGCTCTGTATCTCTTCAACTGAGTACATTCTGTTTGAAATGGATATATTTATACTTGGTGATAGGATAATCTATAATTCATCGTAAAGGATTGTATATGTCTATAATCAGATAAATTTTAATCTCTAGTTGAGATGGAGAGACAGAGTTATGAATATGAGATGTGTTGGATTTAGCTAATAAAAGAATGGAAACTACACTACACAATTTATTAGCTGTGTGGTTATAGTCAGCAATTTACATCCACTTGGGAGCAGCTCCTGTGTCTTAAAGACAATGGTAAAGAATATCAGCATTTTATTTCTCTAATTTATGTTATGTAAAGTACTAAGAGTACTTTAAGCAAAATTCTTAGCCTAGTTTACATAAAATTTGGTCCCTTTCACGTCTTGTGAATTAGCTACAAAGGGTCCAGCATAATCAAATGATTTGGGGAGAGCAATGATCAAATATATTGGTGAAAATGCATTAAAAAAAAAGTGCATCTCAGGGCACCTGGGTGGCACCTGGGTTGGACCTTTGCCTTCAGCTAGGGTCATGGTCTCAGGGTCCTGTGATGGAGCCCTGCGTCGGGCTCTCTGATCGGTGGGGAACCTGCTTCCCCCTCTCCCTCTGCCTGCCTCTCTGCCTACTTGTGATCTCTCTTTCTCTCTGTCAAATAAATAAATAAAATTAAATCTAAAAAAAATTGCATCTTATCTCACTTCAAAGGAGAGTGAGGGTAGATCATACTTCTTTAAACATTCAAACATTCAAAACTGGCTCACCCAGTTTTATTTTATACATAAATGGGCATAATTATTCTATTAACATAACCATGCCAATTTTCTGGGTATGATTGAAACATTTATCACTGTTAAGCCCATTTAGAAAAAAATCACCATAGCTCTTGTTTGTGCTGTCTTGGTTATGCATTGTCAATTTGAAAATCATCCTATATGATCTCATCTCAAGCAACAAAAAATAATGAAAATTTTATATGTAGAATTATCTTTTATAGGAGACAAATAAAATATGTATACTAGTTATATTTTTAATATCAATTTAGTGCATATTTATGTTATTTTGGTGTTACACAATCAACATCTCATAATCAGAACCCAGTATTTTGAGTTGTCATACTCACAAATCGATAAATTATTTTTCAGGTTTAAATTCCATGGAGTTTTGAATACTAGATCAAAGTATTATTTTATAATGGGAGTAGTGCTTAGCTCTGAAGCTCATGGTCATTGCATTGAATTTAAGACTAAATACTTTATGCTAGTTTCAAAATAAAGAGCATAAACTATGTGGTATATGCAGTAACACATATGGGAGCATAAACCCAGAAAACTTTCTAGTATTTTTTTTTCATAAGTCAGAAAGATTAGCTTTGCTTGCATATAACAATGTGCTATCACTTTGTAATGCGAACAGAAAAGATTAAATCAAAAAATGTAAATGTAATCAGTTTTAAAGCCATCTGAAGACTCATCATCTAAGATATAAATTATAGGCTTTCCATGCTGCTGAAAACTTAATAGCCTTTATTTCTAGAATACATACTATGTTGAAAGTGTGATGTTTTACATGGCTTAATGAGAATTCAAATCAGAGTATTTCTAAAAGGAAAGTATTGGTTCACACTAGGTCAACCATGATAAAAACCTGTTCCCGCAGCTATCTGAATTACTACATAAATCCATTCTCTTGTCAGTTGTAACTTGTTTCAATTGGTCCCTCATACCTTTCAGATAAAATGTAAATGGACTGTTGCAGTCTATAAATGGATTAGGTCTTTCATACATAGATTTATCTTGTATATTTAATTTGAAGAACCCTTATTGTAGGGGCACCTGTGTGGTTAAGCATCTGCCTTCGGCTCAGGTCATGATCCCAGGGTCCTGGAATGGGATCGAGTCCCACATGAGGCTTCCGGGTCAGTGGGAAGCCTGCATCTCCCTCTCCCACTCCCCTTGCTGGTGTTCCCTCTCTTGCTGTGTCTCTCTCTGTCAAATAATAAATAAAACCTTAAAAAAAAGGAGAACCCCTATCGCAATGCCAGAATGATCAGACTCATTAATATGCATCACAAAGATCATTTCCAAACTTTTAAAACCCCTTTTTGGGAGTACATAAGATTTGTCACTGATTTTTTTTTCTTATACCAGTCTAAACTGGAATTATCAATAGCAATATAACCTGCCACTGTCTTGTTTTTTAGGAATCATAAAGGTGATGTACTTTAAAAGATGGGGTCTATTGATTCTTGTACTCAGTTCATGATGATAATCTTTCTACCACCTGAAATATTTGGAAATGTTGACAAGAAATTCAAGAACGATAAGATGTGATTAATATGATATCAAACTTTAATTAAAATAAATTAATTTTATTTGAATTAGGCTGAAAAATCTATAGGAAAACACGGAAGTGGATGAGGACTTGAGATTCGTACTGTTGATATTTTATGAATAGATTTGTACCCAACAAAACTTTGATCCTCATCATTAGTTTATCATCTGAATGGAAGACTAAAACCATGAAAGATGTAGTTTGGACACACTTAAAAACAATTTTAATCATATGCGTCTACCAAACTTGTGAAAATTGTTTTTATATATTTGGATGAAAGAGTTCAGGATAAAATCTGGTGTGCAGAGTGAGATCAGGCTGAAAGTAATTGGTTGATAATCACACCTGATGAGATTTAAAGATACAGGGTCACAATGGGGTTGGAGAACAGATTGTGTCAGGCCTGAGATGTGTGGATGAGGGGGTCTGATACATGTATCATAACACATTTTGGAAATGAAGTGCCTCGTGATGAGGGCTGAGTTGAAGTGAGGTGGAAAAAATGACCTCTATGGGCATTTTAATCAATAAATATTTCAGTAAGCTAAATGGTATAGAGAAATGTATTAAAGCCGAACAGTAAAGAAAGATGCAGAAGAGCAACTGTGTTTTGGCAAAGCCATCCTTTTAAAAGGCTACTCTTGATTAAGTTACATTGTTCACTTTTCTCAATGAAGACGGGAGAATGTCTCTTAGAAAGTATACCAGACAGCTTCTTCGTTTTCAGTGCTTTAACACTGAAGTGCTTAATTTCTCATGTATTTATGGTGGAATTTTTCTCAAATTTTAACGTCAGAATGTGTAGAGCTGCCCTTAGTATTTTCAAGGATACTTAAACATCCTTTAATTGAATATTAATAGTAATTTAGTTCTACTTACTATTGATAAATATTTTCATCGGTAAATATTTTTGTAGTTAAAGTACCAGGTAAGGTCTGCAATGTCTAATTTGTTTCAATTATAATCTATTTTCCTACTGCCAATTAAGCACCATCTTGTTGCTTACACTGTATGTGTGTATGAGTGTGTGTGTGAGAGAGAGGAGAGAAAGTGATTTCCCATGTGTGTATTTACATGTATAGTCATACCACACACACGTATACATGGGCACACATGCTTTCTCTTGATCTCCTGTCCCTCTCTGACTACATTTCCGTAACGTATTTCTAATGTCACCTTCCCTTAGGTTACTCTCCACAATGTGGCAAATGAGCCATACATTTTTTACTGGAAGTATCACCATATATCTTTCATGAATAATATAATAGACTTCCTATTGGTTTTAGTCTAAGCCAAAGCTTTTATCAAACCTGTGATAACTTTATGTCATTTGATCCCTGTTTATATCACCAACCTCATCTGTCAAACACTCATTTCTTCTTCTCTGCACTCTGATAAAAATGTCTTTTAATTTTATAAACATACAGAATTCTGTGTCCATGGCCATTACATATGGTGTTCCCTCTGCCTAAGAATTATTCTTGAAGTCTGTGCTTGGTGACATCTACTGCACCCTACATTTGAAAGGGACTCAGGATCTTCCATTAGGTAGCTTCCTGAGAATCTTGTATGTCTCCTTCATGGCTGATATGGCCATATTCCAGCCTGTCTTTCTTACTCATATGGCAGATAACTGAGGATAGAAACTTGCCATTTCTGTTTTCAACATTCCTAGGACTAGTTCACTGACCAGCATATTGCTTAAACAGCCTGAAGGAATAAACACGATATGAAGCAGTACATGGTTAAACATAAAGTGTCACATTGAATCCCTTTCCCTCTTTCTCTTGGGTACTGCCGTCCAAATGAGGTATTAAATGTTGCGAAACTGTCTCAGTGTCCATGCTTCTGCCCAGTGACAATTTCTCTTACAACTTCTTATTAGACTATCTATTGTTTTGAAGCTCTTGCTGTCTAAACATGCAACTTCAGAATTGCCACCTATAGTCCTGTGGATGGTTCATGGTTGATTATGGTTTTAGCATACAGCTTATACTTTATTTCTTTAACCAGATTCCTGGTATTAGCCTAAGTATACTCATGTCCATTATCATAGACAAAGTGATACACACACTCTTGCTTTCACTTTTCTCCTTGTCCAGTTTGAATTCTATGATCCAGAGTTATCTTCACTCTTAGGCAAATTCCCTAAAACTATTGCTATTTTTCCTATAATCAACTCAGTTATTCATCTGCATTAAAATAGCTTAATGCCACTGAATAATATTTTACAATCTGGAAATTGTTACATGATAGTAATAGCTTCATTTACTTTATGCCAGGCCAAACAGTTAATCTGCACAGTTTCCCTGAGGTGTTTACTTTTATCACCACATTCAATGGAATTTTCAATTTCACTTGATCATATTGGGGCATTTCTCCATTGAATTCATTTATTTACTCTTTATTACAATGATTTTCATACCTTTTTGTCTCTCAGAATTCCTAAGTCTAATCTCTGTCCCATTACTCTCAGTGGATGATCTTGCCTCATCTTTCACTGACTGACTTAAAGCCCTCTAGTGCAACTCTCTCACCGTTCTGCCACCATCTTTTTTCAGCAACGCTATAGGTACACTCTCTTTCCCTTTGGCTTCAGTGCCACAATTCTTCTCTGCCAGAGAAAATGTACACTACATGTATCCTGGAACCCAGCCACTTCTTTACATACAATTTGCTTTCTATGGGATATTGCTCAATTTCTCATTTCCCATTCTTTTATATAATTAGCTTCTTCCTCCCTTTTGGTCCTTGTAGTCAATCTTTAGTATTCAAACACGTGCTGATTGTTCCCATTTTCAAAAAAAGAAAGCAAAAGAGGATTGTTAGACATCATAGCTTCTTCCAATGCCCTCCCACTGACAGTGACTTCAGAGAGGTATTGACTGTACCCATAATTTCTATTTCTTCACTTCCTATTTCTCAATCGCTATTATATGTCATATATTCTCAAAACCTTCACTCTTCACTCTACACTACTCACCTAGATGATTTCATCTCCTCACAAGCCGTCAAAAATAATGAACTTTATTCTATTGACTCTGTAGATTTGTTTAATATTTTAACATCAAAAAAGTAATTCATCTGTAAGTTGATTGCACGCCGTTTTCTATTGGCGATTTTTATTTTCTCTTTCTGAGTAGTACACAAAATAATGATGCATTCTATAGCATCTTCTATATGAAAAAAGACAGACATGTCATTGAAACATATTGATTTTCCTCTCAATTCCAGACCTGCTTTGAGCAATAGAAGTTATATGCAAGTTTTTCTCAACTTTCATGCTTGGATTTCTCTCAAGTGTCTTGTGTTCACCATATTAAAAAAGCAAAAGTTAGTGGGTGTTTTAGCTATATATGTTCCAACTTGTCTTTATTATTAATAAAAGCCTCAATTTTCAGAAACTTGGAAGTCATTATTAATATTTGTCTTAAACCCACATTCAGGCATTCAGTAAGTTCTACCTCCAGCATACTTATTAGTTTAACATTTATGAAGGATTCATGTGCTTTAGGTTTTTTGTGTGCATTGCCTTAGTTTTATTAGAAAATAAAACAAAAACAAAAACTAAGAGTTTGATACCATATTATCCTCAATTTACCCATGAGGGAACTGAGACAGACATTTACAAGGTCATATAGCTAATTAAGTGGGAACCCAAAATTTGATTTAAATAATTTAGGATCTATGCTTTTTTAATTTTTCTTTTTCTCATACCTTTCATCCAATTCATCAGGATATCCACTCTTAATTCCTCCTATTAATTCTGTACACTACACAGAAGTGATCTTTTAAAAAGATAAGTTGAATTATTGATGTTCCTCCTGTTTAAATTATTTAATTGGTTCCCATTTAAGACACAGTCTAAAACCCTTATAATAATCTACAAAACTCTTCCTTACAGAGTATCTCATTTTAAGTTAATTACATGGTATCATGGTATGGTAGGCAAAATAATAACTTCCCCAAAGATTTCTGTGTCCTAATTCCAAGAACTTGTGAATGTTAGGTTGCATGGCAAATGAGGAAATTAAAGATGTAGGTGGAATTAAGGCTGCCAATCCAGTGACTTTAAAATTATCCTGGATTAACCCAGGTGGGCCAGTTGTAATCACAAGGGTCTTTACAAGTGGAAGTAGGAATTGGAAAAGAGAACCAAAGAAATAACAGTATGAAAAAGACTGGCATTGCCACAATTAAAGGTGGAGGAATGGTACCATGAAGCAAGGAATACAAGCAACCTCTGAGTGCTGGAAAAGACAAGGAAACAGATTCTCCCACAGAAACTCTAGAAAGAATGTCAATTACAGCCATCTTGATTTTAGCCAGGTAGGATTCATTTCAGACCTTCAAAAATGTAAGATAATAATTATTCTTAAAACCCAGTTTGTGGTAATTTGTTACAAAGCATTAAGAAACACATGGTGATATTTCTTTCAAGTGTTCATGCAACACATTATTTATTCCAAAGTGTGTATTCGGTCATTTAAAGAAATACTCTAGTTTTATAAGATGTACATATTTTTTAGAAAAAAAAACATATTGAGTTTACTTTAGATGGATATATAAAATAAAAGTTGTCATCATGCTTATTATGGTAGTGATTCTGGTACTTGGATCAACACTGAAGAATTTATGAATTGTTATAATTATCTATGCCCTCTTGTTTTGCCTCTGTGGCAAGTTTGCTCTTGTGCTGAAGAACTCCAACAAGAAAGAATGAGAGTGATATCTCTGTTTTCTGAGAATACAGAAGGAAAAAAGAATTGAATATTGAAGCAATGGAGAATATAAAGATACATGTGTTTGGAGGAAATGGCAATGTATATCAATGGGTAAATATTTCATCTTAATTTAGAACAATATACAGTATATATCTATAATGACTAGCAAAAGCACATATAGGCCAATCTGTATTTTTTGTATTTTAATAGTTTTTATAATAATCAATTTGATCGTGGGAGGAAACCATATGTCATTCTTATATAAATTTGTGTGGATTCATTGCCCTTGGTAATTGAATTGAGCAATTGAAATGGTGGGAGAAATAACAACAAAACTGAATTTTTGCATTTCCCCCTCTTTCCTATTTTCTTTTTAGAATATAATCAGTAGCAGCAAAGAACATAATTTTACTAAATTTTTTCTTATTAAAAGATAGCCACATGTATATTTTGAGGTGAGAAAAAAATAAAGGCATCCCCTCTAATTTTATCTCAGACTATGCAATATGTAAAGCAATTCCATTCCTAAAATAGATAAAATTCGAATAAAAAACAGTATTTAACATGAACCAAGTGATACTGAGTAATACTGCAAAATTATACAATGCTTTTCTGATATCTTTACTCAGGAAGCTAGGCTATTTCCCCTATTTTACAGTAGAATATTAAATTAATGACAGGTTTATTTGTCCATACCAAAGGAAAATACATGAACTGTAAAATTTTTTATACTTTTAGCAAAGAACATTCACTGTGTAATGTTAGTAATTTTTGGCTTCTACAGTGATTCAGCCAAATAATTAAATATGAATCTTTATAATTTACAATAAACTGATGGAATTATATAAATTAACATGATGTAATCTGTATTATCTGGTGAATTTTTTAATATACTAAACTCTTATTCTTAAATATAATATTTTTAACTTTGAAAAATTTTCTCCATTATTGTCATTTCACCTATATATATTAGGTGTTCTACAACTTACTTGCTAATCTTCATGCCTTTGCCTCAAAATGAGATTATACTTTATGCAAATTGTACATTTCAGTTGCTTGCCTATAGTGAGAATTCGATGAACTGTGGAAGTAAAAATAGTGTCAGTAGTAATAGAAATGGTAATAGTATGAGTATTTTGGTAATTGCCCTCATTATTTTTATAAAAAGCTTTACGATAACTAATGAGGTTACACATCAGAACATACACTATGGTGCCTAAAATTGTTACCGCCAAATTGTTAAAGGTGTGAAAAAAAATGATTACATGCTGTGACTATTAGGTTAAGAACAGTTTTCAGAGTCACAGTTCCTAATCAAATATAATTCTAATGCCATCTGATGTTCTTACAGCATGCTATTGTGCTTAGAGCTAATTAAGCAAATTGACAATTTTAGGCAAATGAAGTGATCAATATTAAGCCACACATCTCAGGGTTCAGCTAAGGAATCAAAAGAGATCACTCAGTAGACCCTTCTTCTGCCTGGAGTCACTATTAAAATTCTGATTCTGGGGTTCCTGGGTGACTCAGTCCATTGAGCATCTGACTCTTGATTTCAGCTCAGGCCTTGATCTCAGGGTCTTGAGATTAAGCCTCATATGGAGCTCCATGCTAGACATGGAACCTACTTTAAAAAGAAAAAAAAAAAAAACCCACAAAGTTTTTGAAGACTCTGGATGACTCAGTCAGTTAAGCATCTGACTCTTGGTTTTGGCTCAGGTCATCATCCCAGGGTCATGAGATTAAATCCTGAGTCAGGCTTCATGCTGAGCGAGGAGTCTGCTTGAGATTCTTTTTCTTCCCTCCCCACACTCTCTCTCTAAAATAAATAAATCTTTTAAAAAAAAATCTGATTTCATGACATGAGAAAAATTAGGTGCCTAACAATTTCTTCTTTCCCAGAATGGACCATATTCTAGCTTGTTTTGTGTTGTTGTTGTTTTTCCAGGAGAAAAAATTCCAACCTTTCATTTTTATTTCTCCACAGTAGAATATATTATGGATAGTTTTATTCTTTTCACTATTTTCCCCTAAGGCCTGGGAACCTCCCCCTCCTTGACTGCTTTTGTTTGTTTTTGTTTGTTTGTTTGTTTTGTTTTGTTTTTGCTTTTACTTCCTTTTTTTGACTTTTCTCCTTTTTTTCCCCCCACAGATTTGTTAGGATACAATTGACATATATTAGCTGTAATATTGGAGTTTTGATGAAGAAATGAGGGATATTATTACTACATAAAGGAAACCTTTTTAAAGAAAATAAAAAATTTTATTTACTGCTATATCCATGACTTCTAGACCTGAGTCGCTAGTAGTGTTCAGTAAATGTGTATTGAATGAACAAATAAGTGAATTACCCGCTGATTTCAAAAGGGATTCTAGAGAAAAGCCAAACCTCTTAGTTGGGAGCCTATTAAACACAATGACATATCTGGACCTCAGGATTATTAGTATATGACATGATAGATTATTGGTTTATGATATCATTTTGGTGGGTTGCAAACTAAATTTTTTTTAAAAAGGATACTATTAAGTAAATAAATAATGGAATGTATTTATTTCATGTTGGATTATTTTTTATAAATCTGTTTCAATTATATATAGTTAATGGCTTTCTTAGGTTTTGACAATGCAAGGGAAAAAAGTCAAACAACAGAAATTACAACAAAAAATGCAACCCTGCTTCACGAAGATGCTAGTTTCCTCATTACAAGATGTGGCTTGCAGTTCATTAGCGACAGATCCAATATACACTGCTAGTCATTTCTTACTTATAAATCTGTGCATGTGAGCAGACATGTGGAAAATATCTATATGAAAGAATATTCTATTTCTTAATACAAGAGTAGATTTCTAATGTTTTATGTAAGGCAAATAGCAGTTTGCTGTATATATAGCATAAGTTTTCCACTTAGGGAATTTCCTGTTACATGACTACAAAATTATCAAATGTTACAAGACTTTGCCTTCAAAAGGTTTGTGTTCATTCATGAGATCTTTAAGAGAAATATTGCTTGTGTAAACGAACACATCTAATGACTAGAAGAGAAAGGAACATTACACTGGAAATGACCTAAAGTTGATAGAAACTTAAATTGAAGTGGGCTTAAATTATCTCCATTTCATTTATCACAGCGTTTAGTGATTTCTTATGACTGATGATACCTTTCATGTTATGGAATAATTTATAATGACTTTTGCTTCTTTTGAGGTGAACTAGGTAGTTTGTGGGTTTTTTTTTTTTTATAGCTCTTTATATCATTTGAAAGAAACTGTTACTGTGTATTAAGCATTTCAGCTGGGTCAAGTGCTAGCCTAAGAAAATGAGCTTATTTAATCCTCACCAAACCGTATCAGATGTTTCTGTTGTTTTACTCATTTTCCAATGCAGTTGAGAGAGATTAAGTAACTAGCCCAAGGTAACATATTTAGGAAGATGCAAAGTTTGGATTTACACTCCATTCTCTGTAATAACAGAGTCCAACAATTTTACTGCTATTCACTGTTGTTTTTAATAGGTATTTCTTATCAAGTAGTTTTTATGAACCTGATTTTATTTAATACACAGAAAAAAATATTTGAGAGAAGTATTTAGTTTTAGGAGAAAAAAACATTTTGTCTGATTGTAGGAATATTTTTTATTATAAAATGTTGTGGAAATATAGTAGCCAGGAATAATATTTAAAAAGTAATAAAATTTAAAAAAATTGAAATAACATCATTTAAATAAATGAAATACTAATTCTTTCAAGCCTAAATCTCTTCCCCTGTGAATTTCAATTTTATGAATATGCTTTTCACTTATGTGATATCTTTTTTTATTTTTATTTTTAAATTTCTTTTTTCTTTTTTTTTCTTTTATTTTTTCAGTGTTCCAAGATTCATTGTTTATGCACCACACCCAAAGTTCCATGCAATACATGCCCTCCTTAATACCCACCACCAGGCTCACCCAGCCCCCATTCCCCTCCCCT
Organism: Ailurus styani; assembly: GCA_002007465.1. Taxonomy (NCBI): domain Eukaryota; kingdom Metazoa; phylum Chordata; class Mammalia; order Carnivora; family Ailuridae; genus Ailurus; species Ailurus styani. Next base: position 1,762,246 of record LNAC01000005.1, on the reverse strand, counting down.
CCATAACCCTCAATTTGTTTCTCAGAATCCACAGTCTCTCATCTTTCGTATCCCCCTCTAATTTACTCTGATTCACTTTTCCTTTCCTTCTCCTAATGTCTTCCAACTTATTCCTTATGTTCCACAAGTGAAACCGTATGACAATTGATTTTCTCTGCTTGACTTATTTCACTCAGCATAATCTCCCCCAGACCTGTCCATGTTGATACAAAAGTTTGGTATTCATCCTTTCTGATGGCTGCGTAATATTCCATTGTATGTATGGACCACACCTTCTTTTTTTTTTTTAAGATTTTATTTATTTATTTCACAGAGGGAGAGAGATCACAAGGAGGCAGAGAGGCAGGCAGAGAGAGAGGGGGAAGCAGGCTCCCTGCTGAGCAGAGAGCCCGATACGGGCCTTGATCCCAGGACCCTGAGATCATGACCTGAGCCGAAAGCAGAGGCTTTAACCCACTGAGCTACCCAGGCGCCCTGGACCACATCTTCTTTATCTATTCGTTTGTTGAAGGACATCTTGGCTCTTTCTACAGTTTGGCAGTTGTGGACATTGTTGCTATGAACACTGGGGTACATATGGCCCTTCTTTTCACTAGCAGGTTGGTGCAGCCACTTTGGAAAACAGTGTGGAGATTCCTCAAAAAAATTAAAAATAGAGCTACCTTATGACCCTGCAGTTACATTTATGTGAGATCTTTGTCTTTAGCTTTTATCTTCCTTACAAGGCCTCCCATATTTTCATTAATGAAATGTTCTTTTAATTATTATTGAGAAAACAGTTATCTATACTTCACTTTAATGTTGTCAGAAGGAAATTTATTTACGAGGTAGCTAGCTGCTTGAAAATTGAAAATTAGTGCTCCTCCAATTTTTAATATTAAAAATCTTTTTTCCTACATCTTCTTCAGAAACCCACCAACCCTCTGAGTGTTTTATCACTTTTTACTAAAATGCTCTGTTTGTCATTTATTTAACAAAACTTCTTCCAGATATCCAATGTATTGCAGGAATAGGATATATATATATATATATATATATATATATATATATATCTTGCTTACATTGCTAAGAGAGTGTTTTATTATTTGTGTATTTTGTTGCCTATCCACAAGAATGTTAGTTAATAGGTGTGATAGTTCATTTTATGTGTCAACTTGACGAGGCAAAGGGATGCTCAGATAGCTGGTGAAACATTATTTCTGGATGTGTCTGTGAGGGTGTTTCTGGAAGAGATAAGCATTTGAATTGATAGACGGAGTAAAAAAGATTGCCCTCACCAGTGCAGAAGGGAATCACCCTAACCCTGAAACAGGAATAGAACAAAATGGTGGAGGAAGGATAAACTTGTTCTCCATTTGAGCTGGCACATCCATCTTCTCCTGCCTGAAGACATCAGTGCTTCTCATTCTTGGGCCTTTGGGTTTCCTTGCTTCTCCAGATTGCAGTTGGAAGATTATTGGACTTCTCAGAATGACCCAATGCCTCATAATTAATCTTTTCCAAATATTTACATATATTCCGTTGGTTCTTTCCCCTTGGAGAACCCTGACTAATGTAATAGGGCAGGGAGGTGTCTAAATTTATAATGCTACCTTATCAAAATCTTTTTGTATTAGTTTACTGTTATTTTAATAATGATGAACTATATCAAAGAGCAGAAAATAGGGAGTATTTAATAAGTTCAGAGAAACCCACTTTTGCTACATCCAGTAAATGTAAATCTTTTGCATACATGACTCTGATTAATTTTTTGGAAAAATAAAGCACTATATATTGTATTGAAGATCTACATCTCTCTCCAAATATAACAGTCCTAGTCGCTTCCCTCACTTTAAAGAAGTGAATAATATCCTAATGAGTTTGAGCATCTCCTCCACCCAAGTATATATAATTTTACTAATTATGCAAGTGACCATAAAGGACATGTGATATACTTCTAAATTGTACATAAATGGTATAATGCTTTGCTAAATTTTCACTCAAAGTGCACTTTCAGTATTTCTCTATGTTGGTTATTTCTATTTTTAATTTTATTAGCTCTTCATTATACTATTCAGGTCTGTGTGAAGAGAAGAGAATGTGAAATATAATAGCATGTTGCATCAGAAACAATTGGTTAAGCCATTTTTTCATTCTAAAGTTGCCATTTTAGAATAAATTTGGGAATATATTTTGTTGAATTCTCAAAATAAGAACAAAGAAACTACTTTTGTTTAAATGAATTGACTTGATCATAAATGAAATTTAATTGGAACTTTTCCTGTTACAGAGAGCTACTTTAAAATAAAAGCTTAATTGGAGCAACGCTGTAGAATTGTTTGGTTCTCACACATTTTTAAAATAGTATTTGTCCCTCTGTAGAGTAAAACCTGAGTGTGAGTCTGTCAAACAGAATGCTCCATGCTGTGAGGAAGCAATAGGATATGATAAGTTCTTCTTCACAACCTTGAAAGGAAGTCACAATTCAGAAATATGAAAAATATAAGAGAATTCTACTCAATAGGACTATAGATTAATTAATCCATTATGTTTATATGTGTGACTCAAATAATCTCTTTTTTAATCTCTATTATAAATACATCTTACAGAAGAGAAGGGAGTGATTGCAGGGTTTAACAAGTAATGATTCTTCTTTTATAGTCAGCTAGAGAGGGAAGTTGGGAAGTCAGAAGTTTCTCTGCTTTGTCTTCAGTCTCTTCTTTCTGTCACCTTTCACTATTTATTTGTACTTGCCATTGCATTCACTCATTCAACTAGTATTTGTTGAATGCCTGCTATGTAGCATTAGCTCGAGGGGAAATGAATATTTATAGAACTCTTCAAATTGCTCACAATCTAGTGGACAAGGACATACACTGATGTCTTCCTCTATATTGATTAAAGAGTGATCTTCCTTAAAATAAATATCAAATGTGAACTTTACGGATTACCTTGACTGCTGGAAAACATATTCTAGTTTCTTCATGAGAAAAGAGAGATCCAGGTATGACAACTCCATCCCCAATACCTGTACCTCCACTCCTAGGAATCAAGGGTATGCCCCTGCAAACCTCTTGCTTCTAGAAAGATCTGTCCCATTCTTCTCTCTATAAAATATTCACACCTACCAAGATTTGCTGTGATACTCTCTGGTAATCTCCTTATGATTGTCCTCCAGTTTTAAATCATTTTCATAAAAAATCCAGATTCATTCCTGAAACTATTTATTACCTCTATTTTGCTTCGAAAGTATCACTCTTGGGCGCCTGGGTGGCTCAGTGGATTAAAGCCTCTGCTTTCGGCTCAGGTCATGATCTCAGCGTCCTGGGATCAAGGCCCGCATCGGGCTCTCTGCTCAGCGGGGAGCCTGCTTCCTCCTCTCCCTGTCTCTCTGCCTGCCTCTCTGCCTACTTGTAATCTCTCTCTCTGTGTCAAATAAATAAAATAAAATCTTAAAAAAAAAAAAGAAAGTATCACTCTTACCTCTACCACGCAGTCAGTAGAATATAGTTTGCACCATGAAAAAAAAGGGACTGAAGTAGGACCCTGCATTCTAGTCTTGGCTTTACAGTTTTCAATGTAACATTTGAGTCTTGTTTTGACTTGGTTTCTCATTGCAAAATGAAGACAATTCCTTCCTGCTCAGTGGGTTGCTGTAAGGTAAAAATTACATAATGAATATTAATTTGTTTAAAAATTCTTAATTACTATACAACGATATAACATGTAGAATATTGATAAATGTTAATATAAATCTCAATGGTAAGATTTGTTTTTGAGATTACATTTAAATCTGTAAATAATAATCTCTTTGGATACATGATACAAAATTGTCATAGGATATGCCTTTTAAGCTAAAAGGCAAGTTTTCAGAACATGAGTCAGAGATACAATATGATCATTAAGGGAGCTATTACAGACTTTTTAATTGGAAAATGAAATAGTCAGAGCCCTAGAGTAAACTTGACACCTTCTTTGTTATCTGAGAACTTAATTTTGTGCTATAATTACTTTAGGATCCCATTAAAGTTTCAGGCTAGCCAAGTGATTGAGCTATACATGTGAATAAACCTGAACTACGTGCAAAGTGAATTCTTTGATAAATGTATCCTGCTGATTTGGTTTCAAGGGAATCTGCACTAACTTCAGGTCCTTTTTCATTGAACACCTAAGAGGCAGTCACTTGGAAAGAAGCATCAAAACATGTGCCTTGAGATAAGAAAACAGACTTTCAAAGTGCTAATTTATAACTTGTAATTAGCAGCAATGCTGTTTACTCTGTATGTTTTTGTCCCAGTAAAGTTTAAAACTCTTTCCAGTAATTCAAAATCATTAAATATCAATTCAGTGCCTGGAATAAGTGGTGTGGGAAAAAAAAAGAAAAAGGGAAAAAGAAAAGAAGAACGTAACCTCTGATACTGAGTTTTCTAGTCGACCAGGGAGGAAAAAGACATTAATTGAGCCCCAACTATTTTCTAGAAAATGGAAGAACTATTTTATCTAATTTAATCCTTATAATCAAGTTTAGCAGGAGAATACTGTAATCCCTCTCATTTAATTCTCTTAATTGAGTTTAGGAAAAGGATATTTTAATTCCCCTTTGTGGATAAAGAAATTTAGTCGAATGGCTCATATAAATGACTCTTCTCGAACATTTAATAAATCCAGAATTATACAATTTGTATGCAATGGAACTGATAGCTGCTCTCATCCAGTCTCTTAAAATAAGAGTTAAAATGTGTGTGTGTACGTGTGTGTATGTGTGTGTGTCTATGCATTTGTGTATATATGTATGTATGAATGAATTGAAAGCTTTGCACATAATATAGACATAGCAATGCTTTTAATAACTGAAAGATATAGCAGTGAACAAAGGAGGCAAATCCTTGCTCTCATGAACTTATATTTTAGAAAGAGAAAAAATTAAAATATATTGACACAAATATATAATACAAATTCAGTTCACATTTCAGTGATGCTCTCAAGAAAAATAAAGCAAAGGGATTAAGATCGGTGGGGGGCATTTTAGTGCTGTTGAACAAGGCCTTTCTGAAAAAATGACATTTGACTAGAAACTAGAACAAAATGTAGGTAAGTGTCTTGGAAGTGTATTTAATCCAGAAAAAGTAGCAAGTGGAAATGCTCAAAGTTTAGACAAAACTTGGAACATTTAAAGATTAGAAAGACGTAGATTTGGACTAAGTAAACAAGACAATGGTGCAAACTGTGGAATACTCATTTTTAAATTTTATATACCCTAAACCATGGTGAATAATTCGAGTTTTATTATAAGTGTGTTGGGAAACCTTTAAAGTCTTTTGAGCAGAATTATAGCCTAATTCTATCTAAATGAAAAAAAAAAAAAAAAAAAGAAAAAACTGAGGAGAGAGGTTCCAGGCACTAAGGCAATTAGGACTCGAGAGAGTTGAAGTAGTTTAGCAGAGACATGTACAGGGTTATGAGGGTGGTCTAGGTGAGAGGTTACAACTGCTTGGACCAGGGTCATGACAGGAAGTGTAGAAAGACGACTGAATTCAGAATATATTTTTCCATTTGCAATGACATGGATGGAGCTAGAGAGTATTATGGTAAGCAAAATCATTCAGCCAGAGAAAGACAGATATCTGATTTCATGTATATGTGGAATTTAAGAAACAAAACAAAGGAGCATAGCAAAAAAGAAAAAAGAGAGAGAGGCAAATCAAGAAACAGACTCTTAACCATAGAGAACAAACTGATGGCTACCAGAGGGGAGGTTGGTGGGAGGGATAGGTTAAATAGATAATGGGGATTAGGGAGTGCACTTGTGATGAGCACTGGGTGTTGAATGGAAGTGTTAACTAACTGGAATTAAAACTAAAAAACAAACAAACAATATATTTTGAAGATAGCCATGATATGGCTTATCAACATTCTTGTGTGCATTAAATTAGAAAATGAATGTAAAAGTTTTATAATATTTTGGGTATCCAAATGGTAGACAACTATAAAAGAACTTGAAAAAAATTCGTAAAAATAAAAGTATTCAAAGCTAATATAGAAAGCTCTTTAAATTTCTGCTCAAAGTTGAAGATACAGTAATCAGGAAAATTTTTTTAATGCTTTCATTTATAAAATATGTTGAAAGTTTGAAATATTTCTTTAGCAGGTTTTCCTTTTACACTTTCTCTGTACATTTAAAATGGGAATCCCTTCCTTATTGGTTAAATATGGAAGTGTCCAGAAATTAATCCCACTTCTTAGAATACATTTACATAGTGTCTTGGTGCCTTAAAATGTGCAATGGTTACACATATAATTTGGTTTTAAACTGAATTCTAATGTGTGTGTGTGTGTGTGTGTGTGTGTGTGTGTGTGTGTGTTGGGGTGTAGGGCTGTGTTTGAGTCCTTGAGGTGATTTGGTATTCTCAGGGTATGATACCCATGTAAATAATTATGCAATTAGAAATTTCTCAGAGTAAACCCACATGGGACCAATGTTCAAACCTGCCTGTCAAAACTAATGATATATAATTTGTGCAGATCAAAGTAGTAAATTTTAATTATTAATGGTGCAGTTAATAATTTGGGAACATATTATGTAAGACTGGTACTGAGTTTGTTAAAAAAAAATTAAAAAATAAATAAAACTGTGGTTGACAAGTAAATTGAAACCAAAGCATCAACAGCTGTAGGGTTCTGCTTCAGAGTAGTAATCTGGGTCAGCTCATCTATCATAGGGCAGAACCTGTCTATCAGGAGGCAGCCAGATGTTCAGCTTCCAACATGGGTGATCGCCTTCAAGGCTTTACTGGTTTTCTTCAACTTGTTAATTAGAAATATGAAAACCTGGTTTTGGAGGGAGGTGAAAATTAAGAAGTATAACTTATGTTTATGTCAATATCTTATAGTATTTAGCTCCATGAAAGACATTATTTTGGGTTATTAAGAATATACATATGTTGTAGTACAATAAACATGTTATGCAGTTCTCATAGAGAAAGAAATGCTTTAAAGGAAATTTAAAATTTTACTCCCCCCAAATGCTTCAGACCTTTGAATTAGAGGATCTAGGGAATAAAATTTGGAAAAGACCCTAGCATAGTGCTTCTCAAAATTTAATGTGCATATGAATCCCCCAGGGGGTTATGTTAATAATCAGATTCTGACTTACAAGGTTTGAGGAAATACCTGAGATTCTGTTTTTCTTTTTTTAAGATTTTATTAATTTATTTGACAGAGAGAGAGAGAGATTACAAGCAGGCAGAGAGGCAGGCAGAAAGAGTGGAAGAAGCAGTCTCCCTGACGAGCAGAGAGCCTGATGCAGGCCTCAATCCCAGGACCAGGAGACCATGACCTGAGCTGAAGGCAGAGGCATTAACCCACTGAGCCACCCATGGGCCCAGATTCTGTTTTTCTTTTCTATTTTTTTTTTTTTAAAGATTTTATTTATTCATTTGACACAGAGAGAGAGATTACAAGTAGGCAGAGAGGCAGGCAGAGAGAGAGGAGAGAGGAGGAAGCAGGCTCCCTGCTGAGCAGAGAGCCCGATGTGGGCCTCGATCCCAGGACCCTGGGATCATGACCTGAGCCGAAGGCAGCGGCTTTAACCCACTGAGCCACCCAGGCGCCCAGATTCTGTTTTTCTAATAAACTCCCAGGTGATGGTGATGCTGATGGTCCGTGAATCATACCTGGACTATCAAGGTTCTAGATACTAGAAAAGACAAGAAAAATCATAACACTTAAATAATTCCATCTTTAGGTTGATATAGAAAGTTTCTTTAAATTTATGCTCAATATTAAAAGAACCCAAACTTAGAATAACAGATAATGCTTCTGGAAATGTGTAGAAAAGATTATATAACATACTAATCAACAGACAGTTTCAGAATCTAAGGCAAAATTTCATAAGCAATAAATGCTTCCTTTCAACCAGTCTGAGAAATCTCTAGTCTAAGAACTTACAGTTTAATCATTAGATGATCTAAAATTATGGTCCATTCTCTCTTTCTACAATCATTGACTTTGTTCACCTTCTGCATTTTTCTTGTCTCATGTCTTGCCTAAGTCTGTGAAAACAATTCTTAGCTAATTTAATCCTATACTATAGTATATATACTATACTATATTATAAATTATACTATAAATTAATGAATTTCTTCTTTTCTAAAAGAATATAAATACATGAAAAACTTACATTGCTTAATATTTTTAAAAGTTTGATCATGTTGTATTTGTTTTCTCACTGTATTTTTGTTCATGGAAAAAAAAACAATTTTGCATTTAGTTTCCTCTCAACACCTTTACACCAAATTTTGTAATATAGCAATTCTATGTCCAGAATCAGTTTTACATTGTAGTAAATGCCAAAGAAATGCAGAGTAAAGGTTTGAGAGTGATAGCTTTCCAGGTTTTTAAGTTGACCAAGGTAAACCTACATAAAGAGACCTTTTCAACTATCTTATTGGCCATCAATGAGGGTCTCTACTTGAGCTGAAGTACATTTACAGTGGATATCACGTAAGGTAAAGAGTGAATGGTTTGCGAACTTCTGTGAACCCAACCTGAATTTCATGCCACATCTTCTTCTTCCTTAATCTACGAACATCTGCTGTTTACAAGACAGAAAATTGACCCTTGGTTCCTGTAACAACTCTACACTACTTTTAACTTACTTAATAGAGATATAATTTGATGTGGATATCAATGCTTAATAGAAGTGCAATACTATGGGTTTTCTCTGCAGAATTCTGGAGATAGAATGTCAAAGTCACTTTTTTGTTGTTGTTTTTTGAGACTGTTAAAACCTTCTGAAATAATTGGTAACTGAATTTGAGTTTAATTCATGTGTACCCTTTGATTAGACAAGGGTTATGTTTTGGAGATGAGTTCAGGGGTGGCAGAAAGGACAGTGTACATAAAACCAAGAGAGAAGAAACAGAGTGGTGAGTTTTTTTTTAACTACTCGCAACTTGGATATTGCTGATGGATGTAGCTAGCTTAGGGAGATATGATACCAGAATAACAAAGGTACCAAATTACTAAGGAGTTTCTATTTCTTATATTTATTTATTTATTTATTTATTTATTTATTTATTTATTTATTTATTT
>LNAC01000005.1:1651774-1751351 GCA_002007465.1 Ailurus styani | reverse complement strand
AAANGTCAAATAAATAAATAAAATTAAAAAAAATTAAGTTGCATTGATGTTCTTTGTGCTTCCCACTGAGGTCTGTTAAACCATTAAAAACCTTTGCCCTTTTAAAGTCTCTAACCATTTGAAATTTACATTATTCAACTATACTCTGTCTCTCTTTATTGTTACATTCTACCAACCTCTAAGCATCTCATTCATTGAAGACTTTGATGCCAAATATGCCATAATCCAACATGCATGAACCATGAATGTCATATTTGATAAATGGCTTCTCAGATTTTTCATCTTCTCATTCCCAAACTCTATATTTTTTTCATGGATATGTCTTATATGTATTTACTTTCCTTGCTGTTTTCATAGTCCAAGATACTATCAACTTTTCCTAGATTGCTTTAAAAATTGGTAATCCAATTTTATTCTCTTCCAAAATATTCTCCAAATTGCAGACATAATATTTTCCATGATAATCTGACTTTTGCTTGTTTAAAGTCNTTCTAACCATTTGAAATTTACATTATTCAACTATACTTCTGTCTCTATTGTTACATTCTACCATCCTCTAAGCATCTCATTCATTGAAGACTTTGATGCCAAATATGCCATAATTCAACACGCATGAACCATGAATGTCATATTTGATAAAGGGCTTCTCAGATTTTTCATCTTCTCATTCCCAAACTATATTTTTTTTCATGGATATGTCTTATATGTATTTACTTTCCTTGCTGTTTTCATAGTCCAAGATACTATCAACTTTTCCTAGATTGCTTTAAAAATTGGTAATCCAATTTTATTCTCTTCCAAAATATTCTCCAAATTGCAGACATAATATTTTCCATGATAATCTGACTTTTGCTTGTTTAAAGTCCTCTAATTGATTTCCCATCTCTTAGGAAAAAGATTAAATATGATATTAAAAATTGCCTAGGAGGGGCACCTGGGTGGCTCAGTGGGTTAAAGCCTCTGCCTTAGGCTCAGGTCATGATCTCAGGGTCCTGGGATCAAGCCCCATATCAGGCTCCCTGCTGAGTAGGGAGCCTGCTTCCTCTCCTCTCTCTGTCTGCCTCTCCATTTACTTGTGATCTCTCTCTCTGTCAAATAAATAAATAAAATATTTAAAAAAAATTGCCTAGGAAACCTGCATGTTTTACCTATGCAGTCTTAAACTTTTCTCCATTCATTCTCTGGACTCCAATACACCAATATTTCTTTCAGATGTTTAAATAAACCATGTTTGTATTCCATAACTGCCACTTTCCTCATGTGACTAGAATATACCCAAGCATCCTTCTTTACATTGTTAGTTTCTGTAATTCTTTATCTCTCAATTCCATTTTTTATTCCTTAAAAGAGCTTTCTTGGGGGGCCTGGTTGGCTCAGTCTTTAAGGGTCTGCCTTCGACTCAGGTCATGATCCCAGGGTCCTGGGATCCAGCTCCGCATCGGGCTCCCTGCTCTGTGGGAAAAGCCTGTTTCTCCCTCTACAAGTCCCCCTGCTTGTGTTCCCTCCCTTGCTGTGTCTTTCTGTGTCAAATAAATAAATAAAATCTTTAAAAAAATAAAATAAAATCAGGACCAGAGAGACAATTTGGAACTCCACTCTGCCGTGAAAATAAATAAACAACTTTAGTGTTTGAGATATGGCAGCTATTAAAGAAACCTCTAAAGACCTCTGAATTTTATCATCATTCCACCTTTAGAGTTAACATGAGATGTTTTTATTTATTTTTATTTTTTTTCATAAGATGTTTTTATTGAGAAACTCATGAATTTGAGAAAATACAGTTTTCTCTGTAGTGTTTTTATTGTAATATCAAAGACTGTATGTTGGAAAAGATGACTTGTGGAGAATAAATTATTCTGTTGAGTATTTGAACTGTTAAATTCAGAACTCATTTACAAAGGATGACCTGAACCAATATAAGTAACATGAGATGAGGAAGTCACCCTTAATGCCAAGGCAAGACTCTGCACATTTTAGATTGTACAATCAGGAATCAGAAATTAGAGGGAGAAGAGAAAACAGAGATCAGAAGGAAAAGAAGGAAGTTATCAAAAATTATGGTGAAGGAGAAAAAGAAGACCTTAAAAGGAGAATGGTATTTTAATTTAATTTGCTCAAGTTTTCTGTAACACCCTCTTTAAGAAATTGTCACTAGAGTTTGATTCCCAAAGAGAAGCATAAGTGTGGGAGTCATTTTAAAAAATAGTAGTAAAAAACAATTTTTGAGTTTTGAGTTAGTTCTGTCTGGAACATTTTTTTCACCAGACTTTTCTCCTAGCTGACTCCTCAAAATTGAAATACCAGTTTAAGTTCACTTTTTCTTCAGAGAATCACTATCGAATTATCTACCTTTATTTTTTTATTATAACACCTTATTGTTTTTATTTAAAGCACTTATCACAATCCACAATTAACTAATTTGTTTATTTGTTAATTTGCTATTTATTTTCTTATCAACTATAATGTGAACTACAAAGGCAAGGACCTTCTCTGTCTTGTCAAGTCATTGTATCAACTGTAGCTATCACCAAGTGTGAAAATATTTGTTAAATTAAAAGATGAGGGAATTAATGAACAATGCTCTAAAAATCACATATTTTATCAATTTTAATGTGGATTAAAAAGCACTGCTCTAAAATTTCTAGGTATAGTACAAGATCTTTAATAATGAACAACAGTGGGAAAAATGTCTCTGAAAACTCATATTCTCAGGAGTGGTAATAAGTTTCAATCTATTCACATATGTGTGTTTATACACATACAGTCACACATATGCTGTATATAAAAGGCAACATAGATTCTGGGAAGGGTTTTAAGATTTTTATGTATATTAACCATTTATTTATCATAATAAATCTATTATCAATCTGCTAGATCCATTATAGTATCCATGATATAATCTCCTTTTTTACAGATAATAAAACAAAGATAGAGAGAAAATAAGCTGCCCATAAGTCAGCTATTCATGGCTAGAGGTAGGATTAAAACACAGATAATCCAGATCCCAAATCCATTGCATCAAATTATCCCCTAAGGTAGAGAGAGGAAAGATTCAGCAGATATCTGAATTTAAAAATATCAGTAAAAATGAACTTTCAAGAATTATGAGATATTGAAGATTGCTATCTGTTCAACTATTCTTTATGGTAATTGAGTTTTAGCAAGATGTATGACTGCCAGCTAAAGACTACATTTTTAGATTCTTTTTCTGTCTGCTAAAGATATGAACAGAAGTGATGTGTCTCACTTCTCTGTCTGATCCTTAATACTTGTGTTCCTTCTTTGATCCCACAGACTAGGAATTAGTGAAAACTGAATTAGTGAATATGAACTCACCTTGGAAGATGAGATAAATACCCTGGAAATCCAATATGTCTACAAGAATGTCTCAGAAAAGAAAACAAATCTATTGAAGATAAAGAAATGAAAGAATTCATGTTGGAAAACATTGTTCTGACTAAGAAAGAGATTGACATAAATCTGGAGAATGGCATATGAGATTCGGAAGAGAGAGAGAGTAGGAAGTCAATGATATTACAATTAAGCAGGTACCTAAGAATTAAAAAGCACATGACCTCTAGTCTAAAAGAAGAGTGATTTATAGTGTTCTTAATGAAAACTAGACTGTTCTTAGAGTTATTCTAGCACTCATGTTTAAGAGCAATGAAACATTTTCTAAGCATATGAATGAATGTACAGTACTTAAAATGCATCCTTCTTTCTGAATTCAATTATTCAAATGTTTTCTCCAGCAAACTTAAGAAAAAGCATGAAAGTAAGACACAGGAATCAACAACATCATTGTTATCATCATCAACAAAACAACAGCAACAATAACACAAGGGGAACTGGACAGGGGGTGTTAAAAACAAAACTAGAAATTAGAAGATGTGAAAAATTTCTTTCTTGAAATTATAGTACATGAATACATGACCAAAACACTTATAATAAAAACAAAAAGTCCATCAGACACTAGGGAATACAAAAATAATACATATATATGACTCTGTATAAAAGTCTGTTTCTCTGGGTATCTCCTGGAGTACAAATTAAATTTTGACATCATGATCCACGATGAGATGACTATAAGAAATATGCTTTCTGTAAAGAAAAGGTATTTACAACCTACAGATTAGGTTAGGTAATTCAGAAAAGAGGAGAAGAATAACTAATGTTCTGAAATCATGAATAATATTCGTGGATCTGTAGTTAGTAAAAAGCTATCATAATTTTCCAAGAGCATTCACCTTATCATCCTTAATTTCCTAGACCACAGTTTGCTATTTTTGTAGGAAACTATACCAAGTGACCAATATTTAAATGTATTATTTTTTAGAGATTCCTTCTTCATTTTTATTCACTGGTGTTTATTGTTTTTTCTTAATTAAAAGGTGATGGTGGTTTTTTTTTTCTTAGTCTTTTTGGGCTGGTATGTATTATTATTATGTTATTATTATTATCATTATTGAAGTATAATTAGTATATGTTTTTATACTAGTTTCAGGTATGTAATATAATCATTCGACAATTTTATACATTTTCAGTGCTCACTAAAATAAATGTACTCAATCACATTTATTTATGTCACCCATCCTGCCACTTCTCCTCCAACAACCACCAGTTAATTCTCTGTATTTAAGTGTGTTTTTTATCTTTTTTCTTTGTTTATTCATTTGTTTTGCTTCTTAAATTCCACATATGAGGGAAATCACATAGGATTTGTCTTTCTCTGACAGACATTTCACTCAGCATTATGGTCTATAGATCTATCTATGTTTTTGCAAATAGCAAGTTTTAATTCTTTTTTATGGCTAATATTCTATTATGTATTTATATACCACATCTTCTTTATCCATTCATCTGTGGGTGGGCACTTGAGTTGCTTTCATATCTTGCCTATTGTAAGGCTGCAGTAAACATATGTTCATGAATCTTTTTGAATTATGCTTTTGTTTTCTTTGGGTAAATACACAGTAGTGGAATTACTTGTTTATATAGTAATCATATATACTTTTAAAATTTTTTGAAGAGCCTCCACATTGCTTTCCACAGTGGTTATACCAATTTGCATTCCCACTCTGTGTGAGGGTTCCTTTTCCTCCACATCTTTGTCAACTCTTATTATTTCTTATATATATTTTTTAGCCATACTGACAGGTATAAAGTAACATTTCACTGTGGTTTTAATTTGCATTTCCCTGATGTCAGTGATGTTGAGCAACTTATCATGTGAGACCTGAAAACATGAAAGAAGACATAGGCAGAATAAATTCCTAGAAGAAAACATAGGCAATAATTTCTTTGACATCAGTCATAGAAACATTTTTCCAGATATAGCTCTTCAGGCAAGGGGAAAAAAGCAAAATTAAACTATTGGGACTCCACCAAAATAAAAAGCGTCTGCACGCTGAAGGAAACCATCAACAAAACAAAAAGACAAACTACCTAGTCGGAGAAGATATTTGCAAATATATCTGATAAGGGGTTAATTTCCAAAATACATGAGGAACTTAAACAACTCAACACCAAAAGAAACCCCAAAAAATCCAATTAAAAAAAAAATGGACAGAGAACCTAAAGAAATTTTCCCAAGAAGACATACAGATAGTCAACAGACACATGAAAAAAAGTGTTATCTTATTTTTATGATACAGTAATTTAAATTTCTGGAAACATAAACATACTCCTATAATATCATATAACTTGAAAAATAGTTACCCCTTCTTCTGAAATTTTATTTTAATCTGTCCAATTTAAATTTACTAGAAACTATTTGGACCTAAACTTTCTCATTAGGAATTTTTATATAAAATGTTTACTTTCATTCTCTTGTTTCAAACTGCAATCTATACTTTCATTTTGTCAGATTTTGCCAGAATTTGCTCTATTTTTTCTGCATTTCAAAATATCTTTTCTTTTTTTTAAATTTGATTTATTTATTTGACAGAGAGAGATTACAAGTAGGCAGAGAGGCCGACAGAGAGAGAGAGGAGGAAGCAGGCTCCCTGCTGAGCAGGGAGCCCAATGCAGGCCTCAATCCCAGGACCCTGAGATCATGACCTGAGCCAAAGGCAGAGGCTTTAACCCACTGAGCCACCCAGGCGCCCTCAAAATATCTTTTCTTCAGCATTGGTGCTGTTATAACCAAGAAAAAATATTTACTTAATAGACAAATAAAAGCGTTGAAATTCAAAACCGGAAAAGCTTGCCAGTCTGCTAAAGTGTCTGAGTTTTATATCACCTGGAACCCCAAAGGCCATTCTGCAACAAGCAAGAACAATTTAAGAGCCCTACATGGAATAAAAATCACAGTGTAACTAATTTTCAGAATTTTAGTTTTCAGAATGTGAATTTTATAGTGCATTGGCACATATTCCTCTTCTTTTTCCATTACCCTAAAAATGGATAAAGATAGAGGTTCCTGTTGTGACTAATGTATCCCAATGTTACAGAAATAGGAAAAATAAAATAAAAATAACATTGAAAACAGACTCTTGCCCAATGAAATGCAGGGAAATGTTCTTTCTTTAATCTATTTTCTTACTCTGTTTGAATTTCCATTAGCCCATAACCTTTGTATATGGGTATGTTTGGAATCATTGAATCACCATGTGAGATACAGTGTTGGTCTTGGATAAAACAGTAAACTATTGATTCACACAACTTAAAATATTACATAGGGTAGACCCACCAATTGCAAGATCATCCTGGGTGTGGCATGACAATACATGGACTGATTGATTTTGAACAAAGGGAAAATTAAGGGTCAAAAAGATCAAGTTGCAATAATAAAATTAGCAGTAATGAAAGTGATGAAACCACACACTATGAAGCAGATTTAATGTCCCTATCAACTACTTAATAATAAATGAGCATATATTATAGAGCCTGCATCATATCGGTAAAAAAAGTAGTAAGTGCTAAAATTTCCTGCCTTCTATCAGCTAACAATGTAGTCAAAGACTAAATCATCTTACATTGTACATTAACAGACATTAAATATCATTATATAATTACATTTAAATGTAGTGCTCATTATAATCACCTTTATTCCAGGTTCTAATAAAATGCTCTCTCTTTTTCCTTATGGACATTTTGATATTTCTTGTAGCATTATTACATTTATCCAAATGAAGGCAATATGTATTATTATTATTGTCTCAAACTCTCTTTGAAACTATATGGAAAATTTGAATCACTATATTATATACCTGAAATTAATAATACACTGTATGTTAACTAACTGGAATTTAAGTAAAACTTAAAAAAATATATATGGAATATTGATTACCTTATTATTTAATTGAATTTGCCCCAATAATTCAGAAGACAAGAAGATATGTGGTGGTACTTGATATTTGGTAGGGAAATAAGATTTAATTCTGGAAGTAGAGAACAACAAACAAAGGAATGGAAGGAATGATCAATATAGTATTCTCATAAAAGATAGAAGTGGGCATTGAATGACAGGAAATGGGAATAATGAGGCCAGGCAGGTAATTGGGACCCATGAATATTGGGAAACACATGCAAAATGGACTTGATAAAGAATAGAAAGTCATTAAAGTTGTATAATTCTGGATTATATGTGATAAAACGTGTGTTCAAAATTGTAATTTTATTTTGGGGTGCCTGAATGTCACAGTCAATTACATGCCAGACTCTTGGTTTCAACCCAGGTCATGATCTCGGGGTTGTGATCTTAAGGTCCTGAGAGCAAACCCCATGTGCGGCTCTGAACTCAGTGCAGAGTCTGCTTGAGACTCTCTCCCTCTCATTCCTCCCCTTCCCTCCAAAATAAATAAATAAAATATTTTTTAAAATTGTAATTTTATAGAGTTCAAAATGAAACAAATTGAGAAAAGTAAAAAATAAAGAAGCAGTGACAATTACAAATATCAGTAACAATGCCATATGAAGTAAGATTTTTTTTTCAAGATTTTATTTATTTATTTGACAGAGAGAGACACAGCGAGGGAGGGAGCACAAGCAGGGGGAGTGGGAGAGAGAGAAGCTGGCTTCCTGCCAAGCAGAGAGCCCAATGCGGGGCTCAATCCCAGGATTTTGGGATCATGACCTGAGCCGAAGGCAGACGCTTAACGACTGAGCCACCCAGGCACCCCTGAAGGAAAATTTTTAATAACTAAATTTGGTAATCTATTTTTTATATGTTACAGACAGTGATATTTGGACTCACCAAACTGATTCAGAATTTTAAAGGAACAGTGTTAAAAATGGAGAGAGATCAGTTTTACGGCATTATAAAGAAGAATACAATAATATAAAAATTTGAGGGGTACTTGGGTGTCTCAGTCAATTAGGTGATTCACTTTTGATTTCAGCTCAGGTCATGATCTCAGGTTCCTGGGATCAAGCCCCATGATGGGTTTGATCCATGCTCAGTGGGGAGTCTGCTTAAGGATTTTCTCTCTACTTCTCGCTCTTGCCCTCCCCCTTCTTGTTCTCTCTCTCTCTCTGGAATAAGTAAATAAATAAGTTTTTTAAATAATCATAATAACAATATAAAAATTTGTTTAATTATGAGTTTGAATGGAAAAGTTGGTTATACTCATTTTGTCTATGACACATTTACATAAAGATATAAGCACAAGTTAATACTTAGTTGTTAAATGAGGTGTGCACAGAATGAACTTTTTATATGCTTGATATATCATAATAGCACAAATGCTAATTCACTTATAAACATCTTTACCGCAATATGCAAAAAGACAAAATTATGTCCTAATATTTGTACATCTACATTTTCTAATCTTAAGATGAAGACATACCATTTGATTATAAAAAATGTCTGTAATAAAGGCATTAAGAGGAGAAAGCTTTAATGAGTTTATGGATTTTATTTATATATATATATATATATATATATATATATATATATATGAGAAACGAATTATTTTTGACACTTTTGAGTTAGCTAATATAAAAACAATGAGTAAAACTCAGAGCAGGCCAACCATGAGCAAATTGTCATATAAATCAACCTATTTAGAAAAAAATATCATTGGTGGTGCTGGAGATAGAAATAGCATGAGCTAATGATACCGCTTCCCATTGGCCAATCCAACAGTGGTCAGAAGGCAAGGAATGCCTTTGTCACCGCCCACAAAAGACAGTATCTAGAGGCAAAGGGAAGAATGGGAGAAGAATGGAGAATGGGTATGGATGAGCCCCAAAGGAAAATATTCAACATAGTCACATTATGTTGTGTATTTCATAATTTAGGTACTGTAAGTTTTCTTTTTTCTTATTTATTTATTTGACAAAGAGAGATTACAAGTAGGCAGAGAGAGAGAAGGAAGCAGGCTCCCCACTGAGCAGGGAGCCCGATGCAGGCCTCGATCCCAGGACCCTGAGATCATGACCTGAGTTGAGAGCAGAGGCTCTAACCCACTGAGCCATCCAGGCGCCCGTAATTTTTCTTTAATAAATTTGTACTACCTGTCGAGATGAGAGATGTCTGCATGTACTGTTTCTCAAATAGTTATAAACCAACATGATGCCTTTTTATATTAATTTTTAATAAAAGCAGAACTGAACAAAATCAAGATAGCTTCCACAAGATTGTGACCGTGTCATGAACACCAACCACAAAATGCGAGAATAGACTCTGGTCATTTAGATATTTCTGTTTGTTCTAAAGACATAGCAAATATATGAAATTTAAACTTATGTTATTCCCTAAATTATTTATTTTTCTTATTGAAATACAAATTATAATTTTTCTTTTCAAATCAAGTGGTAGAAAACACAATTCATTCAAAAATGAATATTTCTTTCGCATTAGAATATATAGGTGTTAATTGATTGATCGACTCTATCTTTATGAAATTTAATATATATGAAACTTCACTGTAAAATACTGAAAAGAACATGACCTTTCTATTTCTATGAGACTAGTCTGGTCTGGAACCTTTTGGATTTATATTGACAAGATAGTTTTAGCATGAAAATATCTTGAAGACACTCTAAAACTGAACCGTACTTCTTAGTGATAAAAGGAAGAATTGGTTACATTTCTTGGACTATTATTAATTAAAATAGGTCCCTGTAAGAATCTCTAAAAATATTCCATAATCTGTCTGACCTAGACCCTACCTCTCACTGCCTCCAGGATCTAATATACTCCCTAAATACATAATCTAAGTTATTCACTGATGTTTTATCAACAGCATAATTTTAATTATCACTGATAGGCTAGATGATTACTTCATAATATACGTTCATCTTTCATTTCATAAAAGTCAGGAAAGTGATCTATGAATTCATGTTATTAATTTAACCTGTTGCCAGTCAGTGGAGTTATAAAGATAATTAGTAAATGGTAATGATCCTCAAGAAACTCAGTCTTGATGCAGATATATAAATAAAGAGCTGATGATTCATCAAGCTGCTTGCTGTTATACAAGTATCAATAAAATGCTTTCTGTGAATTGGAAAAGGCAAAAGGGAATTTGTGCCTAATTTTATGCTTAAAAATTCAGATGTCTTGAGACATCTATTGTTTGAAAACGTAAGGTGACTTGAAGTGGGTCAAGATTTTAAAAGGCTTGCCAGTTTCAAAGATAGAATATTGACAGAAAGTGAAATGTATTGCATTCGCAACAAAGAAATGTTTTAACCTTCATCTTTTACTCTACCAAGAACCAACACAGGTTGAACATAAAAGCAGCTCTAAGACTATACTTCCTCTTTTTAGTACTTTAAATTGCTATATTTATTTGTGTTTATAGCAATGATTATTAAAAATCATAATAATGGTTATTATAATGACTATTATGTCTTGAATACCTAAAAGGTAAGACACATTATGGGAAGAAATATCCAATTTAATAGTGATTTTTTTTAATTGAATTTTCAAAATTGTTCCATGAAATAGGTATAGTTATCACCATTTTATAGACTGAGATAAATTAACTAGCTTTCCCAAGATGCCAGAATTATAAAGAAAACTGTACAAAAACTAAACCCACAGCTAGCTGAATTTGAAGTCCTTACATTTTCTTTATGGCCATTATTATTCTAACTCTCAAATACAAAAATTCTATGCTTTTTGGCTAAAATATATTTGACATACAACATTGTGTAAATTTAAGGTATAGGTTGATTTGATATATTCATATACTGTAATATGATTGCCATGGTAATGATAATTAGCACTTTTATCATGTTACCTAATTATCATTTCATTTTAGTGGTTGGAGTAATTAAGTGTTAGTCTCTTAGCAAGTTTGATGATTATAATATAATATTGTCTGTAATCACTATATTGCACATTAGATCTCTAGGGTTTATTTGCTATTCATTGCAGATTTGTACACTTAAATAACATCTGTCCTATCCCCCACTCCCCATCCTCTGGTTAACACCATTTTGTTCTCTGTTTCTACTAGTTTGGGATTTTTAGATTCCACATATATACAATACCGTAGTGTACTTGTTTTTCTCATTTAGCATAACATGCTCAAAGTCCGTCCATGTTGTCACAAATGGCAGGTGAATGGATAAAGACAATATATATATATATATATATATATATATATATATGAATATATATATAGGAATATTATTCAGCCGTAAGAAAAATCTAGAATGTTTACTATGACATAGATTTGAACCACTACTTGAAGTATTACTTTTTTTTTTTAAAGATTTTATTTATTTATTTGACACAGAGAGAGAGATCACAAGTAGGCAGAGAGGCAGGCAGAGAGACAGGGAGAGGAAGAAGCAGGCTCCCCACTGAGCAGAGAGCCCGATGCGGGCCTTGATCCCAGGATGCTGAGATCATGACCTGAGCCAAAAGCAGAGGCTTTAACCCACTGAGCCACCCAGGCACCCTGAAGTATTACTTTTCATTATATTATATTTCATTATATTACTACTTGAAGTAAATGTTGTTGTTTCTGATCAATAAGTTACTATAGTGAACTGATTCAATAATAGTAATTTTAGAGGTTTATAAAAAAATAAAAAGTTATTGGTGTCTTGGTTTTTTTTCAGTTCAATTTAAAAACCAGACAACTGGGACACCACTAATATTTTTTTCATGAAAGGAGAGTTTAAATTTTTATGTTTTAAAATCTTTCATTAATGAGAATATGTTTACTAATTTCATCATGAAAGAAAAGGTGAATATTTTCAATTCATCAGAGTGTATGGAGCTGAGTTTCCCAAACAGAAATCAAAGTTGGCTTTTACTGAGGGACACAATGTTTCAAGACAATGTTGTTATCACTAAGCAACATTATCAGATGTATTTAGGAAGGCACATGTAACTTATGTTTTTTAAATAAACCTAGTCTAGTTGTTTACAAAAGGCAGAAAAATATTTCCCAAATTATCACGACTGGTGACTTCTAGGCTAAGAGGAATGAATGGGTTTCATTCTTGGCCAACAAACTGACCCATAATGAAAGAAGAAATTCCTAGTTAAGATTTACTTAAGATCACCTGGGTGGTTCAGTAGATTAAACATCTGACTTACACTCAGGTCATGACCTCAGGGTCCTGGCATCTGGATGGAGCCCTGCATTGGGCTCCCTGCTCAGCAGGGAGTCTGTTTGACCCTCTACCCCTCCCCCTGCTTGCTTGCTCTCTCTCTCTAATAAATAAGTAAATTTTAAAAAAAAAAGACTTAATTAGAGCTATATTAGAACTAATACCTTAAAATGTCATATTGACTGGAAACACTGCTTTAAGTGGTTTTTCTAGAAAAGACTTTCACTTGATGATGAAGTTAAATATATTGATATAATAAAATTACAGATGTGCAGTTAATATCTAGTGGACATAGAGAGAATTAACTTGGTTTATCAATTCTAATCTACTTATATTTATAATTTTGACAGTGGGACACAGGTTGTACACAAGCTAGTTCTGGGTTATTACCAATCAATTGTCAGTCTTAGTAACACCAAGGATGCTCAGGGCCATTCTAAATAGGCATCCCAGATTCAAACAGAAAAATGCCAAATTTCATCACATGACTTGAATTTAACTGAAGGAAAGTACAGAAACAACACTTTTGCTACTGTCTGCTGTAAGGTCTATTGTTAAGGAGAAATGATCCATGCTTAAAAAATAACATGAAAAGTTTTATGGTGATAGAATTTTAGGGATTTCAAAATAGGTGTTGTCTTAGTGTACTTAGTGCTTTAGTGTACTTAGTTTATCATAATAAAATACCGTAGACCAGGTGGCTTCAATTACAGAAATTTATTTCTCCTAGTTCTGAAGGAGGCTGTAAAGTCAAAGATAAAATTTCTGGCCAATTCAGTTCCTGGGGTGCACTGTCTTTATGGCTTGTTGCTCCCCACCCTCTCGCTGTGTCTTCACAGGGCCTTTCTTCAGTGCATGCAAGTGGAGGGAGATAAAACTCTGTTCTTCTTCTAAGGCCACCAATCCTATCAGATAAGACCCCCACCCTTAGGATCTCACTCAGCCTTGATAACCTCCTGAAATCCTGATCTCCAAATACATTTTCACTGGGGGTTATGGCTTTAACATATGAATTTGGGGGGCAGGAGACACAAGTCAGTCCATTGCAGTTCTTATAATGAAAAATAAAGAGATAGCCAAGAAACTCTATAGAATAAAGGGGAATTTAGAAATAAAGGGAAAGAGGAGAAGGGAAGAGAAGACAGGAGTTAAGGAATGGGCAATACTAAACAAAACAAAACAAAACAAACAAACAAACAAACAAACCAAAAGAATGGGCAATACTGTAAGTGTTGCCCTATGGAGGAAAGCAACCGTATCAGATTTCTGACAGTAGGGAGGCTAAAGAACATCAAAGAACAGGGTTGCACGTTACTAAAATTTAAGGGTTTTGTTGTTGTTGTTTGTTGTTTGTTTACATTAAGTCCTGTGCTTAATTTTCTTCAAAGTATGTTGAAGTTTGGCATACACAGAATGGCCAGTTAAAATATTTTATTGCCCTCTCTCTTTCTGAAATGGAGAGCAGTGACTGACCTGTGTGTCCATTGGCACACAATTATGGCACAGTGGGAAGAAAGTAGCAGCATGTGGTGGCAATAAGAGGTGATGTATGTGTGAAATGTAGTATCAATAGGAAACAGTGTAAAATGACAAGATTGTATGTTCCTGTGAATTGATATATTAGTTTTGACCTTTTATTGCAGAAGGATTGAAGTAATTTCATTTGTCTTAAAGGACAAGATGACATCAGTGGAGGCACATACATATTTTTTAATGCTACCTGTTTGTGTGCTCACATATGCATGTATGCAGTACATATAATATGTATAATATATGTATTATATATTATGTATATTAATTATACACACATACATATTATATATGTATATATGCATATGTATTATATACATATCAATTATACATAATATATACTGCCTATAATTCACACACAGATATGGTGTGTTTAGAATTTGTGGTACATGTAAAATTAGTAAAATGTATTGCCAGAAGAGTACATCCTACTTGATTTCAAAGAAGTGACCAAATTATTATAAACTCAGATGCATGATAAATATTTGCTATAAAGGATGATTAAAAAAAGAAGGACTTGGAGAAATAAAAGGAGAAGAGGGGAAATGTCATAAACAAAGTTTCTCAGACAAAATGAATAGAAGTATGTTACAAAGATGATTGTAGAGTAGGGATATTGGGAAATAAGGGTAAAAAAGGAAATAGGGATCACATTGTGCAGGGCCTCTACTGAAAATCTGAGTGTGAAATTTATCCTTTAAGTCATAACTCTCATTTTTGATATTATAACACATTAGAGTGCTCAGAAAAGAATTTGTTACTAATTAATTTCTGAAGTGGACACATGATTAGTGTTTTTAAAAATATAAATTAGAATGAGTTTCAATTTAGCCCCTTGGTAAGTAACAGTCATTCGCTAGCCGGAAGATATACTTAAATAGTGGGGAGAAATTACTTGATTATACACTTTTTCATGAATTATACATAGCATGTAGATAAATCTTAACTATGGAGTTTACACATATTTTATTGGAATAAACTTTTTTTGTCATGGTTATTTACAGACAAAATTAAAGTATATTGGAGACTTCTGTTTTGAGCAAATGAAAGCCATTAGAGGTATTTATACAGGGTGCAGAAACTATAGAATGGTATTTTCAGGGGAGCCAATCTTGCAACAGCAGGTTGGGTATAAAGAAAAAGGAGTTGAAAAAGGAAACTAAAAAGCAGAAAATACTTTAATCTATTGTAATATTCCACTTTGTCCTGATCTCTAGGTTTTCTACCAGCAATAAAAGGCTATAATAGACTATACTTAATGCAATACAAATGTGGATATTATGTATATGCTTATGTATACATTATGTATACATATACACAAAGGTACCAACTGTTTAGAGTACAAATAACATCATGTTTTATTGTTTTAAATTAAATTTAGCTTGGCCTTCCCCATAATAACACTTGCCCGTGACCTTGATTCAGAAATTTCTAGGTCTATCTGTGTGTATATGCATATATCCACATACATAGATATCTATGTTTGTATACCTGCATACTTGCATGTATATATTTATATCTGCTTATATTCATATTTGGGTTATGAGTGACTATGCAGATATTTCTTTTAATAGGGATTTATATTACTTGAAGCCCATAAAAACATATGATTTTAGAATATAATATAATAGGATGACAGTTTTGGAGAATTCAGTGTAAGTGGAAAACCTACTGAGAAATTAAATGGCACTTTTCAATGTACAGACTCATTAGCATGAATGAAAGATACATCAAATGCTATTTGCAAGCCCACTCCAGGATGTATTCAAGCTGTCTTCTGTGATTTGGCCTCATTTTAACCCTGTAGATTAATGTTGTGTGTCTGTCAGAAAAATGGAGGAAAGTTGGAATATCCAAAATGCAAACTCTACACATTGCTTAATACTTTTGAAAGAAGCCAAAGAAAACATTGTTTTGAAATGTCTGAGCAGAGAAGAGAAACAGGACTTAAACTCTAAGTTTAAAGACTGGGGAAATGGTGTGACAGGCTCGATCCAGTGATGCTGTATTTCAGGGGATTGATGTGTTGGAACCTGCATGCTCATCAGCATATGCAGAAAAGTGAACATGTCCGGTGGAAGTTCCCATCAATAGCTGTGGGGATGCAGGTGATAGCAGCCCACTCGAAGCCCCTGCAGTTGGGATTCTAGATGAACATCTCACACACAAGAAGACATAGAAGCACTACCTGGCTCCATGCTTTCAAGTGGTCTACCCAGATTTCTCAAATTTACAAAGACACATTGCCCAACATCTTTCCTGAATTTTTTCATGGAAGGCATTTTCTTTGTTAAAAAGAGGGAAAGCTAGACCTAGAAATTTCTGAATCAAAGTCACTGGCAAGTGTTATTATGGGGAAGGCCAAGCTAAATTTAATTTAAAACAATAAAACATGATGTTATTTGTACTCTAAACAGTTGGTAACTTAGTGTAAACAGCTTACAGAATTAGCAAATTCATGACTTCAGGAAAAAAAGTATGAAATTGAAAGACTCAGGAAGGACATTTTACTTAACTTAGAATTATTTTCTGATTGGGAATAAGAGCAGAAACAAAGTTAGAATTATGCAATCTTTTGTGTATAATGAATTATATTTACATATTGTGACCCAATAAAATCATATAATGAATAGTGACTTTATACTCATAAAATAGCTTAAATTCTATGTGTTCTTGATTTACGTCTACTCTCAAAGTCATAGAAAGAGCAGTACACAAATTTATTTATGACTAAAGGCTATTTTTTCCCCAAAACTAAAATATAGTAAAAAATAAGGACTTCAATAGAATATTCCATCTATACTCGAAAATAGGTGATCTTATTTGTAGTCCAAAGTAGTTTATCAAAACGAAAAAAGTAATAAAAAGTGACTCTCAGGGAACTATAAGAAAGATTTTATTTTTAGATCATAGCAAAATAAACATAGAGCACTATGTTATTCTTACCTACCAGCATTAATTATTGGACCATCCTTTAAGATGACCCCTGTGATTATAAGCATAGATACAAGACTAGTCATGCTTTTGCTATTCCCAAGGAAGACGATATTTTGATGAATTCTGTATTTCCAATTTAAACAAAAAGCATAAAAATAATTCTAATGAAATTAGTGAGATTAGTGCTAATGTAGTTTCTAAGTACTAAAATAGTGTTTTGCATGTGGGAACAGAGACTATCAAAGTCAGTTCAGGAATAATGTTGAAAATAGAATGCTTTCCTCTCTTGACAGTTTTTTCAGAGAGAAGAAATGGCAAGGGAGACAGATTTTCATTTTATTTCAGTCCCTTAAATTAACACCTTTAAACCCTAATTATGCTGATAAATGAAAATACATGTGTATGAAGAATGCACACTAATGTTTTCAGGGTAGATTGATCCTTGAACAAAAGAAAAGATAGAGATGTGACAGAAGATAGAACAGCAACAGCTAAAAAGTGATTGAGATTATTTCATTGGCAGAGACCATCCGATGACATTTTTGGATGAAGAGACTTTTAATCTTCAATTTTACTTAGTTCACAAAAAGCTAACTTATACACTCTTGTGAAAACTTATGCTTTAGGAAAAAAAAAGAACTCATGGGATTAGACTTTTCTGGTTTAGTGTTGGGCTAGACTTGGGAGAGGGAGAAAGTTAGTTACGTTCCTAAGTGAGCTAGAGAAAGATTTTTCCTGTGTTTCTTTTTTCCTTTTTCTGTATTGTCTGTTTTCAAATATAAATCATTATTCTGGAAGAGAGTTTGGTATGTGATCGAGATTGGTAGACATGGGGAAAGATTTGTTTTCTACTGTGCAATTTGGAACACACATTTGTTCAAGTTTATTTTAAATAACGTGACCTCTTGAATGGTTTCTGACAGTGTCTTTTTAACATGTGACATATGTATGTATACAAACATGACAAGAAGCATGATGTACATTCTTTATTGTTGTGTGTAAAGAAAAGAAAATGTCCTATAATTTCATGCTGAGATAAATAATTACTTAAGAATTTTAGGAAAGGATCAGATAAATGCAATCATTTACAATTCTTGAGAAGATAAAAATTCATTACATAATGCAATTATTACCTTAAAAACAAACTCAAATAAGGACAATGAGAGAATTGAAAATTGTAGGTGCATTTCACCTGTAAACATGTAATGGCCTACAAAAAATATTAGGAAAAAATGAATCCAATGATGCAGTTAAGTGTGATGTCATTAGTTGAACTTATGTCAGAATGCATGAACAGTGTAAAAGTTTCTCTATTCATATAACCTAACCTTAAAAATTTAAAGAGGAAGAAAACATATAATTATCTTGATAAATGCAGCAATTGAAAATTCTTATAAGTGTTACTTCTCCACAGAGATAGGGAGACTATCTTATAATAATTGCTTTCATTTAGCCTTATCTTTTTTTTTAAAGCCTTATTTATTCATTTGACAGAGAGCACAAGCAGGGGGAGAGGCAGAGAAAGAGGGAGAAGCAGGCTCCCCACTGAGCAGGGAGCTTAATACGAGGCTCCATCCCAGGACCCTGGGATTATGACCTGAGCGGAGAGCAGATGTTTAACTGGCTAAGTGACCCAGGCACTCCAACATTTAGCCTTATCTTTGCCAATCATAAAAAGGAAGCATTATTCATCCTTTATAAAATATAGGACTTTTTGGAGCCATCTTTATATTCTTGAGTCACCAGTTCCATGAAGCCTAATATTTTGAAAGAAAATAATTAATAGAATGAACTTGAAGTGTCAAACTCTTATTACTATTGCTTAGTTCCTCCATTAATGTAGAGGAATTGGAGACTCCTTTTTACCTTCAGTTTTTTCCTACCTACCTGTGATGATTAATTTTATATGTCAACTAGACTAGGCTAAGGGATTCTCAGATAGTTGGTAAAACATTATTTCTGGGTATGTGTGAGGGTGTCTGTGGAAGAGATTAGCATTCAAAGCAGTAGACTGAGTAAGGAAGATCACCCTCAGTGTGGTTGAGCATCGTCAATCTTTATAGGGCCTGATAGAACAGGAGGTTAGAGAAAGGGTGAATTCACTTTCTCTACTTGAGTTGGAATTTCATCTTCTCCCATCCTTAGACATTGGTGCTTCACATTTTTGGGATCTTAGACTTAAGACAGGAACTTATACCATGCCCCTACCTTCACCCCATTCTCAGGCCTTTGGGACTAGACTGAATCACATCACAAGCTTCTAGTTTGTTGATGGCAGATCAAAGGACTTAGCTTCCAAGATACATGAGCCAGTATCTATAATAAATTCCCTCATATATCCATGTATATTCTATTGCTTTTGTTTCTCTGGAGGACCTGACTAATATACTACCTAAATCTATCTTTCTTAGTTAATTAAAAAAAAAAAAAACCAACAACCTTCTAGAATCCCATATTTCTTGATTGTCTTTTCCTTCCCCTATGCCTCTTAACACCACAATCATTGCTATTTCCCAAATTTATATTAAATGATCTAATTTTCACTTTTCTATTTTCTTGGCAGCAAAAAAGAAAGATGCATTTGTCCAAGGGCCATAATATATTTATGACTTCTAGCTTCAGCAAGAACATAAGCAAACTTGATAATTTAAGAAATTAAGCTTTCACAGTCCTACAGCTATAGAAACCATGCAAACCCCATAAAGAATTCTGATATTTAACTAGAAATGAAGATACATATACAAGCATTCCTGACTTTGCCCCTTCTTGTATTCTCTGACTTTAAACCTATAGTGTGAAGATGAGGAAATGCCAAAGCATTTGCACAATGGTGCAATTACAAATACAAAGTAATTGCATTTTTTAAAGGCTATGACGGTTTTGGTTTTGGCTGGTGTTCTAAAGGCAATGCGTACAATACTGCAAATACCATTATTTCCCAGAGTAGTGCCTGACCTACTTCTCTTTCTTCAGATTCTGACAACAGACATCACCTCCCATTAAACCATTTTCCCTGTTAAGTTCTTTGAACTTAGTAAGCACATTGTCTTGAATATATTAGAGGTCTAATAAAAATGTTACTTACCAAATGAAAGAACACAGGAAAAAGATTAGGAAATAGTCACTTTCATTGCATTTGAAATTAAAATTAACATCCAGTAAATAAAATCATGGAGCCGAAATAGACAATATATATCATTGGCTGAACTTTCATTTTATAGATAAGAATCTGCTTAAAAAATATAAAAAGATAAATGATCCACTCAAACTCAATTTAATTGAAAAGGAAGAATATATGAGCAGTAGAATAAGTTAATAGTGAAAAAATAGAGTAAGTTAATAGTGAATTTGAAATATGTATGTGCAATCTTCACTCTCCAGCAACTAGAAATGAATTCACCAGTGAACTCAGAAATGTAGAAATAAATCTTGTAACCCAGGATCTCTAAAGATCCCAATTTGGTAAATCAAAAAATGCTTATAGTCTGAGTGGTACTATTAAGGTTTAAAACTTTATCATTGGAATTTAGTATTTCCCCAGTTATTGGTATCCAGAATATGTTACTCTTTAACAGTATGTATAATGATAATGTTGCTTATGTTTAAAATAAGTATGATTTCATCTGTGGAACTAAATTAAAGGCAATATATAATGTTCTGTAAAGCCTGTTGGTGAGTCCTCACTCTATTCCAAATGTCTGCATAGAATAAATAATCAAGTTTAAAGTTGCCTTTTGGTAGTTATCTTCTATTATAAATTTAGGTATGTATTCTGTGACTAGGAATAAGAAAGCAATTTAGTGAAATAATGATGAACACTTTAATAAAGGTAAACAATGTACTGTGTGATGGCAGAGGGAAAATGTGAGAAGGCCAAATAAGATTATGTCATGATAAACCATGTAATGTAGAAGTTGGGAAATATAAAGACATCAGTGAAAGTTATTTTACAATAATCCATACAATAGGAAAAGATAAAGCTGGGCACTGCCTCATTTTGGGGATTATTTTTTTTTAATATATGCTTCTTATCTGTGTGTACTTTCTCTTGAATGTAGTGTACTCTGAAGTTTTTACCAAAACTTGCTCCTTAAGTGATTTTTTGTTTTTAAATTGACCATGCCAATGTGTTCAGGGGAAAAACAAAATTGCACGTCAAATCTGAGGCTAGGGCGCCTGGGTGGCTCAGTGGGTTAAAGCCTCTGCTTTCGGCTCAGGTCATGATCTCAGGGTCCTGGGATCGAGGCCCACATCGGGCTCCCTGCTCAGCGGGGAGCCTGCTTCCCCCTCTCTCTGTCTGCCTGCCTCTCTGCCTCCTTGTGATCTCTCTCCTTCTGTGAAATAAATAAATAAATAAATCTTCAAATCTGAGGCTAGCTTATTCCTGGGTTTCTTTCTTACATTCACCCGCTAATAATTTTCATTTTTTATTTCTTTATCATTTCTTAGACTTAACAATTTTCAAGTTTATACATGTTTCTTCCCATCCATTATAACTGTTTCCTTTCCCGCACAGAAAAATCATTTACCCTTGTAGACACACCTCACACATCACTTCTGTAGACCATTCCTAAAATCTTAAGCCTTGTTGGCTTCTATTCTCATATTTCCATTTTTTCTCTAGTAGATTCACTCTACACCTAATTCTGTAAAGAGAAGGGCTATTCCTTAAAAATCTTTAGATCCTTACATGAAATATTGTGCTGGAAACACATATTATTCAATTAATTTTTGAATTGAATTAAATTAAAGGATATTTTATATAACTAATTGTTAACTCGATTGATTGTGTATAGGGATATGGAAAAAGTAAAGTGAATTCAAAGATGAATTTAAGAAAGTAAGCAGTCATAAGATATCCAATATGTAATAAATGACTTGGGGATGAAAAGACATATAATTCAAGTGGGAAATTATGGGTCATTAAGAAAGAGAAAAAGCATGCATTTATATCTTAACTTGACTTTGTATCTTGAGTTTTTCCAATGTCAGTGCAATGAACTATGTAATGCATAAAAGAAGGAAACATGGAGATAGGTACTTTGATTTAGATGAAATATCCTTTATAATCATAGAGTATTACAGATGTAAAGCACTTCAATAATTACTTGGCCTTGTGAAAAACAAGTATTTGATATAATGTTTTCCAAGGGGAAGGAGTACATTTTTTTCATTATTTTTCCCTATAATTAGCGAAAGCATTCATTTCCGTATGTTTTATTTAGTTACAGGAACTAACTACTTCCATTTTTCTCCTCATCATCTGCTCAACAATAAACTCGTTGCAATCATGACAATATTATTCTTCATCATTTAACTAACATTTATGCATGATATTCATCTTGATTTATATAAAATTAAATCATAAATGATGTTTATGACCCATCTTATACAAGAGACAATTATTCAGATTAATTAACATTAATGCATTGCTTTTATTTTTGTCATGCAGATGCTGCATACCAATTCAGTTCCAAATGATGTGGAATGTGGGATGTCATACCAGTAAATTTATTTTAAAATATAATTGTGCCCACAAGTAGCAATTAATATATCTAAGGAATTATACCTTTGCTGTTTCTTTGATTGAAATGTCTTCTTCTTTCCATAAAGAAATTTAGTATGTTTTTTATCATAAATAATTTTAAAAATTATTGCAGCTAAACTGCACAAATGCTGTTCAAGTTAGTGAGTACATCGTTATTAATATCCAACTTTTATTAATACTCCAGTGACATCACTGTTATATAAAACACATATAAGCCATAAGAAATTTTTTTTTGTTTGTTTATTTGTTTGGCCTGAGCTCTTCCAATCTGAGCCTTCAAGCAACATAAGCTTACACTCAGACTTGCAATGATGTTAGAAATGAAGTGAATGAAACATTTTACCATTTTGCAAAAAGGTCAGATTTTCAAGTTAATGAGTGCTTAATGAAGAAATGGTAGAATTAATTATAAAGTACAAATGAGTAGAGTCCTCTCTTTGAAATGTATTTATGTAAGGTGGCTTTTTTTAACCAGCCTCTGGAATCCAAAGGTCTGAGCAGGATTACCTGTTCTGTTCTACATTTGTTTAATTCTATTCTCTTAAAAAAAACAACAACTATATATATATATATACACACACACACACACATATATATGTATATATACATATATATATATTCACCTATTCTAATTTTTGGTTTGTCATCTACAAATTAAAGGCAATAATTATATATATAGAAATCAAGTTGTTATAAGTAATGAAAACACTTATAAGTTAGTAACTACTATCTTTAAAATATTGTGGGAAAAAAAGTAAAATAAAACCATTTGCGTGTATGAGAATACAGGAATGGCTGAGGTTTCTTCAGCTAAGGGTGTCAAAGTATTTCCTTTCTTGATATTTTGCCAAATATAGGAAACTATTATTAGTTATACTGCTTCATTTAAAATCATTATTTATTTTCTTTTCTATGTAAAGTTGATAGATGAACCAGGCAGTGAAGTAATCATTAGATGGTTGGCGGTTCTTGCTCTCTTCAGGTGTACAATTAAAGAAGTGAAAACAGACACCGAGTGATTAAAAGAACCAGTAGACATATAATTTGTAGAAGGTAATACACAAGAAATACACAGACTTATGAGACAGTATAAGGCATACATATTCAAAATTGTGGGGGAAGTTCTTTCACAGGAGGTGACAAGATGGTTCCTGAATTAAAGGAAGGAGGCATTGAGGAAGAGTAAAAGGGAATGTTAGTAAGGTGGTAGGTGAGTGTATGGACTGCTGGCTCTCAAAACAGAAATAGGAGCAAGGCAAAAGTCTTAGAGCAAGAACAAAATTAATATTCTTAGAAGACTAAAAACAGTCTGTAGCTGAGTCAAAACAATGGCACTTGATAAAGTAAGAGAGAAATGCAGGGAGTAATCACCCAGGCTTTTGAAAACATGTAAAGACAACTGGAAGTCTTCAGCATATTAGAAGCAGAGGGCGTTTTCAAAATACCCTCTGGTTGTTCTGTGGGGAATTGGTTAAAGAAATTGGAGTAGAAGGAGAGAGAGT
The DNA here is from genome assembly GCA_002007465.1 of Ailurus styani. Taxonomy (NCBI): domain Eukaryota; kingdom Metazoa; phylum Chordata; class Mammalia; order Carnivora; family Ailuridae; genus Ailurus; species Ailurus styani. The sequence continues at coordinate 1,727,315 of LNAC01000005.1, read as the reverse complement.
GGCTGGCAGGAGAAATGGGAAGAGATTGTGTTTACGTAGTGCAAATAAGTTAAATTGCCAAGGAATAGATGTTGAAAGTGAATGAACAAGAAAAGTCATGGATGATTCTCAGTATTTTGATTTTGGTAGAATTGACATTTACTGGCATGGAAAGCTGGAAAGAAAATAAGTTTTGAGAGAAAATTGTTAAATTTGGGAAATGATAAGTGAAAATGCTTATGAGATTTCAAGTAAAAAGAACAAATATGAAGTAGATATTAATGGTAGAATTCAAGAAATAGTTCTATACAATCTATATACATTTGAGACTAATCATCATACAGCTACCAGACAGAGATAGAATATAAATGAAAAAGAAGAAGACTTCAACTCAAGTTCTGAAGAGTTCAGCATTTAGATACCAGATAGAGGTGTGTTCAGCAAGAGTGCTTGTGAAGGAGCAGCCACAGCTGTCCTAGAAAATCAGGAGATGGTGGTGTTGCCAAAAGCAAGAGAAATATGTATTTTGTGAAGGAGTTTAATGGTGACAGCTCTGGAATGTTTACATAGGAGAGTCCTAAGAACAGAATCAGAGTCATGTGATTGGAGGCAGAGAGGGGATGAGTTTTATTTAGATTACATATGTTCATTCACTGTGGCTTGAGGAGAAGTGATGGAGAATGTGACAGGGGCTAAAATTTCCCCAAGTTCTCCCTTAATATAACTGCTTTCCTTAAATTCTGCTTACAGTTCTAGATAAATAACAACGTGCTGATTTTTAACAACGACAATGACATTGGGTATATTGTCTAGACTTTAGAGGGGTTTCAGTGTAATGTTGGGGACACTAGCCAGGATAGGGTAGGTTGAAAAGTGACAAGGAGGTGAGAAGTGAAGAAAACAAATAACCATAATTTTTAAAAGGAGTTTATCTCTGTGATCTCCAATGAAGTCAATGGACAGGTTTTTTGTTTTGTTTTGTTTTGTCGATGGACAGGTTTTTTTCTATTTTTACGACATTCAGTTTCAAGACATTTTTTTTTGGATGAACTCTCATTTTCTTTATAATTTATAGGGCATTTTAAATTATATTATTTCATATTTATAATAATTCCATGAACCAGGTAAGTCAGGTATCACAATTTATATTTTACCAAAGTAAGCAGTCAAGTAAAATTCAGGGAAGTGGGGTTACTTGTCCAAAATTACCTTTGAAAAGCAAAGCAGAAAGTAAGCAACTGAATTTTTCGTGCTTAAGGGTTTATTTATCGTTTGTATCCGTCAGGATTTGTTTTCAGTTCACCACCATTATTGCAAAGTAATAGTCACAGACTGTTTGACACTTACATTTGGCCAAACTAGTTTGGCCTGACTTGCTATTTTGATTCAGAATAATGAGTACTAATAAACTAGTGTAACTTTCCACAGTCTTCATCAAAGAAAAATTGAAATTAAGATGCAAATGTATTCTGAATTCATGTTTTTCTATTTCATGTATTTATACTTTTTAAATGTGAGTTTGGTAGTTATGTTGCATAATTAAACACAATGATATTTACAATGGAAAAAAAACAGAGAATTATTGCATATTTCATACACCACCAAAATATGAATTAGGCTGAAGACGGTTAGTAAGAAAAAATTAACATAGTTTATATCACAGCTGTTGATATTGAAGATCTAAACCATCAAAAGATCCTTAATTTTAGTTGTAGTTCATAGTTAAAATTATATGAACATATATAGATAATGTAATTAGATAATATGCTGAATCATTTGGGAATATAATGTATTGTTTAATAGACATACCTTATAGATAATGCATAAAAATAACTTTCATAGAATTAAAACAAATTGCCAATAATACTACAATTCATTATTATGAAAAACAATCCATTCTTTAAAATTCAAGTTATGAGAATTTTCATGAGTAGTTTCAAACTAACACATCTTGACTTCAGATGCATGGCTTTGAATGATTTTGAGCTTGTTTATTTCTCAGCACCTTTTTTCCTCAAAGTTGTTTGGATTGTTTGTTTCTAGAAAATGTCTCCCAAATCCACGTCTTCAGCTTCATCCTTTTTTCTGAGTTCTAGGCTTTCATTTCTACTTGGACATGTTTCTTATTGAATATTCTGCTAGCATTTTAAACACAGCATTTAAAAGGTATAAAATATTTAACAACAGATTGTTTTTCTACCTATTGCATACATATGACAAAGAAACTACATTTCTTGTGGTCATACAGGCTTGAAACCTTAAAGATGTATTTGTCTTCCAGGCTTTATTTCTTTACCATGTTCTATTACTTTCCCTCTGTAAAATTTCACAGGTTTGACTATTCTGCTATATTTCCAAAATGCTGCATTGATTGTAGTCATTTTTCACAACTATTGCATTTTCTTCTATCAGGTTTTGTGTCTGCAAAACTCCCCTCTGTAGAATATCATGTTAGAATATTATTCCTAAATTTACCTCTCCCTTCTTTTGAATAACAACCCGTTATCTTTAGAACAACAGTAATACCCTTTGCTGTGACATGCAAGGCCATAAATTGCCCAAATAAAGATGGTTATATAGATACAACTTCCACTTATAAAAATGCTTCATTCCAGCTAAATTTGTAATTATATTTACCGCAAAGATGTCGTATTCCTTCTTCCTTCAGTGTCACATCTTTTTTTCAGGTGCCCTGAGTCTTTCTCTGCTTATTTAAGTTCTGGCTCTCAGTCAGTTCAATGTCTGATCCAGGCTCATACGAAAGTCTTACCTTTGAAGATTTATAGGGTTTATTTCACTATTGTTTGTCATGGCGACACCATACCTCCCCATCTAAGCCCTCTCCCCACAGATAATTTCTAATATACTGTTACTTATATTAGGTACACTTGCAAAACCATGGGGAAATAAATAAGTAACAGCACATTATTTAGGACGTTTGTCACTCCTAGACTCCAACATAGAGACCCCATTAGTATATTTCCAGAATTTCCCAATATGTGGGTCTTATTGGGAGAAGAGCTTACCTCCACCGTAGAAGACAAAATGGTTTTCCTAGACATTCAGAATGCCAAGGTATAGACACAGTATCCAGATGTGGCTATCAATTTGCTGAAACAAAAATTTGAATCTGCAGCTAGGGACTTAAAAATACAGCATCAATGGTCATCAGCCTAGTTTCAAAAAGCCACATTGTAAGCTCCCAAAGTTGAGCGCCTACAGGGTGCTGGTGGGAAAAAGAGTATCAGCAATCAGGAGCAGCTGCAGTTGTGTCCTTTACTTAACTATTTTGAGGCCTGATACTGTCTCTGGTTTGGGTTTTCTAGCATTCCCTGTGTCTTCTCCTATCTCTGTGCATACTCTCTGAAACTTCTGACAATCCTTTAAATACCAGTTATCCTTTCAATGAGTCATATCTCTGACAATATTAGCCAGAAATTTTTCAATCTTGCAAATGAGAATCTAACAAATGTACTTGGCTATAGAATGGTAAGGTAGAATATTTTAAATACCAGAGTTAGCGGTTGAATTGTGTCCCCCCAATATATGTTGAAGTCTTAACCCCAACACCTCAGAATGTGACCTTATTTAGAAATAGAGTCATTGCAGATATAGTTCAGATGAGGCCACACTGAAGTAGGGAGGACCTCTAGTCCACTGTGACTGGTGCCCTCACAAGAAGGGGAAATTTGGAGACACGTCAGCATACAAGGAAAACACCATGGGATGATGAATCAAAGATGGCGTGATATTTCCAAATGCCGAGAATTGACAGAGGTTGCAAGCAAACCACCAGAAGCTAGAGGATAGGCATAGAATTTAGATACTTCTTCATAGTTCTCAGAAAGAATCAGCTGTACCACCATTTTAATATCACACTTTCAGCTTTTAGAATTGTAGGACAATAAAATTTCTGTTGTTTAAGCCACTTAACATGTGGCAGTTTTTTTTTTTTTTTACGGCAGTCCTAGCAAACAAATACGGCCAACACATCATACATCCTTTTCCCTAAATGAAGGAAATTCTCTAGTCCATGTTGCATGCAATGTGAGTTACCACAACCACAAACATTATAGAATAGGATAATGCTTTTAAACACCTTGTAGGTACTAGAGATGAAATAAGCAAAGCTCCCACTTGGTAAAGGGTGACCTCTTGTCACAAGGGGATATTTGTTACTCCAGGTGAAAAGTTTAACAGAAATTTACAAACAGCGAGATAAGAAACTGCCCTGTGGGAAAGTTCTTTGGAATGGGGAGAACATCATCTCTCAGCTTTCAGGAAGTACATTGTATCTCTCTTGCTCTGAGGTCACATCACAGTTATCATGAAAAAGGAGAAACAGAAGAAAAAAAGCAGGTGATAGACATATTTTTAAATTGAGGGATGGATCAATTAAGAAGAGAAAACAATTCTAAAGGTCAGCAATGGGACAAGTATGAAGCTTGACTGAGGCAAAACTGGTTGAAAAACAAAAGTCAAAAAGTCAAATATAACAAATTTATATGAGGTGGCCTATTCCATTGACCAAGTCCAGTTAATGAAAATGTATAGCATGGAGTGAGATGATTTGAACACTATGAAACTATTTGTTGGTTCTAGCACATTCAGATTTTGCCATACTGAACGATTTCATGGATTTAAACAAATCTATTGTTTTTGGTTGTTTTACCCAAAGAAAAACCTTTGACTTATTACCCAAATAAGCCCGGACACCTGGCTGGCTCAGTCGGTAGAGCATGTGACTCTCGATCTCAGGGTTGTGAGTTTGAGCCCCATGTTGAGGACAGAGATTACCTAAAAAAATTAAATCTTAAAAATAATAATTACTCCAAAAAAGCAGCAAGCAAAGGTGATTTTCACTCTGAATTTTTTTTTTTACCCTAATTCTTGAACTAATCTTCAGTATTTGGGAAGGCAAACTCATGTGGCTCTAAGTTGGACCTGTATGTTAGAGCAAGAAGTTTCAGATTTATTTGGCCAACACGAGAAGAGGAAGCCTCCAGGGACCTTGGGGGTGATTTTTTAATGTCAAAATATTAAATATTTTAAAATATTAAACATTTCCCACCAGTGCATAAATCAGTTGGAGAAGAACAGTGCTGGTTTATCATGGGCTGCAAGCAGTGATTAGTGGTGTGCCGCTGGAGAAGGGAGGGATCTCCCTTCTTTTTCTATAAGCAAAAGATAAAATTCTTATGTAAAAATATCTTCTATCCTCAAAATGATTCTCTTCCTTCCTCCCCCAGGTTATGCGGGCTGCAAAGCATGGTTCCTGTGTGAGAGCTCCCCCTTCAGGGCTTCCCCGCTCTATTTTAATGAGCTTTCCCTTAACTCCTTTTCACAGTATCTATTTGAAAAAGGGCACTCCAAAAGGTGACATTGCAGTTTGAATAAAACATCTTATATTTTATAGTTCACAATGTATTTTCCTAGGTAGTTGTTCCTTTGATCCTGAGAGTAATCCCCTAACTCACACAAAGCAAAGATCATTATCTGTGTTTCATAATAGAGAGAAAGAGAGACTCAAAAAGTAAACTGGTTTACTGAGGAGTAAAACACGGTTGGTGTCAAAGGAAAGCAAATTTTAGGATTTGGGCTCTCCTGCAGTTCAGACTATGTGATATAAAAAGTTCAATTTGATAGGTCGGCCACCCAAGACGTGACTTTGAATGGGAAATCTTTTTCAGAATAAGTACTGTTGTGCCTTCAACAACGTGGGGGCTAGGGGCTCGGACTCCTGCACAGTCAAAAATTTGTGCTTTGATTTGACTCCCCAAAAATGTAACTATTAATAGCCTACTGTTGGACATGAAGTCTTGCCATATGTTATGATAACATAAACTGTAGATTAACATGTATTTTATATGGGTAGTATATACTGTATGCTTCTAGTAGAGTAAGCTAGAGAAAATAAATTGTTATTAAGAAAATCAGAAGGAAGAGAAAATACATTTACGGTACTGTATTTATTGGAAAAAATATGCATATAAGAGAACCTGTGCAGTTAAAACCCGTGTTGTTTGAAGGTCAAGTGTGAATGTATTTTTTGATTGTAAAACTGAACTAAACAAAAGTGTGTTTGCAATAAATTTTATGTGGTGCTCAGCCAAAACAAGTAATTAATCACATTTTGTTGATTTCAGGGGACAATGATGATGATGTGTCACAAAACTATGCATATTACTTCCACTCATGTTGAAAAAACTCAAGAAAACATTTTAGAATATGTGGATAATAAATGTGATGGCAGAACGTTGGAGTAAAGATGGAAAGAAGGAAACAGAAGTGAAGGTTGTGTTTATTTGTTGATAAAATTCAATGGAACATACTGCCAAGGGTGCTCTGCAGGTCATAGTTTTTGATTACTCTTGTTTAGGTAATAAATAATAAATGCTTAAATAATAATATAGATTATAACTAGAATTATTATATAAATACTATAAATAAATAATAAGTACATAATAAATGCTGGCCATGTCACACTTGAGAAGCCAAGTTTATTTAGGAGGAAAAGGATTCAGGAGAGAAAAGCTGTACTTTCTAACATTCTAAATGAAGTTAACTAGATGTTAGGAAGCTGGCTTTATGGAAGAGTTTCTGGAATAGGTGGTGTACCCACTTCATCTTATAATGGAAAATACTGAAACACAAGGATGTTTATGTTACAAAATTACAGAACTAAGGGTTAAGTCCAGTATTTCTGGTGTTATACCATTTCAACTATATTTTATTCAAGGATGTTTAGTGGTCTCTCACTGTTGAAAAATATTTGAAAACTGTAATATTGCTGTTTTGTTGTTTAAAATATTTTCTTATGTTTATTCTGCAAAGTGACAATCTTGAAGAAAATATACAAAGACAAAACAAAACAACAACTTTGGGCTAATATTTCTTAGGCCAGAATTGAAATGGAAGGGAAGCATATCAATGGCTGAGTTATGAATAATGACGATATTCTGAAGTATACTGTTTATAACTTAAATGAAATTTCTTACCACTCAAGGCTGAAAACATGTCCATGATATAAGCTTAAATTTATAAAAAGTCTGTGATGTTATGCAGTATAGAAGTAAATATATTAAATATAGTAATTAGTATGTTCAGCTCCTGAATGTTAATAAAACATAAATATTTAAAATGCAAAGAGCATAGATTCTCTTTTGAAAAATAAGTGTGTAAAACTTAAAAAGTACTTGACCAGAATGAATCAGAGTAAGTGGTGTTGGCTCCAAAAGTATTAGTTTTGTACTGTTTACAATATATGAAATAAGAAAATAATGTAAATTAAAATGCTTTTTGATATTAAGAAATATTTAAAGAAAAAATATTCCAGTAGGGAGAAGACACTCAATATGAGAAAGGAAAAAAAAAATAGTTAAAGAACTACTATAACTTTAAGGATTAAACTTTAAAACAAATATCTCTTTAGATCAAAAAATAAATAGAGTCAAACTGATACCTCTCTGCACCAGAGAAAATCAACAAAAATATTTCAGTCTTAAAGATTAATAATTTAAAAAAGAACTTCTTCTGGCAAGATTGATTCTACAACCTCAAGAAAGTAACATTTTCTTAAGCTTCAGCAAAAATAGTTTAGTTTCATGCTAATTTTATGGCAACGAGCTTCTCCCTTTTTAAAAAAGTTCCTTAAATTCTTTACTTCTAAAATAATGCTATGTGATATTTTATGATCATATAAAATTTTATGTTTTTAAAATGAATTGCTTTTAACCGTTGGAATGTTTCATTTTCAGTCTATTGCACTTTCTAGTCTAGTGTTGACTGTCCTTTAGATAATTCTCCCCGTGTTGCTTGAAGTTCTTTTAAGAAAACACTATGGTCAATTTAAAAAATGAACAGTGCTTATATAAAGTTATTTCTGGTTAAATTTTATTTTTCTCTATTTACCTTTCTTTCTGTCCCATAGGGATGATCACAGTTGATCATCTTGCAAACATTTTAAACTATCCTTATAAGATGAGTCAGTTTGAGTGTTCAGCAGCAAGTGGATGAGAGCCATTTAACGGTAATGATGCAAGATGAAGGGACTTTGCAATTTGTTAATCTTTTTTATATACATTATCTCATGCAAGCCTTGCCATATCCCTAGAGGTAGGCATTGTGATTCCTGCTTTATCAGGAAAGAAATTCACGTCTCAAAATTTTATGACTTGCCCAAGGTTACATACATCAAGTGTTAAGAGGCAGAGCTAGGAAATAACCTCAGGTTTTCTGGTTCTCAGTTTCTGTTTCTATAAGCAAAGCAATCATGAAATGTACCTTAATATTGTCAGTAATTGCTTTGGGCCCCCATGTGGCTTCTCTATTTTAGTTTTCATTTTTCTCTTCTCAAAATAAAGCAAAAAAAAAACAACCACAACTCTGGACTTACTTAAGAAGAGACTTTTTGGAAAGCATCATTGCAGGAGGGAAGGACTAGGACTATGACAAGAGGGGGAGGTTGAGAGAAGGGGATATTCCAGTAGGAGAAATCTGCAAGCATCTCAAAGTTTAGGTCAACAGGTCAACAGTTTGTTTGTTTGTTTTTGTTTTTGTTTTTGTTTTTTTAGATGTATTTATTTATTTGAAACAGAGAGAGAGAATGAGCGAGCCAGGGGAGGGGCCGTGGGAGAGAGAGAGAGTGAAACTCTAGCAGACTCCTCACTGAGCTGGAAACCAGAAGTGGGCCTGACCTCAAGACCCTGAGATCATGACCTGAGATGACTTGACTAAGTCATGCGCTTAACTATTTATCCAGCTGAGCCACCCAGGTGCCCCACGACGGCTTTTCTTTTATCTTTTTTTTTTTTTAAGATTTTATTTATTTATTTGACACAGAGAGAGAGATCACAAGTAGGCAGAGAGGCAGGCAGAGAGAGGAGGAAGCAGACTCTCCTCTGAGCAAAGAGCCTGATGCGGGCCTCTATCCCAGGACCCTGAGATCACGACCTGAGCGGAAGGCAGAGGCTTTAACCCACTGAGCCACCCAGGCGCCCACGGCTTTTCTTTTATAAGGAGTAACCAAGGCTAGACAAAGGGGAATGGGGAAGTAGGATGAGCAAGGGTGGCGTCACTGAACAGTAGAGGGAAGTTTGACCCTGAGGTCAGTCTATTTGCCAGAGGAGCTTCTACAGAGCGGTTGTGTTTGCTCAGGCTGGGGCTGGGTCACAGTTCAGGGGTCTAGGTTCACTTTCTCTTTAAATTTCTCACCATAAATATGATTTTGCTTCTGTGTCTTGATTCTGCCTTTGGCAAAAGAAGTTGCTCTCCCCTATGGATATGTAATATATGCAGTGTTTGTTAAACCATTTAGAATTTGTAAAATATTATGCAAATATAAAATATCTGTACTACCTAAACTTGTAAAATTGACTAAGGAACATTAATTTGATACAGCCCATGAGGTCAAATCTTTGTCAGTCTGAGATATTTCAAGCTATCTTCACACATTCGTCAGAATAAGGATAATGTTGATACCTCAAAACTTAACTCACACTTCACTATATTCCAAAACATTTCTTGCACTACGAAATAGTCAATAACTTTTTTTCTGTGTTGCCTTTTTTCTACAAACATACTTTTATTATTTTACTCATCACACGGTCTTAATGTTTGTTTATTTATTCACATACCTGACTCCCAGTTTTTAATAAGCACTTTGAGAAAGATGGGAGAAAAATAATTCAAAAAATGAAGCTTGGTACTAGAATTTTATTTCTATAGTAATATTTATATATACTATAGAAATTTGTATATGTATATATATATGTGTGTGTGTATATATATATACATATATATATATATATATATATATATATATATACATATATGTTTATTATCCATGATCATTGTAATGATTGGTACCTAGCAGGTGCTGGATTTTCTTACCTTAAGGTCTGTTTCTCTTTATGTCCCAAGTTCTAAATAATGACGAAGATGAGGATGATGATGATGATGATGATAATGAAGAAAAAGAAAAGTACTGTACACTGTATAACTTGTCTTGTTTAATTTTTACTAGAATCCTATTAGGTAGGTTCTATTATTTATATCTAATTTACAGATTAGGAAACAAGTATAGCATAAGCAAAGTAACAAAGATAGCCATGTAACAGTAATTTATACAATTAGATTAGGCATCTAAATTATATTGCCAAATAAGAGCATTGATTTAGGCCAGAGAAAGGAGAAGCAAATTACCTTTAATATTTTTCTAAAATTCTTGAGGCACCTGGATGGCTCATTCAGTTGAGCATCTGACCCTTGATTTCAGCTCAGGTCATGATCTCAGGGTCTTGAAATTGAGCCTCCTTTCAGGCTCCACACTCAGCAGGGAGTCTGCTTCTCTCCCTCTCTCTCCCTCTCCCTCCTCCTCCTCTCTTCCCCCACTTGGGTTCTTTCTCTCTCTCTCTCTCCTTCAAATAAATAAATAAATCTTTAAAAGATTTTTTTTCTAAAATTCTCATTTTTTTGATACTGAGCTACCTAAGAAGACAAAATTACACAGATAAGGTTTAATTGTATTTCTTCACTTATTTTAATTTGAGCTTTTCCCCCTCATTTCCAGTTTACTGTTTTTATATTCAGTAGGTATTTTATAATATGAATAAAGATCATCCAGTTAACTAATATTTATGCAATAGTCATTGTGTGAACAGGTACTGTTCTAAGCATTCCATATGTGTTAACTCATCGTTCTTTCACCCTAAGTGATCTTCCCCTTCCCCAGTCCATGCTTTTAAACATGACACAACATACCTTCTCTTAATATGTGCTGTATAGCTTTTTTTGTTTGTTTTGTTTTGCAATGAGGAAAGTATTAATAAAATCAGCTATTGCAAATATTTTTTAGTAAAATGGTGGATATATACTCCCAGTCTTAATACACTGTAGCCGTTATCTACATTCTATATTTTACATACTTGTATCAATAAGCAGGAAAATGGGAACACTACTAACTTATGACTTTTATACTGTGTTGTCCAGAAACTCACATGCAAGTCCTGTTAGAAGATATACTCATTTCTTATTTTATTAAGCAACTATTTAGTAAATATCTTCTATTAGTCAGGTACTGCCTTAGTTACAATGAATACAAAATAAACATGATACATGTTGCTACTTTATTAAGTGGCGAGGAAGACAGAAAATGGAAGAATTCCCATCTTTCTAGTTCGTGATCCTATAGAGTAATAAATGGTTCCTGATGAGAAATTTCTGTTAAATGAATAGCATTTTGTAGTTGCATTACATTTCGTAATGTGAAAAGTATTTGCATTTTATAGTTGTAGTAGCATTATATTATTTTTGTGTGATTTTTTTCCAAAAATGCCCAATTTTTCTGGAAGTCATGGAGACCTGGGGAGCAATCATTTGTTAAATAGTCACCTTATATAACAAATCAAATGATCATGGCAAGGAAGGGACCTAGTTCTTGCTGATAAGTAGTTTGAAAGCTTGGATGTGCATTGAATCAACTTTGAAGAACTTAACATGTGGAAAGTTTACACAATGAAAAATCACATGCAAATGGCAAAATGTTGAGGAGAGAGTGAAAATTCAGAATATGAAGAATTTATTAGGAAAAAATCTCCTAGAATGTTGGATGGTTTTATTATGAAGCTGAATCATGTGGAATTGCAGAGGGATAGGAAATTTTACAAGAAAAAGAAAATGCCATGGATAAGAACTCTGAGGCAGAAATTTAGGATGTTTATTATTGACAAAAAGTTCTGTACTCTCTTGGGAATAAGAAACTGATTTTTTCACATCTAAACTATGAAAGATCAAAAATATTATGTCAAATGATTAATTGCATTGAATGGGAAATTACCACCTTATAGTGTTACTGTTTTCTCATTTCTACCTTCAGTAATGATTTGTTGACTCTTATTCCTCTCGCTTGATAGTAACTCGGGTGAATCTGTACATCCATTATAGATTTGGTCACTGTGGTATTGATGATGTTTCTGAAGGTTTTAGCTCCTCTCAGTTTCCTGAACACATCATTATTCTGTGCCCTTGTTATAATTTCATCTTTTAGAGTTCACTTTCTGATTATCACCTCCCATCATTCCAGATCTCTCTATTATTCTTTGATCTCCTTGGGATACCAGGCCATTGATATCACTGCATTTTTATATTTCCTCTGTTCTTCCATTTTCTGGTCAGAAATCATGGTCAGTAGTTATAACATGGACTACAGAATCATGTGGATCATTATTAGTCTTTTCTCCAGTTCTAAGTTTTCATTATTCTAAGCTTTCATAATTCTATTTAAATCAAGGGAAAACTCTGGATTCAGAAAGATGATTTGCTGGAAGAAAATAGAGTAAGACACTGCCCAAGATAGCAACCCATCTGCATTTATGACTACAATAGTCAGGATTTTGTTTTCTTGAAAAAGACCAGTTTATAATAGGGTAAACAATGTTTATATTGCTTACATCCAGGGCACAGTTATTATCTCTAATTCTGACTTCTAAATGGGCTAAAAGGATGTATTTCTTCAATGATGTGTACTATAAGATTCCTAAACTTTATATAATGAAGTAACACATCCATCAATATTTATTGCCACTGAATTTGTACCATTTCTCATTGCACTAGAGAGGTACATGTTTGCATGTACCTGAAAGCAGCCTTAAAACTGTGCAACTTTCAAAAATAAGCTGGAGGCTCTCAAGTGAGAAGGCTAATAGAAAATTGACTTTAGTTATAAGCCGTACACAGCGTAAAATACAGCAGTGACTCTTCCCTGTGTCCTTACCTCCATTCCCAAGACCTGGATATAGTGCTCAGTTCTCAGAGTTATGGAAGTGTGTACAACCATCTCACATAATTTTTCCTTTGTCTGACAGTGCTGCCAGCCATGGAACCTATTAGTGCCAATCATTATGGCAAATGTAAAAAATAGTGCACTGTCCAGTTAAAACTGGCCACAGACCACCACCTGATTTCACCAAGGCACAAAAGTTTTCAGTTTTCAAAGGTCAAAATGTTTTAACTAATGCCTAAGGAAATAGGAATCATACTTTGGAATCAAATTGAAAAATGAAAGTTAAATGAGTGTGCTTATTAGCATTTGAAGCAGGACCATAATTCTGCAGAACTAGATTTGTAACTTTTATTGTTTTCAATATTACTGATAGGTTTGTAAAATATGTGTCTTAGGATCTCTAAAGTTATCATGTATCATATAAATCAATTAGTAATGTCATTATGAGTTTAGAGATGAGAGGGTTTTCCAGTTGTATTCTAAGGGTGTAATCACAGGTTTTAGTTCATCAAAGTAGTATAAGTTGAACAAATGAATATTTTTCCAAGCAAAAGGAAATAAAAATTAGAGTAAACGGATGCACTTGACATGCAAATCTGGCATCTGGGGTGGTCCCATTACACTAATGTGAAAAGGGAAAGAGCATGCCACTGAAATCCATAAGATGAAAAGCCACTTATTTGGAAAGTTTGGGCAATAAATGGGTGTTACCTAACAGAGGTGAAGGAGTCTTGTTACCAACACTTGACAATAATATTTCATTTACTTTATGGAATTTCACTAGATTGACCTGAGAAAAGTTGTTAAAAAATACAGCACAATTTGAAATAGTAAAACAATACAGAAGTATTGGTGTTTAAAAGTCTCACCTTAAATCTTGCCCCCACACGCTAGCATGCATGGGAGAAATTTTAAAAGTGGAATGATATATTTGAATATTTATTAAATAGATTTTCTGTTATAGGCACTATTTTACATATACCATTAGATATAACTAGTAAAATAGTATAACCAATAAAGCTGGTAGGCAATTTTTTTAAAAGAATATTTCCGTATCGAGGAAATCTTAAAAACCCAAACACCAGAGAGAAAAATATTTAAATATGTAATCTGTTCAGATTAGTCCTCGCAAAAATTTTGCTATCTATGAAGTCATTATTTTTCGATACATATGGATCTCAGTGATTTTAAGACTTATGAAATAAAATAGAAAACGTAGAATCCCAAGAACATAAATAAAATTATGTACTCAGGGGAATGATTAAAATATTTAAAGAACAGTGAGACAAATAATTATACTAATGGAGAAAAATACTACTATGCAATATAGCAAAAAGTAATATGTAAGCATATTATAATACAAATTAAGCAACACTTTTAAAACTTTATATAAAATGTGTGTTAATATTTTTATGTAATCCCAGTATGAGTTTCTCAGACTATATCATGGTCAATATTTTAAAACTTTCAAAAAACATTCTTGCTGAATTAATAGTGATACTTAATTCTTTTCTGGTTTGAATTTGATTTAATTTAATTTGAATTTCTTAGGTTTTGAATGAAATCACCAATATCGTTCATGTTGTTAATTATCTCTCTTGAATACTTATTTAACACATCTCTTAGTTTTGTGAAATATATGTAAGGAATTTTTTATTTAGGTATGGAATGTTTTTAAGCCTTTAGCCATGAATATTTTATGTCGGCTTTAGAGAAGACTGATAGTTTGAGTACAAGTGAAATTCTTCGATGATAACCCTATCCACAAAGCTTTCCACTGGTTCCTGGATTATCATCCTCCTTTGTTGTTTTTCCTTAACTTTTCTTACACCTTTGTAACTAGTGCCTTTATTAAACTCTACCCAGTTACCCCTTCATACCTGCCATTTATTTTCTGTCGGGCCCCTACAATCTTCCATACAGAAAAAGAAAGAAGTAATAAGATCTTCCCGTTCAGAAGTCTTCATATCAGAATATTCAGATTGGAGTGTGTTAAATTAGCTATTTTCAGGAGAACTCTGGTAGCGCAGCCTGTCATATCATAACACTGGTTTGAGTACTTTTTGTCCTTTATTTCTGGCATTGATCAGTCCTTCATGTTCATGGTGTGCTTCCTTCTTTTTCTGGGATTAAATTAAATTTCTTTTAAATTCTCTGCTTGAAAAAAATAGACATACAATTAATTAATTCATGTGTATGTAATAAATACAACAAATTGATCCCCATGTACATCTATAACAAAACACATATATATAATTTATGAAAACTCTAATTTATGAAAACTCAAACTTAATAAAAATAGAATACTATTTAATCCATCCATGTATTTATCTATATATGTATATAAGTATATGTAAATATATCCGTACACACATATATATATATATCTCAAAATGTTTTGGTCAGTTTATACTTAACTACTATATTTTGTTGTGACTCTCATTAAGATTATTTGCCATTATGATTTTAACTATTTATTCCTGGAATGTAAGAAATCTATACTTCTATTTTTTTAATTAATAAATATACACATTATATTAGCTTCAGTGTTGTTCAGTTGATTTTCTTGGATTTTCCAAGTATCTTATTTTTTCTTATGTTTGCTTTACTAGTATTTTTTTTACAGTTGTTTTAGCTAGCTTCTTTGTTTTAACCAATCAATGAAAATAAATACAAAGCAATTAATTTTTGAGATTTGTAACCTCATTCATATTCATTATTTCTAAATTATTTGTGTGTTTTTTTAAAAGATGCACACTAGTCTGTTAGACATAGCATATTATATATCCTATTATATATATTTTCATACTTAATTTCACCTTCCTTTTCTTCAGTGTCTTCAAAAGTATCAGATTTGTTTTCTTCACTACTCTTCAATTCTACTTTTTAGATATTTTATTTTAGATTGTTAATAAAGTTTTATTTTTCTCCAATTTCTTATTTATATGTTGCTATCTTTTCTCCAGTACTTTGTCAGTCTCTTCTTATTTATATATTGCCTTAAATTTATAAATGTTATATTTTTATACATGATTTTTTTTACTATTGATTTGAAAAGCTTTTTGAAAATTTCTTCAGGGATTTCTATATAAAACATTTTTGTTAAGAGTCTTTATCTTTTGTGCTGAAATCATTAATTGGTCTTTTTTTTCATTAAATGATAACATCCTCAGAGTTCCGAAGAAGACACAGGTAGGTAAATGTTCTGAAGAGGGAGGAGAGGCTTATGAGAATTTCCTGGTTAAAAAAAAGTTTCCTGGGCGCCTGGGTGGCTCAGTGGGTTAAAGCCTCTGCTTTCAGCTCAGGTCATGATCTCAGCGTCCTGGGATCGAGGCCCGCATCGGGCTCTCTGCTCAGCAGGGAGCCTGCTTCCTCCTCTCCTTGTCTCTCTGCCTGCCTCTCTGCCTACTTGTAATCTCTCTCTNNAAAAAAAAAAATTAAAAAAAAAAAAGTTTCCTCTCCCAACACCAAAGAGTGTCTCCCATGACCACTTACATGTGCATAACTTTAGTATGATGTTCAAATTGTTCAAGTTTCCTCTCCCAACACCAAAGAGTGTCTCCCATGACCACTTACATGTGCATAACTTTAGTATGATGTTCAAATTGTTCAAATGCCTCTTGTCAATGACATCTACCAAAACCACCATGTTTTTATTGTAATTTTTACCTCTCTGACTTATTCAGCCCCACATTACCTGCTATGATGTTATTTTTTTCATAGCCCTTATTAATTTTTAACAACATGTAATTTGCTTTGTTTATCGTTTAAGGTTCCTGCTTACCCCCTCCCAAAATGTAGGCTCCATGAGGGCAGAGAACCTTAACCTATTCCTGGAACATAACAAGTACTCAATAAATATTTTAATTCATGATTAAAATTCTGAAACCCACCCCAGACTCACTGAAAGAAAGAACTGAAGAGCAAAGAGATGTACAGGAATTTGGGTGACTGTTATGTTTCACAACATTTCTGATGTTTTGATTCACTTATATAATTATAGATGTCTCATCAACTTAATACATGAAGAGCTTAAGTATTCATTTAATTATTAAAATTTAAACCAAGTCAGTATAACTGAAAGATCTTCAACTGTGAGCCTGTTACTGTGCCATGGACTGTGCACACTGTGTTAAATGAAACTGCAAATAGAAATCTGATGATGTAAGAGACACATACAAGCATACACATGCATAGCAATGTATTAAGTATAATAAGATGCATATTAGCTCTTTAGGGGTGCCATAAAGGAAGGCGCCATCAATTAGGATACAATGCATTAAGTAAAGATTCAAAGAGGGGGATATTAGGTCCAAGACGCATAAGAGAAATAAGCAAAATATGCAAGCACACAATGCTATTTAGTGCCAGAGTTGAAACTGGTACATAGACACCAAGACTCGATGGGATGCTCTTACTACACAAAACACAGCCCTACATAATTGTTCATCATTGTCTTCAGAATTTTTTCTTTTCCTTCTAATTTAAAGTTAAGATCCATCATAGTTGAGAGATTATATTAAAATACAAGGAATAATAAATATTTATCGATTTCTTATTACATATTAAAATATAATAAGATAAACCTGTGGCAGACAATGCTTAAAATATTTAAAACTGGTATCTATTCTAGAGCAATTCTTCACAGAAATACTGATCCATGGATTTGCATTATTATAACAGCTTTTGAAAAAGTCATTATACAAATTTGTTGTAAAGTTTCATCTCCTAAAATTATATCAAGGACAAAACTGCAATACTAAAATTAAACATTTAGTGACATTGTTGCCTGATTTTTAATAATACTTATTGTAATATGTGACTTGCAGTTTATGGTTGGAAAAGTAATTCACTGAATTTTTCCTGGATGTATATGTTTTTTTGTTTTTTGTATTTTCGTTGGTTTTTTTTTAAAGAGATTTATTTATTGAGTGCCTGGGTGGCTCAGTTGGTTGAGCATCTGCCTTCAGCTCAGGTCATGATCCCAGGGTCCTGGGATTGAGACCCACATAGGGCTCCCTGTTCAACGGAAAGTCTGGGTCTCTCTGATTCTCTCTGATTCCCTCTGCCTCTCCCCCTGGCTTGTGTTATCTCTCTTTCTCCAAAATAAATAAATAAAATCCTTTAAAAAGAAAGATGTATTTATTTGAGAGAAAGAGCTCATGCACGCAGGAATGGGGGGGCAAAGGGAAAGAATCTTCAAGCAGACTCCCTGCTGATATGGATATTTTCTACTTTTATATTTTATGCATAGACTTAAATGAGAGAAA
Organism: Ailurus styani; assembly: GCA_002007465.1. Taxonomy (NCBI): domain Eukaryota; kingdom Metazoa; phylum Chordata; class Mammalia; order Carnivora; family Ailuridae; genus Ailurus; species Ailurus styani. The sequence goes on along the minus strand of LNAC01000005.1, from coordinate 1,709,285 downwards.
TGTGGAATGATTAGATGGGAAAAGGTGTTCATTGCATCCTTGCAAATGGTATAAATAGTTTTAAAATCTAATACTCAAAATAAATGTGTTGTTAAATAAGCTATATTATGTCCATATAATAAAATATTGTTAATTTATTTTCAAACTGTGTGCCATGAGCTTCCTGGGCTTACAAGATTACAAGATTCAGGTTTGGCCACATGGTTTTAAACAAGAGACTTTTTAAAAAATATTATGTTAGAATTTAATATACAATTTTATTTGAAAAAATGAGTGCCAGCTATGAAGAATTCAAAAATATGCCTTACATATATATCTGCATAAAAATCTCAAAATATATATGTCTATATGAAAATAATAATTATTTCTGAGTGTTCTTATAATGCTTGATCTCAAAAATCATATTTCCAGCATTTATCTAAAAAACAAAACTAAAATAACATAATATTACCTGTTAAACAGTAAAATCTTTAAAAATAATACAGAAATGAATTGTGTTGATTATTTTGCACAATTTTTCCTACCAAGTTTTATCATAGTATCATTTAAATTAATTTGTTTGAATTTTACAGCATAAACGTATATTTATATTTTTACAAACGTTCCAATCCCCCAGCTTCATTCACTCTTAATATTCAAATCATTTACCTTTGAAGTACCAATCATAGCATCATGCTTGTAGATATCACCACTTCATTTTAATCGGCCTTGCAATTCTCCAAAATCATTTCCACTAGTTTCATGAAATCCTGCATATTTTAAAAAAATGTTTAATTTTCTGTTTCCAGAAGTATTGCTCTGTATTTGCATTTTTGCTTTTGAATTTTCTAAAATCCAACAATCAGCCAAATTAGGCCAGAAAGACAGCCTATGTAATGTCATAAATGTGGGACTCAGATCATAGGTAACTGAAAAAATATTCTTACCATTTCAAACCCATGATTTGTTTTGAAATCACTACTTTGTTTAATATTACAGCATAATTATTGTTGTCAAGTTGTAAAGTTAGTATTATTGTCTTCAGGGGATAAATTTAGACCTAAATTATGTAAATATAAGTAGACAAACACTTTAAAAAATAAGCTTTAGGTAGAACTTGCTGAACAGAAGAGCTATGTAAAGATGGTGTCCTTCGTTGTAGGTAGCAAAGCTGATGAGAGAGCCACCATGATAGTAGATACTGAAAAAGAGTTGGAAATCACCTCCTGCTTGTCAACGTTGGTGTCTGGACTAGATGGCCTTAAATCTATCATCCCATTAGTTTTCATTGATTTTAATATAAAGACCAGGAAGAGCCTTAAGTAGAATAGTAGGGCTTTTAATCAATTTGTGGATTCTGTCCCAATCTGCTGATTCTAGTTTATACAGAAGCATCATCGAACTCAATTTATTTTAAAAGGAAAGATAGTCATCTTTAATTCCTACTTTCTAATGTTATTCCAGTAAATATGGACAGCAGACACTAGTTTCTTATTCCATTTTCCTTTATCATTACTTTTCTTTCTTTTCTTTCTTTTTTTTTTTTTTTGGAAATAGGAAAGAGTTGAACAGGATGGGGGGCTCATTCCACCTTTGGTAAGAGTCTTTGATTATAAACTACAAATTAGAATCCTACAGAAGAGGGTATTTTATTTAAGTTCCACCTTAATTTATAAATAAATGATGTCCCCAACACAATAACACTGACTCCTTTGAGTAGCTGACTGAGGATTTACTACCAATCCCTAAAGAGATAACCTGGGTGAGTAAATTAACACTGTAAATAATTTTTACTTTATTTTTCTAAACTAAAAGTTTAATTAACCTCTGCCCTTTTTGTTCACTGATGAATGGCTTGCTTAACCCTGAAGAGCTAGCATCTTCACTAAGCAGCATCATCATTTCTTCAAAGTTCCACTGACCTCTATTACTCTTAGAAGTTAAATAATTCAGAAGATTGAAACACATTTTCAACATAACTGAAAAGTTTTGACCTGATAATACAATAAACATCTTACCAGAATTCAACAAATGTTAATATACTATAATGAACTCTTTTCAAAATTAATTTTTTTAAATTTATAGTGGTGATTTGGCATATGGAAAGTTGTAGATGCAATGGAATTCTGAGTTTTATGGACATGGACATAGTTCATTCTCTAGTGTAGGTTATGATTTCATTCTATTACCATAGAGTTTGCTATATAATGAAATAATTCACAAAGTGAAAATCCATGCTAACGAAAATCTTGTAGCCAAGATTTTAATGTTTATTATAATGAGATTTTGTCAATAATTATGTCTGCCAATATCAGCTGCTTGAATTCACTAGTTAAATAATCTGCTTGCTTTATTTTTCTGAAGGCAATAAATTTGTCCTTCATCTGTGAACAGTGAACCTGAAATCTCTGCTGTCATTTAGTCATAGCAATAGAAGTGCAAAAACAATTTGTTTCTATCTTACTAAGGATTATTTCGCTTCTCTGGTTAAAAAAAAAGTAAATTTCTTTCTTGCTTCTGGCTCAAAACAGAACAGTTTTCCAGCTTCCAAAGAAACTTTCAACATATCCAGTCACACTTTAAACCTTACTCTTCTACATACTTAACTTCCATTTATACAATGACCCAGAATAATGGTTATTCTTGATCAACAGAGGAGTCAGATAAAAATGCTACTTTCAAAGAAAAAACATTTCTGAAGTCATGTAGGCAATAATATATAGAGAGAAGGAATGGATTAGTAATGGGGGGAAGATGAGGTGGGGACATGGCTCTGATTTCTGAAAAAGCCAAGCATGAATATATTGAGTTGGCTTTTCATAAATGCAGAATCCTTTATCAACTCAGAGAATTTGGTGTCAATGATTCCTATACAGTTTCCAAATAAATAAATAAATACATAAATAAATATTTAAGTATCAGAGCCTAAGTCATAAATTTAACCTAAGAGATCCTAAGGAAATCAAGTCAATATGTATGTGGGGAATGGGATGGGGGTGGGTGGGAAGAGGTGATAAGACTCATGTGAAGGACTATGGAGAACAGTGTATGTACAATCAATACTGTATTAACCTTAGTATATTAAGGCATATGGTTATGAACTCTGTGAGATCCAGAAATATCCACTGATACTTCTTAATATTCTTAATGTAAAATGTCTACTTTTTAAAACACTTTTTTTTCATGTTATGCTTATCAGAACCCTGTTGAATGGATAGGACAGTCTAGCACATATAGCTTAAGCGTCATACCTAAAAGTCCATCAAATCGTACTTTCTTACTTATTATTTTCCCTGATTTATTTCAGGGATCAGATGAAGGTAAAGTCTCTGTTATTTTTCTACCTCAATAAAAAATTCTATTTTTGAGTCTTCCAAGAAAGTTCAAGTTCACACATTTTAAAAATTTTTTCACTATACTGATTATTTTAATATTCAAATTCATGCTGCATCTCTATGAGTTATAAAAATTTGTCTTAATGTGTTTGTTATATATGACCAGGGTAATATAAGTTATGTACTATTTGAGCTAGGCATGCCTGTGATAACAGAACTGTGACAACAGTTCTAAGTAAGTTATATACCTATGTACAGCTCTGTATTTCCCACCTAAGTAATACTGGAATGTGAGAAGGGACCTCCACTACTTTTGGGCATAACAGGTGAAACCTCTGTGGTCTCTGGCTGGATGATGTCCCAGGATGACAGAAGCAGGAGCTCTAATCTTCAAGGGCCCTGGATTTAGATGCTGTGTTTAAGAGGGCTATTTTCAGAGAGCTGAGAAAGGATCTAGAAACAACATTCTGTTCTGTTGATGGAAATATCTTTATTTCTACATGTTTGTCAGCATTTCATAAGGAAAACAAAAATAAGAGGGACATTAAGTAAAAGAAACTTAATACAAAATTAAAACGGAGACCCAAAAATATTACTGAACTAACTACCAGGGGCCTTGACTTGCAAAATCATCTGCTGATGGGAGTCCAGCTGCCTAAGGAGGGACTAGGATTCTGCTCTTTGCAATCTTCTGTTAACCTGAAAAATAAGGCCATCAGTTATTGTACCAGCAAAAGTTGTTTTATTCAGAAATAGAGAATTGAAGTCTGTGTCACACAAGCTATGGCAAAATCGTGGGTAAATTCAACAAACAAGGGAGAAGAACATTATTTTAGAGAGTAGAAAAAAGATGTTGGGAGGGGTTGTTTTGAATGAAAGTCCATTGGAGAGAAGCAAGAGTTCAGGGTGATTACGGTGTTTCATTGAGTGAGTTGCAGCTGTTCTTGATTTTATACAGAATATTCAATGTATAATATTTTCCTGTTGGGGTGTGTAATTGAACACTTTTTTCCTGTTCATGATTCTTCTCTTATGGTCTGTAATTGGTGATTTGTCTTGTACCTGCCATTGAGTGGTACAGCTCTCCCCTTCTAGACTCCACTTTAGTGAGATTTCTCTTTATTAATTTTCACAATTTTGCAATCTTACTTCTTTCAAAGTTTCTGGTGATTGATAAACCTTTAAACCATTAGATATTAACTATTTAGATCTTTACCTCGGTTCGTTCCTCCATCCACTCAAAGCGAAACCTGAGATATGCTCTTTGAAGTTTTGCCTGTAGGGAGATTTCCTGTTTTCTGAACAACTCCTGATTAGAACAATAATGCACCAGCAGTAAATCAATACTTTTTCTTCTTTTATTTTTGGATCCAGAAAGAAGAGTCACTGTGAATTAATAAGTGTAGATGGAGGGAGAGGCAACAGTATAAAGACAATATGCCATAAGCAGAGGCCATCTCCTCAAGAAAGAACTCGTGTTTCCAAACCCTCTCAAACCTGTCACAGATTCCACTTCACCCTACCAATGAATGGCTACATAGCACCTCTAAATTTATGGTTGGGTGGAATAGATATTATTCACTTCAGTTTTCATAGTCATGTATTGTTCCATGGGTAGGGATTTAATTTTTATCAGCTACCAATATTAAGCCAAGATCTGTTTCCTTAAAAAAAAGAAAAAAAAGTTATGTGTAAAAAAGTCTTCTTTGGGCATGGCTATGGCCACATAGAGCTTAATGACAGGCTGGTTCTACTATTAGACTACAAATCTTTTAAGAGTGCCCATTGCTGAAAGGTACCATTAGCTTACACTTTTGCATCTTATATTAGCAGATAATGAGTTTGCATTTAACTTTACAGTAATGATAAGAGATTTTCTTTTGAAAATAATATTAATAAAAATGTACATAGATTTTTTAAAAAATAGAGATTCTGGGAGAAGGAGCAAGAAGGCAGAGGGGTAGGAGTCCTAAATTTTGTCTGGTCCTAGGAATTCAGCTAGATGGTTATCAAACTATCTGAACACCTACAACCTCAACAGGAGATCAAAGAAAAGAATAGCAGCAATTCCATGAACAAAAAAGCAACCACTTCACGGAAGTTAGGATGAGCAGAGAAGTGAATCCTTGAATCTGAGTCAATTATTGGGATGAGGGCGCCTGGGTGGCTCAGTGAGTTAAAGCCTCTGCTTTCGGCTCAGGTCATGATCTCAGCGTCCTGGGATCGAGGCCCGCATCGGGCTCCCTGCTCAGCAGGGAGCCTGCTTCCCCCTCTCTCTCTCTGCCTGCCTCTCTGCCTCCTTGTGATCTCTCTCCCTCTGTGAAATAAATAAATAAAATCTTTAAAAAAAAATTATTGGGATGATAGACTGCCAGTGGAGGGAGCCTCTGTCAGCTTGCTACCAGTAAGTGATAGAGTAGCAGAGCACAAAATAAGAACTTTTGGAAGTCTGCTCCTCTGAGGGACATCGCTCCAGTAGCTAAGCAGGGGATGGAACACTAGGGGGACAGTGTGGTCTCAGGACCCTCAAGGTCACAGAAAGCCTGGAGGTGCCTGAGTGTGGCAGAGTTTCCAAGTATGAGAGGTGGGAAGCTGCTGCAAAGATGGAGCTGAGGAGTGGGCTGTCAGCTCAGGGTTGCCATAAACTATGACCTGCAGCACAATCAGGCCACTATTCTTCAAGCAGGGACCCAATAAGAGGCAGATCCAGGAAGACTCCTCTTCTTCCGCTGGGAGGAGCAGCACGGGCGTGCACTGCAGGAATATTCTGGGTTTGGAAACTCTAAATGGGTCGTATACCAGAGATAGAAACACTCAGTCACAGGCCACGTGAACATGGAGTGCATCCGGAGACCAGGGAGACAGGAGTGATTGACTGTATTTCTCTGAGGACTCACTGAGCACTGGAGCCCTGAATTCTCAGCTCCTCCAGGGGCAAAGATTGGGAAGCCACCTTTTTCATTCTCATCCTCCAAAGTTGTAAGGAAAGATTTCAGAGAGCAAAAGCTATGGAGAGCAAACCTGAGCAGATTACTTAGCCTCGCCTCTGGCAAGGGTGGTGCAATTCCACCCTGGGCAGAGAGATTTAAGAAACACTGCAATAGGCCCTTCTCCCAGAAGATCAGCAAAGACATCCAGTCAAGACCAAGGGTACCATCAGTGAGAACTGCAAAATTCCAGCACTGGAGGAATACAGCACATAGAATTCAAGGCATTTCTCCCATGATTCTTAAGTCTTTCAAAGTTAATTTTTTAAATTTTCTTTATTATGTTCTTTTTCTATTTTTAAAATTTTTCTTCTTTCATTTTCAATCATCTTACCAATTCCTTTTTTAAACTCTTTTCTTATTTTCATTTTTACACTCATGTTCTATCCCTTCATTGAATTTAAACTTATTTTTTATTTATATGTAAATTTACTTTCTTTAAAATTTTGGGGTACAGTTTCTTCTAACAGACCAAAATATACCCTAAATCTATGTATGGACATACATTTAGTGTATAGCTTTGTTCTAGTCTCCCTCATAATCACATTGTCTCCTTTTTTTTTTTTTAATTTGTTTCTCTCTCTTTTTTCAACCAACTTCTTATCTCATCAGTTCCTTTTTTTAAATATTTTTTTAATTTTCATCTTTATAATCGTATTGTATCCCTTCATCATATTTACCTTTATTTTTGTGTATATAAAAGTTTTTCTTTCTTTAAAATTCTGGGAGTAAGTTTCTTCTAACAGGCCAAAATACACCCCAAATCTAGTGTGTGGTTCTGTTCTATTCACTACCTGATCATATGTGTGTGTGTGTGTGTGTGTGTGTGTGTAATTTTTTTTTCCTCTCCCCCCCCACTCCCCAGTTTCAAGTCTTTTCTGATTTGTTTAGTGTATATTTTTTCTAGGGTCTTTGTTACCCTTCTACTTTTTGTTCTCCAATTCATCTGTTCTTCTCGGGACAAAATAACAAAATGGAAAAACTCACCACAAAAACAGAACAAGAGGCAGTACCAACTACCAGGGATCTAATCAATATGGACATTAGTAAGATATAAGAACTAGAGTTCAGAATGACAATTATAAAGGTACTATCTGTGCTTGAAAAAAGCATAGAAGATACTAGAGAAGCCCTTTCTGGAGTAATAAAAAACTAAAGTCGAACCAAGTCGAAATAAAAAAGGTTACTAATGAGGTGTCATCAAAACCAGCCACTCTAACTGCTAGGATAATGAGGCAGAAGAGAGAATGAGTGATATAGAAGACCAAGTAATGGAGAATAAAGAAGCTGAGAAAAAGAGAGATAAACAACTACTGGATCACGAGCAGAGGATTTGGGAGATAAGTGATATCAGAAGATGAAACTATATTAGAATAATTGGGATCCTAGAAAATGAAGAAAGAGAAGAGAGGGGCAGAGGTATATTGGAGCAAATTATAGCAGAGAACTTCCCTAATTTGGGGAATGAAACAGGCATTAAAATCCCGGAGGCACAGAGAAACCCCCCTCAAAATCAATAAAAATAAGTCAACACCCAGTCATCTAATAGGAAAACTTACAAGTCTCAGCAACAAAGAGAAAATCCTGAAAGCAGCTCAGGACAAGATGTCTGTAACCTACAATAATAGAAACATTAGATTGGCAGCAAACCTATCCACAGAGACCTAGCAGGCCAGAAAGGACTGGCATGATATATTCAGAACACTAAATAGGAAAAATATGCAGCCAAGAATATTATATCCAGCTAGGCCGTCATTGAAAATAAAAGGAGAGATAAATATCTTACAGGACAAACAAAAAGAATTTGCAAACACCAAATAAGCACTACATGAAATATTGAAAGGGGTCCAATAAGAAAGAGAGAGCCTAAAAGAAACATAGACCAGAAAGGACCAGAGACAATATACAGTAACAATCACATTACAGGCAATACAATGGCACTCCAATTCATATCTTTCAACGGTTACCCTGAATGTAAATGGGCTAAGTGCCCCAATCAAAAGACACAGGGTATCAGAATGGATTAAAAAAAAAAAGACCCATCGATATGCTGTCTGTAAGACGCTCACTTTAGACCCAAGACATCTCTAGATTTAAAGTGAGGGGGTGGGAAAAAAATTACCATGCTCATGGACATCAAAAGAAAGCTGGGGTGGAAATCCATATATCAGACAAAGCAGATTTCAAAGCAAGACTATAATAAGAGATGAGGAAGGACACTATATCATAATTAAAGTGTCTATCCAGCAAGAAGTTCTAACAATTTTAAATATCTATGCCCCTAACATGGGAGCAGTTAATTATATAAGCTAATTAATAATAAAATCTAAAGAAACACATAGACAATAATGCAATAGTAGTAGGGGACTTTAACATCCCCCTCACTGAAATGGTTAGATCACCTAAGTAAGAGATCAAGGAAATAAGGATTTTAATGACATACTGGAGCAGATGGACTACACAGACCTATTCAGAACATTCCATTCCAAAGCAACAGAATATACATTCTTCTCTAGGGCACATGAACCATTCTCCAGAATAGATCACATCCTGGGCCACAAATCAGGTCTCAATTGGTACCAAAAGATTAGGATGATTCCCTGCATATTTTTGGACCACAATGCTTTGAAACTGAACTCAAACACAAGAGGAAAGTTGGAAATAACTCAAATACATGGAGGTTAAAGAGCATATTACTAAAGAAGGAATGGGTCAACCATGAAATTAAAGAAGAATTTTTTAAAAAATCATGGAAAGAAATGAAAATGAAATCACAACTGTTCAAAATCTTTGGGATGTAGGAAAAGCCTTCATAGTAGTAAAGTATATAATAATACAAGTCTTTCGCAAGGAACAAGAAACCCTACATCTAAAAGACCTGGAGAAAGAAGAGCAAATAAAGCATAAACCTAGCAGGAAAAGAGAAATAATAAAGATCAGAGCCGAAATTAATGAAATAGAAACCAAAAGAACAGTAGAACAGATCAACAAAACTAGGAGTTGGTTCTTTGAAAGAATTAATAATATTGATAAACCCCTGGCCAGACTTATCAAAAAGAGAAAAGACCCAAATTAATAAAATCACAAATGAAAGAGGAGTGACCACAACCAACACCAAAGAAATATAAACAATTATAAGAACATATTATGAGCAACTATATGCCAGCAACTTTGACAATCTGGAAGAAATGGATGCATTCCTAGAGACATATAAACTACCAAAACTGAACCTGGAATAAATAGAAAATCTGAACAGACCCATACCCAGTAAGGAAATTGAAGCAGTCATCAAAAATCTCCAAAGAAACAAGAGCCCAGGGCCAGATGGCTTCCCAGGGGAATTCTACCAAACATTTAAAGAAGAATTAATACCTATTCTCCTGAAACTTTTCCAAAAAGTAGAAATGGAAGGAAAACCTCCAAACTCATTTTATGAGGCCAGCATTACTTTGATCCCCAACCCAGACAAAGACCAGATCAAAAAGAAGAATTATAAACCAATATCCCTGATGAACATGGATGCAAAATTTCTTACCAAAATACTAGCCAGTAGGATCCAACAGTACATTAAAAGGATTATTCACCATGACCAAGTGGGATTTATCCCTGGGCTGCAAGTTTGGTTCAGCATTGCAAATCAATCTATGTGATATGATATATTAATAAAAGAAAGAAAAAGAACCATGTAATACTCTCAATAGAGGCAGAAAAAAATATTTGACAAGGTACAGCATCCTTTCTTGTTCAAAACTCCTTACAGCTGTAGGGATAGAGAATACACGCCTCAATATCATAAAAGCGATCAAGAAAAACCCACAATGAATATCATTCTCAATGGGAAAAAACTGAGAAAACTTTTTCCCTGAGATCAGGAACATGACAGGACTGTTCATTATCACCATGGCTATTCAACATAGTACTAGAAGTCCTAACCTCAGCAATCAGGCAACAAAAAAATAAAGGGCATCTGAATAGACAAAGACAAATTTAAACTCTCACTCTTTGCAGATGATATGATATTTTGTGTGGCAAAACCAAAAGACTCCAACCCAAAACTGCTAGAACTCATACAGGAATTCAGTAAGTTGTCAGGATATAAAATAAATGCAGAGAAATCAGTTGCATTTCTATACACCAATAACAAGACAGAAGAAAGAGAAATTAAGGAGTCTATCCCATTTACAAACACACCCAAAACCGTAAGGCATCTAGGACTAAATCTAGCCAAAGAGGCAAAGACTCTGTGCTCAGAAAACTATAGAATACTCATGAAAGAAATTGAGGAAGACACAAAGAAATGGAACAACGTTCCATGCTCATGGATTGGAAGAACAAATATTGTGAAAATGTCTATGCTAACTAGAGCAATCTACACATTTAATGCAATCCTTACCAAAATACCATCAACTTTTTTCAAAGAAATGTAACAGATAATTTGTATGGAATCAGTAAAAACCCAGAAGAATGTTGAAAAAGAAAACCAAAGCTGATGACATCACAATTCCAGATTTCAAGCTCTATTATAAAGCTGTGATCATCAAGACAGTATGTTATGGGCACAAAAATAGACACATAGATCAATGGAACAGAATAGAGAGCCCAGAAATGGACCCTCAACTCTGTGGTCCATTAATCTTTAAAAAAGGGGGAAAAATGTCCAGTGGAAAAAAGAGAGTCTCTTCAACAAATGGTGTTGGGACAATTGGACAGCCACATGTAGAAGAATGAAACTGGACCGTTTCCTTATACCACACACAAAAATAGACTAAAAATGGATGAAGGACCTCAATGTGAGAAAGGAATCCATAAAAATATTTGAGGAGAACACAGGCAGCAAACTCTTCAACCTCAGTTGCAGCAACTTCTTCCTAGACACACTGCTAAAGGCAAGGGAATCAAGGGCAAAAATGAACAATTGGGACTTCCTCAAGATAAAACCTTTTGCACAGTAAAGGAAACAGTCAATAAAACTAAAAAACAACCAACAGAATGAGAGAAGATTTTTGCAAATGACCTCTCAGATAAAGGGCTAGTATCCAAAATCTATAAAGAACTCATCAAACTCAACACCCAAAGAACAAATAATCCAATCAAGAAATAAGCAGAAGACATGAACAGACACTTCTGCAAAGAAGATATCCAAATGGTCAACAGACACATGAAAAAGTGCTCACTGTCCCTAGGCAGCAGGGAAATACAAATCAAAACCTCAGTGAGGTTACTGGTGGTAACCTCACACCAGTCAGAATTTTTATAATTGACAAGTCAGGAAATGACAGATGTTGGCAAGGATGTGGAGAAAGGGCAACCCTCCTACACTGTTGGTGGGAATGTAAGCTGGTGCAGCCACTCTGGAAAACAGTATGGAGATTCCTCAACAAGTTGAGAATAGAATAACCCTATGACCCAGCAATTGCACTACTGGGTATTTACCTCAGAGATATAGATGTAATGATCCAGTGACTGGGGCATGTGTACCCCAGCGTTTATAGCAGCAATGTCCACAATAGCCAAACTATGGAAAGAACCTCGATGTCCATCTACAGATGAATGGATGGATGGCTAAAGAAGATGTGGTATATATACATATGTATATGCACACACACACACACACACACACACACACACACACACAGAGGAATATTATGCAGCTATCAAAAAATGAAACCTTGCTATTTGCAACAATGTGGATGGAACTAGAGGGTATTATACAACCAAAATATGTCAATCAGAGAAAGATAATTATCATATGATTTCTCTGATATGAAGAATTTGAGAAATAAGACAGAGGATCATAGGGGAAGGGAGGGACAAATGAAACAAGACAAAACTAGAGAGGGAGACAAACCATAAGAGACTCAATCTCAGGAAACAAATTGAGGGTTCCTGGAGTGGAGTAGGGTGGGAGGGATGGGGTGGCTGGGTGATGGACATTGGGGAGGGTATATGCTATGGTGAGCACCTTGAATTGTGTAAGACTGTTGAATCACAGACCTGTACCCCTGAAACAAATAATACATTAGATGTTAATAAAAAAATAAATAAAATTGAAGCAAGAAAAAAATAAAATGATAGAGATTGTAATAATCCTCTCAATTCTCCCAAATATAAGAAAAAATATAACAATTTTTTTTCCCAATTCATCCTCCACCTCAGCCACTTGAACCAGCCTAATGAGGAAACCCTAAGGTTCTAGATGGCAGCAAAGAAGATGATGCCTGAGGTCTCATGAGGCATCCATTTTGTGGTTGTAGAATTTACTCTGCACCTGCTCACCTTCAGGCTCTGCCCAACTGACTTGGGTTAAAGTAAACAGCGTGGACAAGTCCATAAGCCCTGTGGCATACCAAGGAGGTAGGTCACCCCTGAAGCACCTAAAATGCTTAGCAATAATATGTAGATATATCAATTTAGGTAAAAGTGTTTTGAGATTTATATTTGATTGCAGGCAACAAAACTGGGGCTTTTCTAAACACATCTTGTATTAATTTCTAAACAAATCTTACTAATCTAAGTGAAGTTCAGAGTCTCTCTTGACTTGGCATCTTTAAAGCTCTCTTCTCTTTTCATAAGAGCACATTTCCACTTCATATCTATTCCAGCAACAATCAGTGGGTCTCTTTGGGTTAATAACAGAGTAGTGAGAATAGCATTTAATCCATGAAAAACATGGTACATATTTCAGAAAGCATTATAGTGGGCTTCTAATATGATTGTATTAATTCTTCTACTTTTGGTGGGAAACTTTTCCCAAAGTTTCCACTGCTATTCTTTCTTCAAAAAATATTTTTTTTTTCCAGACTCAGCTGCTAAAAGTAATGAACATAAGTTGGGAGTTGAATTAAATGATTGTTTCTAAAGGAAAGTCTACTTATTGAGGCTCCTCTAAAAACTAAGGGTTCAGATTTTCTGGCAGAAGATGAAAAGTTGAACAGAGTAAGTATCCTACTTAACAAAACAATGATCCTAACTCTCTACTTTAGTGAAGCATATTCCATAGCATGATTCTAAATGCCCTGAACCTTTCAACAAGAATGAGTTGAGCTCAGACATGCATTTGGCCAGGTGAAATGTTTTCAATTCGTACCTTCTTCTTCAGAGATAGCACTTGCTGATATATTCTTCAGCTTCACATTACTTTTCTTTATTCTTTACTCTAAGTAAATCCACAGCCAACTCTGACATTCGGATTTCATGAAATTTTGATGATGGCCAATGGGTGCATAAGAGATAAATTTTAAGAACCTGTCAAAATAAGACCAGTCATCTAAAGAATCCTCAGGTATTCTGGCAGAATAAATATAAATGTTAAGACTTATTATCTGTATCTCTTTGGAGAGCTGAATAAAATTTTATAGAAATAATATATACCAGGAAGATCAAAATCCTTCATAAGACATTATTTGTGATTAACATGCTTACTTTACCTTAATAGTTTTGACATGAAGCCATAGAGGAAAAGCCAAAATCTTACACATTATATTGAGATGATTTTTTATACATAACAAAGTTATTTTGGTCAGAATTTTTAAATTTAAAGCATATCACCCTATTCCCAAACAGATTTAAGAACTGTGATGTTTATTTTAGAGGTATTTCAGAAGTTGTAATATTGGATAAAGGGATTAAGAAAAAGAAAAATAAAGACATGTGTCTGAAAATAAGATTTGGGTCAGTTTGAACCTCATCAGTAAGGGGACATTTCAGGAACTTGAGTGAAGTCTCAAAATTAGCCCCGAATTTAAGAATTCCTCAGAAGAACAATGTACTAATAAATGAATGTTGGGATCATCTAATAGATATTTTGCATCTTCTACACTTAGGTGTTTGGCACAAGACAATTAAGTGAGAGTGAATGCCATACTTAATATTTATTTATGTGTGGCCTGCCTGGGTAGCTCAGTCAGTTAAGCAGCTGCCTTTGGCTCAGATCATGATCCCAGCATCCTGGGATCTAGCATCTGGCTCCCAGCTCATCAGGGAGCCTGCTTCTCCCTCTCCCTCTGCCTGCTGCTTCCCTGGCTTGTGCTGTCTCTCTCTCTCTCTCTCTCTCTCTCTCTCTCTCTCTCTCAATCTGTCAAATAAATAAATAAAAGCTTTAAAAAATATATTTACTTATGTGGCGTGCTTTACCTAATTAGTGAACTATGTTGGTATCCTGGGGAATCTTGCACATTTCTGTGACAGGTATGCAGTGCTTCCAATCATAAAATGTACAATATAGTTACAGTTTTAGGCTTTAAGATAAAAAGTAAGTCAGCATGCGTCAGTTCCACATGGCATGTGCCCCAAGGAATGCTTGCCTATCATCACTCAGCAGGAATTAATCATTGATGAGCTGTGTCTAGCCATTTTTTAAACTAGAACTTAATGCTTTCTTCAGAGATTCTCTGAATGCTATTCCCAGACTTGATGTTATGTATCAGGTTTCTTGGTCATTAAGGAAGGGAGATTACCAACATGCTTGTTATTTTGAGAATGGCTCATATCGGGCAAAGAATGACCTCTAATACCTATGCAACCACTTACGCAGAAGCATCTGAGGCAAGCATTAATTTGCTACCATTGAGGTTACCACAGAAAGACATCAATTCTGATGTACATTTATTCAAACACTCCAGGAATAGAAAGAACAATCAAAGACCATATAATCTAGTTGTAGACCCCATACAGCTCTCAAACATTACCTATATTGTAGAGGCATGAACATGTTTCCTTACCGCATATGTTGTATTTAACTATGTATACAGTCAATATATGTTGAAATATTACTATGTGTTAGACATTGTGTTATGTCTTGAAGATATCATCGAGAAGAGAAATTGTCCCCAAACATGGAGTGGTTTGAATTTCACTGTATGTGAAACATTTTTTTTTAATCGAATACAGTTGATACACCATGTTCATTAATTTCAGTTGTATACCATGGTGATTTGACAACTCCATACATTATGCTATGCTCACAAGTGTACTTACCATCTGTCACCATACAACAGTATTATAATGCTATTGACTGTATTCCCTATTCTGTATCTTTTATCAATTTGACTTATTCATTCCATACCTGGAAGCATGTACCTCTCACTCCGCTTCACCCATTTTCCCATCCCTCCCACACCACTCCCATCTTGCAGTCATCAGTTTAGTCTCTGTATTCATGGGTATATTTCTCTGTTTGTTCATTTGTTTTGCTTTTTAGATTCCATATGGCAAATGATTGAGAAACAAAACAAAAGCTGTACAGGATTAACTAATATCTCAGAATTTTGCATGGTTTGTACTTAGCAAAGAATAATCCAACTTCTACTTTTCCATGTGTACTCCCAAATGAGAAGTCTATATTATGTTTCCAAGTGCCTGTGGTTTTGGATGAAGGAAGTAAATGTGCTTGTGTATGTGTATATTTCTGATTCATTCAGCAGAGCAATTATACTGGGTCATGTATTTTCCTTCTCTATTTTGGTTTTGCTTACTTTCAACATTCATAGTTTGGGAGAAAATCATTTATTACTCGAAGGATGCAAAGAAGAGTAAAATAAATAAATAGATACAACCCAGTGAAATACTTTGGTCTCAGATAAAACCAGGACCAACATGTCAGATATTATTGAAATTGTTTGGGGCACCTGGGTGGCCCAGTCGTTAAGCATCTGCCTTCGGCTCAGGGCTCAGGTCATGATCCCAGGATCCTGAGATGGAGCCCTGCATCAGGCTCCCTGTTCAGTGGGAGCCTGCTTCTCCCTCCCCCACTCCCCCTGCTGGAGTTCCCTCTCTCACTGTGTCGCTCTCTGTCAAATAATTAAATAAAATCTTAAAAAAAAAAAAAAGAAATTGTATACCATCTCTTCTCTTTTCTTTTTTTGCTTGTGGATCTTAGTTTCACTCACTGAAACTTGACAACCTCTATGTGTCAAACAAACAAAACCCCACAAAAACAAAAAACAAAAGTTATTGATAACACCTTTAAGTCTTACTATTCCAAGTTGGAGAAAGGCTACTTATTAAAAAAAAAAAATACACAACATTCCAGAATCTTAGACAGCATGTAGATGAAGTACTCAAATAAAAAATTTAATTTACATTCTCCTCTTGTTCATGAGCTAAGTAAAGTTGTTAGGCGTGTATTGGAGAAATGTGGAGTGGTTTGCTATTAGTTGGATTGTTTCTAGTTACACCTAATACTCTTTCGAAGATTTGGTATCTTGTAGAGTTGCGCTACATACTGTGAAATTGCATGCAAAACATAAACCAAGTTTGCAGACATGGTGCAGATATGCACATGAATTCGCACTGATCCTTAGAACAATCTGCTGTGTAGGCCTAATTATTTTCATATTACATATAAAGAAACTGAGGTTCAAATATTTTAGGTGGTTTTTCCAAGTTCATATAATGGATAGGATAGTGCTTATGCATCCTTTTCTGTTTTGTTATTTCTTCCACAGTATTGGCCAAAGAAACCTAGGACCTAAAAAAATGGCAAAGTTAGTGCTACTTATAAGTTCAGGCAAATAAGACCCACACAAATTTTTCATTCCATAATTGTAATTTTTCTCAAAATGTTTATTCCCCATTAGTCTAATTTATGATGATATCCTGGGTACAGTTCCTTTTGTATTTATTTCAACTAATTCAAAATCCACTTAAACATTTGATTTGAGAGCAAACTATGCTGTTTTAGTCACTGCAAATACATATTAGCTTGTTTACCTAATGAATTAATTCACCCTGAAATAGCCTTGATTTCCAACCATATATTTTTTTTACTACATTAGAAGAGATTAGCCAAGCTTTTGCTGCTTACACGATTAACATGTAATTGATTAGCTATAAAAATTTCAAAAGACTATGTCTACAAAAAGTATTTTGAAAAGGAATTAGCAAGAGAACACATGAAAAGAACACAAGTAGAAAATTTTACTTTTGGGAGAAAATCATCTTAAAGTGAATAACTGTTATAATTTCAGCAAGAATTTAAAAAAAAAAGGTAACTGAAAAGATAAAATAAATATAGGATCATGATAAAAAGAAAAGCAGTATGAGTTCATTAATAAAACTTGCTCAAAGAATTAAATTCATTATTTTCCTTATTGAGAATGGATTGTAAATTTTTTTTTTAGTAAATGATCAGTTAACAATAATATTCATGTTTACTTCCTAAGCATGAAATATGTGACTCATTTTAGGAAGAAAGAACAATTTTTTTTGTATTAAGATAAGCAAGATGTTTGTGACAAATTAGTTACTGTGATAAGGAATAATTCTGATATATAACATTTATTTTTCTCTGACAAGTACATATATATGACACATAGAAAAATAAAACAATATCCTTGTTCTAGATAATATCAATATCATATATATGCATGTGTATATGGATATTGTCACCTTACTAAATAGTTTGCTATATAGTCAGAAAAAGCTGAAGACCATCTGATGCAGAATTTTCTGTTGCTCTGGTAAGACTGATCTTTTTGTGCTACACAAGCCTTCAACTGATTGGATGAGACCCACCCACATTATGGACAGCACTTGGTGTTCTCAAAGTCCACTGATTTAAATGTCGAGAAGGCTTTGGGGGATAATTTAGTCCATCCCAATTTCTTGGAGACTAAAAACTGCTGCCAAGGTAATTTGAAGCATTGTTTTCTCTTTTTCTTAAAAGAGGTAACATTGACCAATGTTTGTTGAACCCTGCGCAGTACCAGGCATTTTGCTGAGGGTTCCAATAAACAAAGAAATTCAAGCTCATTATATTGATCTAAAAGTTGCATTTGTTGGGACCAGTTTGTTTGGTGTTTCTCTCATAGCTCAGATTCACAGGTTCAGGAATCAAGGACTGGAAATAAACATAGCACCATTCACAATATCCCTAGTAACCCACTGCCAAAAATTTTGCTTTCTGTCTTTGACAAAGGGTATACTTGTGATGGTTAGAGCTTGATTGTATCCTGAATCACCTGCTTATTTTATTCTTTTTTAAATATATACTTTATTTTATTGAAAAGTTAATCTCATCAGAGAAAACCCTCACAGAAACATCCATAATAATGTCTAACCAAATATCTGAGCACTCTGTGGGCCAGTCAAGGTGACAAAAAACCTAACCATCACAAGTATACCCTTTGTCAATATGATATCCATGTGCACTTTCTTAAATGATACTAATCTCCAAACAAAAACAATAACAAGGCTATTCTTCCATCTGATATGATACAATGTTCTTGCAAAGAACTGAAAACACATTAACACTTCCCTATAAGAGAAGGCAAAGTCCTTGGATGATGTTTACTTTTCTTGATATCCCATAACTTAAATACTATGAAATAAAGTCAATATATTTTATGTTACAAAATACAGGGATAAGAAATCCCTCTCTCTCTCTTTCATATCTACACATCACACATGCATACACACACCCCCCATACATATATACAAGGATATTTATAACAAGGAGGAAATAATTCATGACAATTAACAATCCACGTTTCTGTAACAGGTTAATTACAGAAACAAAATTGTAGCTGGTAATCATAATTTTCCTTTTCCTATACCATTCTATATTCCCTTCCTTTAAGAAAGCATTTCAGCTGCTCATGGTTCTTTATTTGGTGGGGTGACCCAAACCTTCATTCCTGAAGCATTTGGGTCATTAATACTCCAGCCTGGATTGGGCTGTTGCAGTTTTCCATTGACTTCAGTGACAGAATGTGACAATGCTAAGAGATCTCCCATATTCTAGACATACTCTTCCTTATCTCTATTGTGGAGTAGTAGCGTGATATCCTGGTAGTCTGTTCTACCTGCCCATGCAATAAGTCTCTTCTTTGTTGATTCAGAGGCACAAGAACCCTTAAGTAACTGGGTGGTGGTCTCAATTTCCAGTTCAGTGGAATCGTTGTGTGTCGTGGTAGAAGTGTTCTTCCTTTAGATCCACAGAGTATAAGGCTGCAAAGTCAGAAAGCAAAATTTTTGGCAGTGGGTCACTAGGGATAATTGTGAATGGTGTTATGCTTATTTCCAGTCCTTGATTCCTGAACCTGTGAATCTGAGCTATGAGAGAAACACCACGACGTATCAGACAGTGATTTGGAACCTTTTGGAGAACACTGCCACAGCCCTGCAAAGTATTACCACCTATTTGGTATTGTAAGTGAGTCTTCAAAAGGCTCTTTGTGATACAAGATATCTATGTTTGACTTCTTTTCCCTTTTCCTGGCACATAGGAACCTTTAGAACCTTTGGAAAGTGAAGTGGTAGGTATCTTTTTGTATGTTAATGAGATGATCGTTAGCTGGGACTGCTGGGTAGATGTAAGATGACTGGTTGCTAGAAGAACCAATCCTGTGGACAGAGGGCTGAAATTTTTAGCCTCATTCCCTGATCTTTGGGGATAGCAGAGGGGCTGGAAATGGAGGTAATCACTGATGGCCCATGATTTAATCATTCGTACTTACATAATAAAGCCCTCCCCCTCACCCCGTAAAAAAAAAAAAAAAAAAACAAACCCTCTAACTGAAGGGGTTGAGAAAGCTTCTGGGTTGGAGAACCATCAAGGTGCTGGGATGGTGATATGCCCAGAGAGGCATGGAAGGTCCATGCTGCTTCCTACATACTTTATCCTATGCAACTCTTCCTTTTGGATATTCCTGGATTGTAGTTTTATAATAATAAATGGATAATTCATCAAGAACCCATAACAAACATAAAAAAATGTAATGCTTAACATACATGGACTAATTACAATTACACATGCATAAATAGAGAATATAATGTCCTTCTAGGGCGCCTGGGTGGCTCAGTGGGTTAAAGCCTCTGCTTTCGGCTCAGGTCATGATCTCAGGGTCCTGGGATCGAGGCCCGCATGGGGCTCTCTGCTCAGCAGGGAGCCTGCTTCCTCCTCTCCCTGTCTCTCTGCCTGCCTCTCTGCCTACTTGTAATCTCTCTCTGTGTCAAATAAATAAATAAAATCTTAAAAAAAAATAATGTCCTTCTATAAGCAACTGATAAAAGAACCAGATAAAAAATAGTCATAAGAGATACGAGCCAACTCTCAGATATCCTGAATATATTGATAGTTAACATACTACATTACTATTGACTATAATATGCATATCCTCTGTTTGAGGGTTTATATTTTTACTAATCTAGACCATGTATTAGGCCATAAAGCAAATTTTTATAAATTTATATGGGATTAAAATGTGTATGTTTTTTTGACCACAATAGACTGAAAATAGAAGTCAGTATAAACAAAGAATCTAGAAACCACCCAAATATTTGACAACTTAACTACGTGTTTCTAAATAATTCACAGGAAAGGAATAAATCATAAAGAAAAACAAAAAATAGACTGAACTGAAATAAAAATTCAACATATTAAAATTTGAGGATAGAAATATACTTAAATGAAAATTTAAAAGTTTATATATTAAGAGAGAAGTAAGGAATAGAGACAGAGACTGCGGATTAGTCTTTGAAGAAGTTTTTCAATGAAGAGCTCAAAGAGCTTATAGATTTAGTGGAATATTTAATAGAGAGAGCTCCGTTCAAAATTGTGACTCCAGGGGCGCCTGGGTGACTCCGTCATTAAACATCTGCCTTCAGCTTGGGTCATGATCCCAGGGTCCTGGGAACCAGCCCCGCATTGGGCTCCCTGCTTGGCAGGAAGCCTACTTCTCCCTCTCCCACTCCCCCTGCTTGTGTTCTCTCTCTCACTATGTCTCTCTCTGTCAAATAAATAAATAAAATCTTAAAAAAATTTGTGACTCCAAAGCTGGTATTAGAAGATGACATGAGACAAATAAATATTATTTAGAATTTAATATTAATAAATATCAACACTGATTTTCTATTTAATATACTCTAAATATTTTTCGCAGATCACCTCATTTGATTCTCATAAAAATAATGAGTACATCCTATTTAATATTTGTGGGAAAAATGGAAACATTAAAATATTAAATTATTTGTCCAACATGAAACTTAGTAAGTGGTAGAGCTCATTTTGGAATTCAGAGAGGGGAAACTCCAGGATCTAAGTCCTCTTTGACATCATTGTGACTCACACTAATTACAAGGATCTTCTGATGCATGTTACTTTAAAGATTAGGTTATACTAATTTTGCTTTATGAACCATGTGGAATCCTAGAGTCTAGAAAATCAATTGGATCTGATTCATAATCTCTTCTAACCTCCACCAATTCAGGAACCATATTGACAAAATTTATGATTGATGTCTACCCTTCCACTTACATTTTTTTTCATTTCTGATTATCAGAAAACATAAGGGCTCATCTAGTTTATGGCAATAGAAGTAAAAATTTCTTGTTAATATTGGTCTAAAATTTGTCTCTCTATAGCTTTCTTTTACTGGTCCTAGTTATTCCTTCTATATCTATAAATACATACTCTTTAACTTTGCTCTACTAATCCTTTAAACATTTGAAGACTTACTCTCCCAATCCAAAACATTTCTCTCAGAAATATATGCATGCTATTTTTCCTCTTCTGTTTTGACTATTTTAAAACTAAATTTTATTTAACCAATATTTTTTTAGTGTCTTCTCTGAGACAATGAATCTGATAAATGCAGGGAAGACAGACTACTTTATACAAACCAGACCAGTCAGTTTAATGATCTTGATTCAATGCACCTGTGGGTCTTTAAATGAAGACTCAAGCTTCCCTGCACCATTAGTTCCACACTCCATGAGAAAAATCTCTCTTAGAAGTGAATGAAAAGCACAAAATAGGCTATTCTGACAGTGTCAGGAAAAAAAAAAAGGAAAAGAAAAGAAAAAAGAAGAAGACTTGTCTCCAGAATTCTAAGTATATTTTTTTCTATTTCTAACTTCCATGACAAGGCTATATGCTGAACCTAGAGTAAATTTTGACATACGAAGGTAATGTGAACAGGGAANGAAAAGAAAAGAAAAAAGAAGACTTGTCTCCAGAATTCTAAGTATATTTTTTTCTATTTCTAACTTCCACGACAAGGCTATATGCTGAACCTAGAGTAAATTTTGACATACGAAGGTAATGTGAACAGGGAAGTTATTTGAAATTGCACAGGAAAATGCACATGAATAACAAGTGCACTCTGAACAAGTGCTATGCAATTACTGGCAGGTGAATATGCAATGTGCTTTACCTTCCACATGTAATTAATCTGCATGACCAGCCAGGCTTTTTTAAAAAAACACTCTAATTTTAACACATGTGGCTTTTGGGGCATTGGTTTTCATCGACATTGTTTCCTGAGTTGATATGGGAGAAAAGTAAAATAAATATTCCAATGATAAAGAAGCAAATATTAATATGCTTACTAAAAAGGGATCACATTACATTTTAATTCTAAGATGGGATAGGAAGGCTCTGTTTCTGAAAAAGTGACTACTGTCAATTTTAACGTTGCATTAGCTAGTATTGATTACTTTGCTGATTTATAAATGGTTAGTAATAGATTAATTTCATAGATTAAAAAGTGAAGGGCATAGCCAAATTTTTAGAGTACTAACACAATGGTCATTAACCACCCCTCAAAAAATTCAAGATATAATTTATCAATCACAAAATAAAAAAAAAACATTGTCTTTCAGTTATAGCTCAATCTAAATCTATTACCACATCTTTCATGATGATAATCCCATAGGCAGAAGTGAAAATCACACTCACAGAGAGTTTTTCTATTATAGAAAATGACTTCTTGAAAGGAAAATAACTAATAATCTGAACAGCACTACTTCATTTTCACCAAAAAGACTGAGCCAAATTGAATATGTGGTATTGATTACTTATTCAATGCCTAAAACTCATTAGTCTGCACAAGAGTAAGTAGATGGTGTGACTTTATGCTATCTCTGACTAATAAAAATAAGTTATGTTTGCTTAAAATCCTAAGACATATTCATTTAGTGAATTACAAGAGAAGCAAACTTGCGTCATGAATGACTTTAAAAATTGCCTGTGTAAATTATTCATAAAAATTACTAAATGCTCTTTGGATGAATTAATCTACTTCTGAATAAGGTTAATGTCTCATCCTTATTGAAGCCATACAGATAGGAATTTCTTTGTTTTCTGAAACTGATGCATTATTATTCTGTCTAGCCTTTTTTGTAGAAGAGAAAAGCATATTGTACAAGTAGGTAGCACCCCTTTTGAGACGGGCTTACCCATAGAAATTTCATTTTCTATGTATAAATTGTTTTAAATATGATCTGATTTTGAACTCTTGCAATTTGAACTTCCTCTTTAAGTTTCAAATATTTTCAGGATCTAAAAAATTTATACTAAGGAAGAAGATTATTTGTGGCTCTCTAATTCTTTGACAATGTGATAATCTATAAGGGAATGCTTACTTTATTTTAAGGTTGTCACCAATAGAAGACTAAACTCCCCTGCATTAGAAAAAGCAAATTCACAAAGCTGGAAGTTAAATGATTTGATTCCCAAAGTGCTTATGATTCCTGTAACAATTATATATGAAATGTGTGACACACAAAGGCACAGTGCACATACACACAGTGCACACACACACACACACACACACATTGATATTATGTATGTTGAAAACAAATTAAGAAAAAATGTTAGATGTGGAACAAAACATTTCATCCCGATAGAAGCTGAATTGGGTGCATGAAATATATGTGTGACAACAATGATCTAATAATGAAATATACACATTCATTCACAGGCAGCGGTTCACAACTATAATTCTCCCACTGCAACCATGGGTCCCATCTATGTGGCTTATTGATGGAATTCTTGGCTAACTGCCTTTGGAAGTATGATATTATAAGCAATTATGTAGGTGAATTATGGTTTTCAATTCCTTATGACACCAACTTAGATGTTTAAGTATTGGAATGTTAACACATATTCTCAAGTAAATAGAAGTTTTGACTTTGATATTTCAATGGTTATTTCATAGTCTGAAAGGATTATTAATATTAAAGTTTGGGGCATTTATAACTACTGTCATAGTATTATTGGAATATAACCCTGATATGATTTTACCACATTGTATAACTTGCAAAATGCTATTTTTGACAATGTAGTATGGGAAATGGAATAATAGTAAATTACTATCTTGGAGTATTACATGATCTTGGAGTGGAAATATTGATATCATATTCAAAGGCACTTCATGACCTTCTTTGACCCAAGTGAAAGTACACACCAGGAGCCTAGAAATGCAGAGGAGACTGCTTTTGCAGTTGCCTCATAAAGGCAGGAGCAGTAACTGGACATCCTGATATATTCTTGTTCTCTGCTACAAGGACAAGAGACACCTTGAGCAAACAGAGGCCTGTTGGCTAAGCCCAGTGATATGATGGTGGGGCAGGGGTGGAGACCTGAAGAATATTAGGACAAACTTCCATTTCTCTGGCCTAATATTTCCATGTGGTGGTACTTCTGGAAGAATAATATTCCCAACCTTTCTTCTCACCTCCTTGTGATGATTTAGACCAAAAATAAAACAACAACTGCAAAAGAAAACAAAACAACCACCTTCATTTGTGTGGTGGAGCGAATTTGGGGCTTTAGTTTTGGAAACACCTGGCCAAAACGACCTTTGTAGCCTGAAGTGTTTTCCAGGAATACTGGAAGCTAAATAGAGTTCTAAAGAAATTGATATACATTTCATATACATTATTTTTATATAAATGTTTATATATTATTTTATAACTATATCTGGAAAGTGCTTATATTACGAAGATAAGTAAATCATTAGAAAATTCATCAAATTTATTCTATGATCTAATTTAGCAGAATTTAAGAGCTTCATGTTCAACCTTCAATAAGTCAAAAAATATTCTTTGAGGATTTACTGTTTGTAGTACCTGAACACAGCAATAAAATGATGAGGAATAAAAGTCAAAGTACTGTCTTTAATAAACTTCTATTATTAAAAATATTATTTCATAAATTAAGGTGGTAATAATTGTTATTAAGATAAGTAAAGTTGGAGATTCAGTTTGAAAGTGAAGGGAGCACGGGTTATACTTGGGATAGTGGTGTCATATAGGCTGCTCATAGGTTGGCATGTGAGCCAAGGATAAAGGAAGTAAAGGGATCATGTATTTGATGGGGAAATAAAGCTTCTAGATGCACGAAACTGGATGTGTGAAGACCATGAGATGAGAGTAGACTTAGAGTGTTTGAGGAATAGGATTGAGGCCATTGTGTTTGGGATGAAAGGAATGAGGTTGAGAGTGGTGGAAGGTAAGGAGGGCAGGGTATCAGGATGTTCATCACATGAGGCTTTTAGATCACGTTAATGAGTCTAGATTTTATTTTGAGTGAAATGGTAAGCTATCACAAGGTTTGGGGGAGAAGACTGACAAGATATTAGTTATTTTAAAAGAATCATTCCAGCTATTGTGTAACCACCAGCCCTCAGATTGACTGGGATCCAGGTATTAAAACTGGTTAAAAAATTATTTCTATAGTTCAGGAGAACAATATGGGAGGTTTGGAAAAGGGCAGAAGCTTTGAAAATAATGAGGAAGAATCATATTCTGGATGCATTTCAGAAATAGCACTTTAAGGGAAGCCTGGGTGGCTCAGTCATGAAGCACCTGCCTTTGGCTCAGGTCATGATCACTGGGTCCTGGGATCGAGCCCCACATCGGGCTCTGTGCTTGGTGGAAAGCCTACTTCTCCCTCTCCCACTCCCCCTGCTTGTGTTCCCCCTCTCACAGTGTCTCTCTCTGTAAAATAAATAAATAAAATCTTAAAAAAAAAAAAAAGGAGCATTTTGAAACGCATTTGCTATTGGATTAGATGTGAAGTATAAAATAGATGTATTAAATTTAACTCTTAGGTTTTGACTGAAGATCAGAAGATTGGAAAGAGGTCTTTAGAGGAGAGATATTCATGAGATCAGTTTTGGACATGTTAAGTTTGAGCTGTCTATTTAATGTCAATTCAATTCATAGTTACAGAGTAGATGAGGGGATGTAAAATGTGTACTGTCAGGAGAGAAACCATACTGAGAGGTACAAGTTTGAGTGTATTTATCATACAAGTATAGCTAAAGATGATTTTATCTAGTGTAACAACCAACCTCTAACGATTCCTTCTTTATGCTGTTCATACCCTCATATAGGCTTCCACATTGTACCTTGATTAGCCTATGTGAGCAGGAGCATATGATATAAATGATTTTTATGTCATTTCCAATATTAACTTATAAAAAGCAATATGTTCTCTGCCTTAGTCACTTTCTCCATCTTGGATCATTTTCTCTGTGGAAAACCAGTGGCCATGTACCAAGGACACTCTCTATAGATTCTCATGTAATAAAGAATTGAAGGGTTTTACCAAAAGCCATTTGAGTGAGCCATCTTGTAAGTGGATTCTCTTATCCCCACCACACTTTCAGAAAATTAAAGTCCTGGCCAATATCTTTACTCTAATCTCATGTGAGACATGATTCAGAATCACCAGATAAGCCACACTTGCATTTCTGACTCAAAGAAATAATAAAGAAATACATCACTTGTTTCATGGCACCAAATATTTAGGGTAATTATTTCTTTTAATAATACCATTACTTGGGGCACCTGGGTGGCTCAGTGGGTTAAAGCCTCTGCCTTCAGCTCAGGTCATGATCTCAGGGTCCTGGGATCGAGCCCCGCATTGGGCTCCCTGCTCAGCGGGGAACCTGCTTTCTCCTCTCTCTCTGCCAGCCTCTCTGCCACTTGAGATCTCTCTCTCTCTGTCAAATAAATAAATAAAATCCTTAAAAAAATAATACCATTACTTACTTACTTAATTTCTATTGGAATATATTGAAGGCAATTCTCAATGCAGCAATAGAAAACCAATACAGAGTACCTGGAATTGGAATGCTGGCATAACAAAAACCTAAACTGTGGGAGAGACTTTGGAACCAAGCAGTGGTAGGGGCCAAAAGGAATTTGAGAAGTACATTAGAAAAAGAGTTAATGGCCTTGAACAGACTGTTATTAGAAATCTGAACTTTGAGGAGGTTGCCAGTGAGTAATTAAAGGTAAGAGAGGAACATGCATTTTGAAACCGGAGGAGGGATCCTTATTATGCAGTGGCAGAAGTTCTGCAACATATTTATCAATAGTTAGCCAGAAAATGCACCACAAGAACTGAATGATTTTGCTAAGAAAATTTTCAGCCAGGATGTGGATGTTGAAGATATCATCTAATGTCTTCTTTTTGCTTATAATAAAATGCAAGAGGAGAGAATTACACTAAAGAAAGGAACATAAACATAAAGGAATCAGGACTTGATGATTTAAAAAATTCTTGTTCTCCACAGATGTCAAATGATGTTAAAATTAAGAAATGGTGGGGAGCCTGGGCGGCTCAGTCATTAAGCAGCTGCCTTCGGCTCAGGTCGTGATCCCAGGGTCTTGGGATCGAGCCCTGCATGAAGCTCCCTGCTTGGCGGGAAGCCTGCTTCTCTCTCTCCCACTACCCCTGCTTGTGTTCCCTCTTTCACTGAATTTCTCTCTGTCAAATATAATCTTAAAAAAAAAATTAAGAAATAGTTTCTAGGCAAATATCAAACTTAGGGTACTGCCAGTAAAACAAAGGCAAAACTGAGTGTGTGATTTTAAAATCCTTTAAGTTCTCAGAAACTATGAGGAATAAATGTATATTTTGTGTTGCTAAATGTTGAAGGTATCTAAGAATACAGTTTATTTTTATTTTTTATTATTTTTAAATATTGTATTTATTTATTTGACAGAGAGAGACACAGCAAGAGAGGGAACACAAGCAGGGGGAAGTGGGAGATAGAGAAGCAGGCTTCCTGCCAAGCAGAGAGCGTGATGCTGGGCTCAGTCCCAGGACCCCGGGATCATGACCTGAGCCAAAGGCAGATGCTTAACGACTGAGCCACCCAGGCACCCCAAGAACACACTTTAGACACTCACACACACACACAGACACACAGACACACACACACATACACACCAAAGGTCCTCTAAAAGATTTATGACGTTGATCTTCAAAGAACACCCATTTGATTCTCCCAATCAAAAAGAGAGCTTCTAAGAACCTTAAGAGGATCAAGATGGTGACATAGAAAGCCCCTGACTTTCCTTTCTTCCAAAACCACACCAAATATGTAGCTTACATATAGATCAATCCTTTCGAGAGAAATTCAGAAGGTAGTTCTGGGATTTCTACATGAAGGGTAACTCTGAAAATACCCACACAGAAATGAGTAGGAAAGAGTGAGCTGGAATCTTTCTAAAAGCCCACTCTTGCAAAGAGCCTTGAAATTGGGAAGGAACACCCAGCTCCCAGCTTCTCCCAGACTGGACCATGCATACAGTACCCTAACTTTTAAGGCTATCACCTGAGGGATTGGCCCCCAAATCACTTACGTCTGATNTCTAAGAATACAGTTTATTTTTATTTTTTATTATTTTTAAATATTGTATTTATTTATTTGACAGAGAGAGACACAGCAAGAGAGGGAACACAAGCAGGGGGAAGTGGGAGATAGAGAAGCAGGCTTCCTGCCAAGCAGAGAGCGTGGTGCTGGGCTCAGTCCCAGGACCCCGGGATCATGACCTGAGCCAAAAGCAGATGCTTAATGACTGAGCCACCCAGGCACCCCAAGAACACACTTTAGACACTCACACACACACACAGACACACAGACACACACACACATACACACCAAAGGTCCTCTAAAAGATTTATGNCTCTAAAAGATTGATATTCAAAGAACACCCATTTGATTCTCCCAATCAAAGAGAGCTTCTAAGAACCTTAAGAGGATCAAGATGGTGACATAGAAAGCCCTTGATTTTCCTTTCTTCCAAACCACACCAAATATGTAGCTACATATAGATCAATCCTTTCGAGAGAAATTCAGAAGGTAGTTCTGGGATTTCTACATGAAGGGTAACTCTGAAAATACCCACACAGAAATGAGTAGGAAAGAGTGAGCTGGAATCTTTCTAAAAGCCCACTCTTGCAAAGAGCCTTGAAATTGGGAAGGAACACCCAGCTCCCAGCTTCTCCCAGACTGGACCATGCATACAGTACCCTAACTTTTAAGGCTATCACCTGAGGGATTGGCCCCCAAATCACTTACGTCTGATTGCTACTGGGGCTTTGCATTCATGAGTCCCACATGAACATAGCAAACAACAACAACAACAAAAGTTTTTAAATAGGCCCAAGAGCATTCCCCATGGCTGTACACCCAGGCTCAGCTTCTCAGTTTCTCAGTTAAACCAGAAAAGGTTTAACTGCACACTTCCCCAGCTGCTGCCTGAGGGCCCTGCATCTAATCAGCCTGAATTGAGGCGCTGAATAGATTCTTCCCAAAAGAGCAGTGGGCAGCCCTTCCTTGCATTCTCCCTCTGCTCACTCCAACAATAAAACCAAATTTTCCACTTCTGGGAGAGCCACACTGAGACACTATAATTAAATTGGCAAAAGTTAAAGAAAGATTCTTAGAAGTAGCAAGAGAAAAAACAAATTGCTAGGAGTATCAGAATATTTTTTTTTCAGCAGACACTTTGCAGGCCAGAAGGGAGTGGGATGATATAAGGAAAGTACTGAAACAAAACTGCCCAATAAGAAAACTCTACCTAGCAAAATTGTCTTTCAGAGTCGAAAGAGATAAAGAGTTTTCCAGACAAACAAAACTTGAAAGGAGATTTCATCATTACTAGATTGGCCATACAAGAAACATTAAGGGAAATTCTTCAAACTGAAATGAAAGGGCACTAATTAGTAACAGAAAACACATGAAATGCATAAAGCTCCAAGGCGAGGGTAAATATGTAGTTAAATTCAGAATACTCTTAATATTGGAATGGTGGCATCTAAGCCAGTTATGACTCCAGTATAAAGGCAAAATGACAAAAGTATTAAAAATTACTATAACAAGGGTCACCTGGGTGGCTCAGTCGCTAAGCCTCTGCCTTCTGCTCAGGTCATGGAGCCCGCTTCTCTCTCTCCCTCCCCTGCTTGTGTTCCCTCTCTTGCTGTCTCTGTCAAATAAATAAAAATCTTAAAAATAAATAAATAAATAAAAATAAAAATTACCATAACAATAAAAGAAGATACAAATTATTTCATCAAAATCATGAAATGTTAGGGGAAGAGTGAAAATAATAGATTTTGGATGCATTAGAACTTAAGTTGTTATTACCATAAAATAGACTTTTGTAGCCAAAAGATATTTTGTGTAAGCCTCATGGTAACTACAGAACAAAAACTTGTAATAGATACACCAAAGATAAAGAAAAAGGAATCACTAGAAAAAGATTATCACTAGAAACTCAGAGAGAGAGCAACAGAGGAAGAAAGGAGCAAGCATATTACAAAACAGCCAGAAAACAATTAAAATGGTGTTGACAATTCTGTACCTATCAATAACTATATGTGGCCTGGGGGAGACCTCCTGAAGCTTTAAGGACACATAGATTACAGATGAAGAAATAGAAAAAGATACCCTATGCAAATGGAAACCAACAGAAGTCAGGGGTAGGTATACTTATATCATACAAAACAGGTGTTAAGCCAAAAGTAACAAGAGACAAAGGCCATTATGTAATGATGTGGTACAATATATGAAAAGGACATAGCAATTGAAAATATTCATGTGCCCAACAGGACTGTGTGTATGTAATAATATATACATAAATACCTATTAAGCAATCATAACAGTAGGTGAATTCAGTACCCCGTATTCAATAATAGATAGATCATCCATACAGAAAATCAATAAGGAAACGTTAGACTTGACCTACGTGTTAGGCCAGACAGACCTAACAGATGAACATATACAGAACTTTCCATTCAATAGCACCAGAATACACATTCTTCTCAAAGTCACATGGAACATTTTCCAGGGCAGATCATCTTTTAGGCTATAAGCAAGTCTTAGCAAATTTAAAAATACTGAAATCACATCAAACATCTTTTCTGTGCACAATGGTATGACACCAGAAATCAGTTACAAGAGGAAAAGTGGAAAATTCACATGCTCCTGAAGAACTGATGGTTCAAAGAAAAAAAATCAAAAGGGGCAATTAAAAAAATATATATCTTGAGACAACTGAAAATGGCCACATAATATACCAAAACTTAAGGGATGTAGCAAAAGCATTCTAAGAGAGAAGTTTATAGTGACATATGCCTACATGAAGAAAAAGAAAGACCTCAGATAATAACCTAACTTTACACATCAAGGAACTAGGAAAAAAAAAAAAACAAACTAAGCCCAAAGTTAGTGGAAGGAAGGAAATAAATATCAGAACAGAAATAATTGAAACAGAGAATAGAAAAGCAAGAGGGGAAAAATCAAAGCTAGTAAAGGGAGGTTTCTTCAGAAAGGGTAAAGTGTCTGCCTTCCGCTCAGGTCATGATCGCAGGATCCTGGGATCAAGCCCTTGCATCAGGCTCCCTGCTTAGCGGGAAGCCTGCTTGTCTCTTTCTCTCTGCCCCTCCATCTGCTAGTTCTCTCTCTCTCTCTCTCAAATAAATAAATAAAATCTTAAAAAAAAAGAAAAGGTAATGAACAAACCTTTAGTAGACTAAAAAAGGAGAAGAAAGACTCAAAATTAGAAATGAAAGAGACATTACTACTGATAACACAGTAATACAAAGGAGCATAAGAAATTACTATGAACAATTATATATCATCAAATTAGATAACCTAGTGGTCAGATAAAGAAATTAGATAAGTTCATAGAAACATACAACCCAAGACTAAATCATGAAGAAATAAAAAATATGGACAGACCAATTACTACTAAGGAGACTAAATCAATAATAAAAAAAACTCCGAAAAAAGAAAAGTCCAGGACTGGATGGCTTCAATAGTGAATTCTATCAAATATTTTAATAATTAATACTAATCCTTCTCAAGTTATTCCCCCCAAAAAAGAAGAGAAGGGCAGACTTCCAAAGGCATTTACAGAGTCCAGCATTATCTTGATACCAAAGGTAGACAAGGACATTATAAGAAAAAGAAATTACAGGTCAATATCTCTGATGAACACAAGTGAAAAAATTCTCAACAAAATATTAGCAAACCAAATGCAAGAATAAACTAAGAAAATCTTATACTATGATCAAATAGGATTTACTGCTAAGATGGCAGGATGATTAATATCAGCAAAACAATAAATGTGATATAGACTGCAATAGCAAAATGAAGTATAAAAATCATACGATTATCTCAATAGATGCAGAAAAGTTATTTGACAAATTTAACATCCTGTCATGATCAAAATTCTAAACAAATTAGGGATAGCTTGAATGTATTACAAAATAATAAAGGTCATGTATGTTAAGCTTATGGCTAACATCATACTCAACAGTGAAAAAGCTTAAAGTTTTTCCTCTAAAATCAGAAACAAAACAAGGATACTAACTTTCACTACTTTTATTCAGCATAGTACTGGAAGTTCTAGCCAGAGGAATTAAGCAATAAAAGGAAATAAAAGGCATCCAAATAAGAAAGAAAAAAATATTGAATTTACCTTTATTTGAAGATTACATGATGTTATATATAGAAAACTCTAAAGTTTTACCAAAAAACTGTTAGAATTAATGAATTCTGTACAATTATAGTATTTTAAAAAATCAACATACAAAAATCAGTTTTGTTTCTAAACTCTAACAACAAACTGTTGTAAAGGGAAATGAAGAAAACAATTTATGATAGCACCAAAAAGAGTAAAATTGTAGGGATAAATTTAACTAAGAAGGTGAATGATCTGCAAACTATAAGATAATGATGACAGTAATTAAAGAAGACACAGACAGATGAAAGGACATTTTGTGTTCATGGATTAAAATAATTAATATTGTTATAATGGTAATACTACTCAGAGGTCTACACTCTGGCTTCTCTTCAGATCGCATCAATCTTTCACCTTTTACTACCCAGAGATCTACAAATTCAATGCAATCTTTATCAAAATTCCAATAGCATTATTCACAGAAATGAGGCAAATAATCTTAAAATTTCAATGAAACAAGAAAAGACCCTTTTAACAAAAGCAATCACAAGGAAGAACAAAGGTGAAGGCATCATACTTTTTGATTACAAGCTATAGTAATCAAAACAGTATGGTATTTCCATTAAAAATAAAAGGCACATAGATCCATGGAATACAATAGAGACCCAAGAAATAAACCCATGCAAATAGTCAATTAATTTTCAACAAATGCGCCAAGAGGGGAACATAATCTCCTCAATAAATGATGCTGGGAAAACTGGTTATGTACATATAAAAAAATGAAATAGACCCCTATCTTATACCCATATACAAAAATAAACTCAAAATGGATTAAACACTTGGACATAAGACCTGAAATCATAAGACTCCCAGAAGAAAACATTGGGCATAAGCTCCTTGACTTTGGCTTTGGCAGTAACTTTTTGGAATTGACACATAAAGCAAAAGCAACAAAAGTAGAACAAACAAACAAACAAAAAGTAAAACAAGTAGGTGGGACCACTTCATATTTTCACCTGCACAACAAAGGAAACCATCAAAAAAATGAAAATGTAACTTATGTGATGGAAGAATATATTTGCAAACCAAACAGCAATGAATTCCCAATACATTTTTGCAACCTTCTTACACTGGCTATCAAACAAAAAATATACTCAAGTTAAATGTACAAAAATTTGATGTTCTCAGAATCACTGTTTTGAGTAGTTTGTAAACAACTCTGCTACCTAGTGCCAGTTTCTTTTTGCACATGTTGGAAGACTAAGAAGTTCTAGAATTGAGTTGCATTGTAATATTAGCATTCACTTTGATATAATTAATTAATTTTATCTGATCTTGTCAGTTTTGATGTACTTTTATCTAACATTCTTCTTCCATGTATTTCTACTCTTTTGTGCTAACATATTTGCAAAATTTTACAAAAATGTGCTAACTTATTTACAAAAGTACTTTTCATTCTCTTTACAATTTGATTTTGATGTTCTTCCCATTAATAAGTGGGTTTTTTCCCCCTGGTTTCCTGAATCAGGGCAGCTTTGTGACTTGCTTTAACCAGTAGAATGCAGAAGTAATGATGTGCAAGTTCTAAATCAAGCCTCTGAGAGCCCTTTCCCTGCTTTCTATTTTTCCTTTTTATCAACTATTATGCCTCAAATAAGCTGTGTATTTCTTTGAAGCAGCAGCTAGTATAAAAACAGTAACTGTTATACAATAGATGTCCCATAAATATCTTAGATTAGCATCATGTTGATACTATTAAAGAAAATGTGTTTGCAGAATATACCATTATTTACTTCCTTTTTAGTAAATATTATATCTTTGCTACTACAAAAGATGTCCAGCATATTCTAATGATTATATATAAAATGCCCTTGTGAAATATTTTAATGACTGCCACTCAGAAATCAACCTTCATATGTCAAAAGTAAAATTCTAGTTTTTTACTTTTTATTTTTATTTTTTTTAAAGATTTTATTTATTTATATGACACAGAGAGAGAGATTACAGGTAGGCAGAGAGGCAGGCAGAGAGAGAGGAGGAAGCAGGCTCCCTGCTGAGCAGAGAGCCCGATGCGGGCCTCGATCCCAGGACGCTGAGATCATGACCTGAGCCGAAAGCAGAGGCTTTAACCCACTGAGCCACCCAGGCGCCCAAAATTCTAGTTTTTTAAAGTGTGAGGAATTACCAAGCTTCTGAAACAGAGAGATAGTGAGAGAGTTTCTAGGTTATAATTTTTAGGTCTTTAGATAAATAGTATATAGGAAGATAAATATTAGGTGATTTTGATTGTAAATGTCACTCGAAAATGCTAGTGGCATTTGCTAAAAGATTTTCCTGATACTCAAGGAAGTATTTTAATATACATATATATTAAAATATATGTAAAAATATATATAAAATATGTTTCCCTTGGATTCTATATGTCCCATAGTGAACTATAAAATGTTGATGAAAAATTTATTAATTTTAGCTGTCATTTGGTGTTTTCTCAGTGCATTACAAGCAAATAAAGTTAATACTGCCTCTTTTTCTTAATATCATGTAGAAACTTTCTATAAGAAAAATCAATAGGTTTTAGGAAAGGAAGAAAAATACTCTCATTAAAATGGACTATATATGCAAAATTAAAGAGTTTACTTAGAAATGTTTTCATAAATCACTTTATATGTAACCTCTTTCATTTTTCAACTTAGAAACATGGTCATTTATTTCCTGTAAATGTATTTGATGCTTTAATATATTCATTCTGGACTGGGTTTTAAAACTTTAGCATTTTTCTGTCTCAACCATAATGAAATTAATAACCTTAGGCATATATACAATTTGAAAATGAATAGGAAATCAATTTTCTGTGAATCTAAAATATTTTAAAAAATAAAGTCTATTATTAAAAAATATGTATCAAGTGAGAACACATAAATAAAAACCCTAAACAGACTGATCTTTCATCTGTTCTACCCTTAATAACTAATTCAATGTTAATTTTTATTTCCATTTTTGGGGAATGTTCTTTCAGGGATTAGTTAGGTGATAATAGATTTTTTTCTCAAAGAGTCACCTTTACGTATCTTGCATATACCAATACCCAAATCCAGATTTGACAACCTGAATAATGTGTGGTGTATTTCAATTTTTTAAGTTTAAATTTTGATAAAATTCTTACTGATATTTTAGCATGACAATTAGTAAATAAAAATTACAAACACTTATTAATTGTGATAATTGATTTTTTTTGGAATGGCATAATTTACATTGAAAATTAAGATTAATATTGTTATTGTTGATGTGATATTTAGCATAACGTAGTCAAGACTAGTTGCAATAGAAGACACAGAAGTAATTCAGATTTGGTTTATGTAGAAATTTTTATGCAAAGTACAAGAATAATTTCAATGTTGGGGCTAGGGAGTAAAGCTTGGTTTGTATGGGGGTCAGATTAACACACAATTTAGCTTTGAATTTAAAGAAATAAAATAATTTTGCCAAACCTAGGAAAAAATGAGGAAGAATGATTAATGATACTATGTTATAGCTGTGGCTTTATTAAGTGAACCAATAAAAATATTTCCTTCTTTTTTCCAGATAAGTGAAGAATTCTGACATTTTCCATAGGAATGTTTCATAATTTTTTTTTTCTGGAGGGATTTTGATAATGAAATAGAACTACAATGGATTAAGACGATCCAATTTTTCAGTAAATTTTTATTTGTACTTTTCTTGATTTATTCATTTTAAAGGGAAATATTTAACTGAATACATTTCTGATTTTTCAGTCTGTACATATAACCTGATTTAACTGCCTACATTCCAAGACTTATACTTTGTTTTAGTCATTGCCCCCTATATACCATGACTGCTTTGATATTTTTTAATTTTTGAAAATTGTATCAACTGTTTGGGATATATCAACTGTTTGGGACATTAATCTCTGGATTAATGTAGCATACTGAAAACAATTCTTGTTTTTCAATTTTTATCAGTAAAAAATGTTATTTTATTTGTTGAAAATCTTACTTGAAAATTTAAGTCATTCATTTTCCTGGTTGATCAAAATTTGAATCCCTAGGGAAAGGCAATTAGTACTAAATTTAGAAGACTAAATTTAGTGAATACTTAGTCTTTATATCATGATCATTTTGAAGTGAACAGAAAAGTCAACATGTAGCTATTTCCAAGATATTTTGCCATAATTCTAGAAAATATGTTTCTAGGTGTCTGTTTTCTCTGTAACCTCCTCTCTGTTCTTTACCCATTCTTGCATATACGTGTGTGTGTGTGTGTGTGTGTGTGTGTGTGTGTGATATTCATTACTCTCATAAAACATTTACTATGTGCCAGGAATTGTAAGAATTTTATACATATTACCTCATTTAATTCACTTAATGTTTTATGAAATAGATACACATTCGTCTATGTTACAGAATGAAATGAGGCTTGGAAACGTTAATTGAATTGCCCAATATCACACAATGTTACCTTTCCATGCACTACCTACCACCTACCAGTGTTTCCTCCATTTTAGTAAGCTGCTTATTCTTTTAACATATGTAATTTAAAGCATTTGTTCAAGTGCTTGAGGAAGTATCAGGTCCTTTAAGAAAAGGATGTTGATTTTCTTCTAGGCTGAATGAGAAACTGGATCCTGAGGAAGAATAAAACAAATGAATGAAACTACCCGGTGCAAGGTTAAGGATATCTTGCTACAAGAATTGTTAGATGTTCCAACAGAGGAAAGCAGGGCTAAAACAATAAGCAAAGCAATTGATTCAATGGCAACTCCTGGTAAAGATAGAGACAAACTACATCACATTTCCCTAGTGATCTCACCCTACTAATACATTATTGGCACATTAAAGTCTATATTGACAACATAAAGTTCAGTCATAGGAAATTTCATATATTCAATCATTTTTATTTACATGACTTAGTTTTTTATCATTATTTACATGACTAGGGTAGTATGTTGGCTAAACCAGTGTCTGGTTGTTTCTTTAAGGCTTGCTCTATTTTCATAGTGCCTCATGCAAAATGCCAGGCAAATTCAGACCCTCAGTAAATATTTATTGAATGAATGAAGACCAAATAAATCAGTCAATAAGCCAGGCATTGATGTGAACTGCATCACTTTGTTATTTCAAATTAGAAGGTGAGAGTTAAGATCAGTACTCTTGACTTGATCCTCTTTGCTGATATCATGTGCCAATTTTGTATAATTGAGCCAATAATATTGACTTTGTTTCATGTTAAAACATTTAGCACAACAACACTGAACCAAAAACCATGTAACATATTGAAAGCACAAAGTTAAATTAGCTCCTATTGGCCTCAGAAGGTTTTGAAATCTAGAGGCAGAGACAAATTCATAAATCAGTAATGACACTGGTGTGATCAGTGCCTAACAGGGTAAGCAGAGAATGAAATGGGAACAAGGAAACAGCATCTAATAAGGTCTGGTATTTTGATGAAAAAATATTGGACAATTTGGCTGAGTTGAGCCCTTTAGGATGAGGGAAAGGAAAGGAAAGATGAAAGGTCAAGGTTAAAGAAATAGCAAACCGTATCACTTAATCTATAAGAACTTCAGCAAAACTAAAATAAATGGGACTTGAACACTTGAAAGGCAAGAAATTAGAGCCAAATTGAAGAGAGTGATCCTGGGATATCTTAGGCACTAGCTTGTCTAATGAGTTTGAACTTTATCCTGGAAGCCCCATAGATGGCAGTTGCATTGTCTGAAAATGAAATATTAATTTAAACCTTATAAAGATGATAAATTGCTGAAAATAGTTATTTCATGAGGCAATTAAGTTACTAAAATAGTACCCATTAACTATCAGTGTGAATGTTACAAGAATTCCAGTTATTATTGAAATATTATCATTCCAATGAAATCTTACTAATCAGGGATTTAATCCCTGAAAATACCAAAAGCATGGTGCATCCATGAAATTGAGGATCAGCAAGCTATCATTACCAAACTCAGCTTGGGGATGAGGACTTTTTTCCTGGTCTTATGAGTCAGTAATTTGTCTACTAAGATCAAAAAGGAGAAAGCTTAGTTAGTAAGGAACCTCTGATAATTTGGGAAATTCAATTCTCTCCTTATATCCATTTTCCAGTTTCTTGCTTCAAAGAATATCTGTTACTTCATAAGCCTGTTTAAAGCATTAATATGCTTAAAACCGGCTCATAATAGAATATGTAGATGGCCTCCAAAGCAATCTACCACATTCTAGCTCAATATTCATATTAATTTTCTCAAGACTCTTGAACACTTTATAGTGCTAATTATGTCTATTAATGTGTCATTTACTTTGAAATGATATGTATGTTTTCTTCTAAAATAGAATTCCTTAATTTTGCTTAGCAGAGTTCTATTTCAGTAAGCCTTTCTGATCTAATAACTCTGATTTCTCTTGAAAATAATAGGTTTACTTGTACAATGAATAGTAACACATATGTTTAATGCAGATAACTGGCTGCTTATCAAATTGGTTCTAATTAGACATTTTTGCATTATGGGATTAATATGAGTGCTCTTGGGACAAGGCATACAAAGGATGTGAATGTTCCAAGTGAGAATACATTTAGAGAGATGGCATTTTCCATTTCACATTAGCTTTGTACTATTTGACAAATGCTAATGATTACAGGTACACAACTGGGTCTTGATTGTACTTGCCTGGCAAAGAGATATGGAGGATTTGAGTGGAAAATAACAGATATTGTGGATTTGAGAGGAAAAATATTTAAAATAATGACATTCTATTTTTACATAGTTCTTCTAAATAGTTGTTTGAAGAGATGGGACATTTCCCAAGTAATAGGTTTCAGTGCTCAACTAAATTTATTCTTACGAAATGATATATTTTCCAGGTTGCTGTTGAAACTAGCATAAAGGTGTCTTAGCTGATTCATTTATGTGATTCCATCAATTTTTTTTTCTCACTCATCCATTTTTTTCTCTTGTGAATTTTGAGATTACTACCAGGTTTCCTGATTAAATTTAAGTAGCATGAATACAAATCTAAATCAGTTTCCCCAAATTTTTGCTTTAACTTAAAATAAATCTATCAATTTATATATATCTAATATTAGTCCTTATAGCATGTCATATTAAGATATTTTTACACTTTAGCTAACGAACCATTCCCTGCACATTCTTATTTAAAAAAGCTCCTAGGTGGGGTGCCTGGGTGGCTCAGTGGGTTAAAGCCTCTTCCTTTGGCTCAGATCATGATCTCAGGGTCCTGGGATGGAGCCCCGCATTGGGCTCCCTGCTCAGCAGGAAGCCTACCTCCTCCTCTCTCTCTGCCTGCCTCTCTGCCTACTTGTGATCTTTCTCTCTCTGTCATATAAATAAATAAAATCTTAAAAATAAAAAATAAAAAATTAAAAGCTCCTAGATGACTTTCCTTTGTGTGAAACTCCTCTCTGTCATCTTCTTGCATAAAACCACATTCTTCACCATTATGACTTTTACCAAAATTTTCTTGAAATTATCATGTCTTTCCAATATGACATCTAGAAGGTAAATGATGAACAGTTTATTTGCTAGGTGCAGTATGTGGCATGCCAGCAGGGTCAAGTGGCCCAGAAGTCCTGGGCCCAGGCCTGCAAGAGTGGCCTGGCCTGGGGAAACTTCACAGGCAGTAACACCAGCAGGTGTATAGGTTACCCATTGAATATCACCCTTTGAAACATTGCACAGCTATTTGGAGGGCCAAAAACCTCACTTCAGAGATCTTAAAAAGGAGCCTCAAATTTTGACTGTGGGGCTTTGAAGCTGTATAAACAGCAAAAGCTGACCTTACTTCTGGTGTCTTAAGGGATGAGTGCTAACATAATAATAAAATATACAGACCTTTGACTATAGCACTATTTTGCCAACCCAACATCATCCCCACCTGAAGCATAATCCAGCATCTGGGGTCTAATATCTGTGGTTGCATCTGTTTCATGGGCCATCATTTGCTCCATCTTTGCTTACAATTGGGAAATCTTCGGTTCCTTACCACTCTCCTCATGATGGGGTCTGGGCTAGGATAGGACTGTGGTCCAAGATTTGTAGCCAATCAGAGTTGATTGTTTAATACTGTGCTATAGCTTGTATCTATGCACCTATGCAGGAGGTCAATTGCATTCCTGGGAACCCAGCTAACAAGGGATCAAACTCAGAGAAGTGTTTCCTTACCAATGAGTAAGATACTATCTATGTAATTTATAAAATACCATATAGTATCTATATTACATACATATGCAGTAAAATAATTGAAAATATAAACAAGCAGGAAGAAAGAATATATTTTATCTCAGTTGTCAATTGTCCCATGGTAAATGGGACATAGTAAATTATTCTGTACTATTCTGTACATTTATCAAATAGCCCATTCAAAATGAATAGTCTATTCATTTTGCACTGCACCTCTGTCAAATACCAAGGTCCCATATATGTACAGAGATATTTCTTTGCTTTCTATTATATTCTGTTGGTTCACTGGCCTAACTCTGTATCAACACCACAGGCTGCAGTTGTTGATAATTTAATTTTCTAGAGAACACGAAAGAGAACTAAACAGTAATGTCCTCCAAGAACTTCTTAAATATGTAAGTGTTTGCATACATGCGGTGTACAGGCAAGCATTACTATAAAAGTTCAAATTCATTAAGGAAAATATGATGACACTGGCAAGCTTTTCATAGCATTTAATGTCCTATCTCAAATATGCAACACATTATTTTCTAAAACAAATAAGTTTCTCCAATAAGTTTAAGCTTGTAAGTCATTGCCTATGAAAAAACTTATGAGTTGTTAATATTCTGGGTAAAGAAAGCATCAGAAGATGCTTTGAGATGATTGCATTTATATATGCATTACATTAAGCAAAATAAATCTGGGAAGTTCAGAACTACAAGTACAAATTGGTTAAAGCAAATTATTTGCTTCCTTAGGAGAAAAATAAATACCTTTATTTTGATAAAACCCATGGTTCTAGAAATGGAAGAAAACCTGGTAAAATTATGTCATTTAGAAGTTTGAATGAAAGAGAGAATATCAGTTGGAAAATTAAGTACATGACTACTATATATGTGACAGTTTTAATGGGATAGTTATTCTTTATAATCAAAAGTTAAAAATCATGAAACCTATTGCACATTCTTGAAATTGTCATAAGCAATTTGATTACTCCATTCTTCAACCAAGTCACTTAAACATGAGCTGACTAAGCTTCAGACTAAGGTGTTAGATAGAGGTACAGGACTTATATTCACTGCTTTCACATAACCCTCTCTTGTGCAATGTCAGAAGCCAGCTTCAACTGGGATCATGAGAGATACCTAGCACCTCATTTCAACAGTTTTCATTAACTGTTACAACTTAATTTCCTGGATTGTAGCAATAAAGACCTAACTGGTGTCCAAGCTTTTCCCCAATGCTCCTTCAATATATTCTCCAAATGACTTCATGGACCTGTCTCTAATCTAAAAAACAATGTCACCACAATAATTGAAATACTTTATTTCTTTCCAAACAATTTAGTAAAAAATAATTTACCATGATCTCTGCCTACCTGCCTAAAATCATTCCCACTCACTCCAATACACACACACATACACACCCGTACCCCAATAAGCATCTTATTATCAAGCAATATGGAACAGTGCACAGTTCCATCATGTACTGGAAATAACGCACTGAAACAGACAAAAATCTCTTCACTTATTCTTATACATTTTAGTGGAAGAGGCTAACAAAAAAAATTAAATAAGGAGAATATATATTATAATGATATGTATTCTATTCACAAACATGCCAAGCAAGCTCCTACTACAAGACATTTGATGTTTTCTCTGCCTAAAAGGCTCTTATAGTAGTTAAAATAAGGTGAGCAAGGGAAGAATACTGTTAAGAAAAACTCTCCCAATTTTTTCATCAAACTTTTTTTTTTTTTAAGATTCATTTATTTTAGTGAGAGGGAGCCTAGTGGAGAGGAGTACAGGGAGAGGGAAAGAGTCTCAAGCAGATTCCCTGCTTTGTGTGGGGCCTCATGCAGGGCTCCATCTCATGACCTTGAGGTCCCAACCTGAGCCAAAACCAAGAGTAGGACGCTCAACTGACTGCACCACCCAGGTGCCCCTCGTCAGGCTTTTATCTAAATTTATTCTTGTTTCAAAATTTGTGATAGGCAATCTCTCAAACTGGAAGCTTTCTTTGATATTTGCTCAAGTCTGGTAGAGGTGATGTTTCTTGGAGTTTTAACAGCACATTCGGGGTACCTCTAATTAAAACTGTTAGAGCACACTCTTCTTATCTATTTCAGTGTGTTTGTTGAGTCTAAAAGGCTGTAAAAGATGGCGATTAAAAAGTAGAATTCTTGGACTCTAATACCAATTTTTCTAGGTTCTGTATGTAGTTAAAAGAGTTAACCTCATTTTTTCAGATTCCTTACGTCTAAATTAGAAATAATTATAAAAATGTAGTATTTGATACAGGCCAGGCATTGTTCCGGAAGCCTCCTACTTATTAATCCATGCATTTTTTACATCATCTCTATCTCTAAAAATCACAGGGTTTCTGTAACATTACTGTTTAAGTTAGTTAGATTATAAAAATAACTTTTAAGCCATTAATGTCATATAGTTAGTGTTTATTCAATTGTGTATGCATTTAAAGTATATGTGAAATAAAGTTATGAATTTCATAAATTTTCTTTACATTCAGAGATCTACTTTTTATCACTTTCAAAATCAACATCATTTATGCCCACACTCCGTTACAAAATACTGTTTTCTCTAAAATAAAGGTTGTGGTTCATACAATGTTTCTTAAAATGGGGTTCCACATTTGCCCTTGGGAATTTCACTAAGTCCAGACATTCCTCCTTGGCACTTCCATGATATCATAACCCAACTACAGAAGTTTTTTTTGTTGTTTGTTTTAGTAAACATTAAACACTTGCATTTCTTCCTCAAATGACCCTTATATAAACTACTGATTAAGTCCAAATATTACAATTGTCCAGTCATGCCCTAAAGAATAATGACTACATATTTGTGCACATATGAAATTAAAATTACTTTCTTCTGGCTAATAGTAATTTTAAGTTTTCATAAACTTAGAACTCATTCTATTCTCATGGATATAAAAATAGCATTATTTTGCTAGAGTAATATAATAATTATTTCTATATCTCTTGAATTTAGCAGTGTTCTTGGAAACATTAGAAAAACAGTGAAATTGTAG
Source organism: Ailurus styani (assembly GCA_002007465.1). Taxonomy (NCBI): domain Eukaryota; kingdom Metazoa; phylum Chordata; class Mammalia; order Carnivora; family Ailuridae; genus Ailurus; species Ailurus styani. Next base: position 1,665,249 of record LNAC01000005.1, on the reverse strand, counting down.
GATGAATAAATTAGTCAATGAAGGAATAAGATATTCTTTTTTTTTTAAGATTCTATTTATTTATTTGACAGAGAGAAAGATCACAAGTAGGCAGAGAGGAGGGCAGAGAGAGAGGAGGAAGCAGGCTCCCCGCTGAGCAGAGAGAGCCCAATGCGGGGCTCCATCCCAGGACTCTGAGATCACGACCCGAGCCAAAAGCAGAGGCTTTAACCCACTGAACCACCCAGGCACCCCAGGAATAAGATATTCTTAATGGCATCTTAGGTTGACTCAAATTTGACCAAATACTATATCCTTCTTACCCAAGAAAGCAGCATACACTAAATAGCAGGTAGAATTTTTCTGTAGAGATAAGAAAAGCCGTGGGTAGCCATGTATAAACCTAGAATACAAGGGGAATAACTCAAAGTGTCATTTATGGCATAGATCCAAGAATGGTTCATAACCATCATGAAGATATCAGCTGTTTGTTCCAGAATGTAAGTCTATCAAGAAAGTCTTGCTATGGAAATGTAAAGGAAACTTTAAACAAATACTTTGATAGCATCATTTTGACTAGTTTAGAGATGTTGTTAGAGGTGTTTAGAGAACATATAGAAAACAAATGAATTATAATTTTGTAAAGTTGGGTGGTACCAGAATGTGGAAACCCTTAAAAAGCAGCCATTGATAAATATTATTCATGTGCTCTGAACAATATAATCACATGATCAAAGTTAATTTTTTTGCAATCATTTATTATTTCTTATGAATCTTTTTTTAAAGGTGACCTCCACCCCCATCTGGGATTCAAAGTTGCCACCCTGAGATCACAAGTCTCATGCTCTGCTGACTAAGTCAGCCAGGTGCTGACTTAATTTCAAACTTAATTTTAAGAACTCTTTAATAGATAAACCTATAGAATCCACTGGAATGACAGAGAAAGGAGATACTCACCTGGTGGCAATTAAAAATAAGAAGGATATGAAAAAAGATGCTGAAACATGGAATGGAAATGTAAGAAAGGATTTGATAAACAATACAAGTTGATAGCCACATGATTTTGGTAGCAATTAGTTGGTGTAGATATTATTTTTTTTAATTTAAGGGGTAAATTTTATTCAAATTTGATAATAAGATATGTCACTAAATATAGGTATCATGCATGAATACATACTTACATAAACAAAAAATATATACAATAGGGTTTACACATGATACTCTCTCTGCGTGAAAGGTAACTAGTCCATCAACAATTGCAATGATATCAGAGTCTATAATGTAATGCAGCAATGACAGACTGATGTTAAATATGTGTGGAAAGATAAATAGCTTTGTTTGTCAATCTCTGCATCAGGAGATAGCTTGTGCAAAGCCATGTGAGACAGATGCTATGTAGGTAACAAAACATCTACTACAAATAGTTACAAACAACATAAATTTAATACAATCTAGCTCTGTTATAATCTAAAGTGTTTTAAGAGAAGGATTACCAAGATATGCTATGGAAAAAAGGATCCTAGGAAGTGGTTGATCTTTCATGGTTGTGCATCATGCTGAATGGAGTAATAAATAGAAAATATTTTATCAACAATAACATGTGAATATTAATATACAAAAAAGAAATAAAAATGCAAACACATCCCTTTGTAGCATAGACTGGATTTACGAACTGAAAGATGAATTTAGGTTATTTATCCAACATAAAGGAAAGGTCAACATAACCTTCAGAAATGAAATTAGAAAAGTACTTTTGAGTGTGACTGAAATACTACAGCAATTGCAAACAGAATAATGATAAATTATGTCTCTTAAATCTAAGCACTGCAATTATAAGATTCTAGGAACAGTCTTGATAAATTTAACATTCTGCTACATAGGAGACAAAATGAAAGCACTCATTTAGCAAAGCTTTTCCATGTTGAATTTCCTCTTCCCTTTTTCCGAAAGGGTTGTCAATAAGAAGAGTAATCCCTGAGGACAGTTTGGAGCATCATAATATCTGAAACGGCTTTAGAATTTTAAAGAAGAAATGATGGAAAACAATGTGCATATTTAGCATGACAAAGTTTTTCGCCCACATTGAAACATCCATCAAAACTTAGTTTTATCATATGTCCATTGGGGTTTGATGGTGGAGAACTGCGTAGATAAATGGGGACAATAGACTAAAGGTGAAAAACTATCGACTTCCCAGGAGAATTTCCCTCCTTAGACTCTAGAAGTAAGACAACAAAATTGTGACTTAAAGAAATAATGGCAGGAATATGTGTTTCAATAAATCAAAAGAAAGTAATATTGGTTATATAATGATACTTCTGAATAGAAGATTTTATTTAAACACAGATAAGATGAGCCTGAATATTTGTTAAAATCATAGATCATTGCATGTTAAGATTTGCCCAAAATTCATCATTGACAAATGTTAAATTGATACACACATACCCAAATACATATATGATATAAAGCACGTGAGCCTAATACTCTTCAGGCTTCGAAACACTTTATTTGGAGAAAATGTGTTCAATTAAAGTGGGAATCACAGAGAACTTGATCTATCAGCCACACCGTCTGTAGTACTATGGGCATAGAAGGGAGATTTTGAGTTGATACACAAGAATTACTTTCAAAGAGGGATGGAAATTGTCTAATCAAACATTTCATTAAAAATGTATTTTCCCCCAACAAACAAAAATATATTATCTTAATCCAGGGAGATTTGGGTCTCTTGCTTTTCAAAGATGATTGAAAAGATTGCCTTACTAGAGTCAAGTTCTATTAAGTTTATTAATATTGGGGTCATTATGAAAAGGCTTAAGAAAACTGTATTTTGTCTAATTGCTAGAAAACTTTAATGTTATTTAAAAAGTAATTTGCTTGCTTATGTGTGCATTAATATCAAAGGCCAGTATTCTCATATATGTTAGTATATAGAAAGTTATATAGACTGCTAAATGTTAGGGAACTTTCCAATAATTTTTTTAAACAGATGCTCATTTTGACTACAGAGTTCTCTGCCCCCAAAAAGGATTCAATTTTCTTTTCTATATGTATTTTCTAACATTTGTTATAGCACAAAATACAAAGATGAATGAAAAAGCTAAGCATAACAGTTCAAGGATCAGAAAATAACTTCAAAATATCAGTAATTAAAATTAATGGAAACTTTGAAAATAAGACTGATTTAACTCTTTAAATGATGGTATTAAAATTTAACATCACTTGTAAAAGGCAACATCCCTCACTCATACCCCGACAGCCATCCAGAATTTGCCCTGCCATTTTGCTATTGAGCAGCACAACAATTGAGTTTCATAGGCAGCTTTTATGAGTGGATACCTTTTTTTTTTTTAAAGATTTTATTTATTTATTTCACAGAGGGAGAGAGATCACAAGGAGGCAGAGAGGAGGGCAGACAGAGAGAGGAGGGGGAAGCAGGCTCCCTGCTGAGCAGAGAGCCCGATGCAGACCTCGATCCCAGGACCCTGAGATCATGACCTGAGCCGAAAGCAGAGGCTTTAACGCACTCAGCCACCCAGGTGCCCTTTTATTTTTTTAATTTATTTTTTATTTTTTATTTTTTTAAGATTTCTTCTATTTATTTTAGAGATGGGGGAGCACAGAGAGAGGGACAAGAGATTCCACAATGAGCTCAGAGCCCAACTCGGGGCTCAATCCCACGACCTGAGATCATGACCTGAGCTGAAATCAAGAGTCCAACACTTAACCTAACCGACTTACTCACCCATCTGCCCTGAGTGGGGAGATCTTTTCAAGGATAATGCTACCAAGCTCCTCTGACTTTACTGTACAGTCCTTTTAGTGGTAATTTATATATTTTAATCAAAAGGCTAAAATTCGATTCAATTGAACAAATTTTCATTAAGCCACTCCTATTAACAACAAATTGTTACATGCAATATTCAAGAAACTCACAGTCTAATCAAAGTACACAAACATATTTTTAAATGATCTGTTAAACTGCATTAAAAAAACCCCAAAACTATAAACAGTGATGGGTCCCTAGCGTATCACACACTACGATTGACCAACAATGCATAACTGAATTGGTTCCTTGCCTTTTACTCTTAATGCAATTGTTTTATAATCCTCAAAACTGTAATCAATATTTCTGGAGTTGTATTTTTTTCAAACTGATTATATCTTGTGAATCATTACATTCTACATGACCAGTAGGGTTCTGTTCTCATTTACTATAATTTCTCTTTTTTGCTCTTTGACATTTTTTAGTAGTGTGTGTGTGTGTGTGTGTGTGTGTGTGTGTGTGTGTGTTTCTGTGTTCTATATTCTTTGATCTTCCTTTCCTACTGCTTTCTCTACAGTTTCTCATAAGAATTTTCCCTTGGGCGCCTGGGTGGCTCAGTGGGTTAAAGCTTCTGCCTTCAGCTCAGGTCATGATCTCAGGGTCCTGGGATCGAGGCCTGCATTGGGCTCCCTGCTCAGTGGGGAGCCTGCTTCCCCCTCTCTCTCTGCCTGCCTCTCTGCCTACTTGTGATATGATCTCTCTCTGTGTGTCAAATAAATAAATAAAATCTTTAAAAAAAAAGAATTTTTCCTTTTTTTGCAAAATTTAGTAATTTATATAATTCTCAATAATTTAACATGTTATTTCCACTCCCACATAGAAGTTTCAAAGAAGTTTTCAAAGTTCCTGATGCAATCATCACAAACAGTTCTGTTTTCTTGTCATCTATCATTCTCGCCATTAGACAATCAACAGATATAGTTTTCACAATGTTTCCTTCATGTCCATGTAGTTTTCAGAAGTTGGAGAGCTTACATTGAAACCATACTTGACTGTGGGTGGTACATTAGATCCTTAAAAACATGCAAAATATTTTATAGATGTAAAGAGAATCTAGGAGATTACAAAGTCAGATTTACAAATATACCTACATGTGAACAAAATAAAGTATAATACAATTACAACAAATAGACCAGTGTGATCTGCTCTTATACAGGATATAAAAATAGGATTACACACATAAATAGCACTTTCTATGTTCTGGGAACAGTTTAATTTACTATAGTTTTACCTATATTAATTCATTTAATTACTGTAACAACTCTACAAGGAAAACGCAATTGTAATCCCTGTTTTGGAATTGAAGAAACTGAGGCCCAGGACTGTAGAATAACTTGCCCAAATTCTCACAGAGAGGTGAGCAACAGAGTTGTGCCTTGCTGCAGACAACCAGGCTCCAGATTTGGAGCTCTCCAAGATCAGGCAGTACTGCCTTTCAGGACATACACGTAGGAAAAATGGAGGATCTTGAATGCCAACTTAAAGAATAAGAAACTTTAGCTATATTAGCAAATGTTTGTAAACAAGAATATCACCTTGTGATGTATTTAAATAAAAAATAACTCCACTGGATAAGATTTTAGTGAGAATATATAACACTGGGTTTAGAGAATTCAAGGTAGTAATTAAACAGCTGGTGAGGACACCAAAAGAAGTAGAAGTCAGTTGCTTTAGTGTAAGGAAATAGAATGCTGGCTTAGCCTTGGAACAAAGTCAGAGGAATAATTTTAAAGTTTTGTGTGTGTGTGTGTGTGTGTGTGTGTGTGTGTGTGTGTAAGCTTTTGAAATAATCTCACTTTCTCCAAGGGACGTAGAAACAAATGGATTTTCTCTGTGTGTTTTCCAAAAAAAGAGGTCATATGCAAAGCAACTTTAGACAGCTAATTAGAAATTATAATGAGGTAGATATAGTATACATGTACACAATTTTAAGTAAGAAAAGAGATATTTCTTTCTTTTAATAACTAGCTATAAATGCTAGAGGGGATGAGAATTGAAGGTCACAGGATAGATTTATTTATAGTACTTTCTTAAAGGAGGAAATAGTTTGGACAAAGTTTCAGGGTAACCAGAGCTCTGAAAATTGTCTTTAGAGGCAAAGCATTTCTGAAGTGGTTTGTCCTTTTTGATTTGAACATACTGATTTTTACAATGAATTGTTATGTCAGCACTTCATCTACCCCAAAGGAAAAGCATGATAAATCTGCATTATGCTTTGAGGAAAGAGCATTACCAAGCTCTAGTATTAGCTTTCAAACCAGCTATTTCTAGTAACAGGCCAGATTTACCCACCAGCTATTCTTCCACACATTCATCGATTCATACTTTATGCTGAATGGACTGTATATTTTTTAATATACCTATTACTTGAGCACTTATTATAGCACTAATTTTCAACATTTACAAATTAATATACATACATTTACTTTTTAATTTTTCTGATTAGGATATATAATTAATTTCGGATATTATCTGGATGTAAAGTGTTTTAATGATGTGAAACAGGGACGTCTGGGTGGCTCAGTGGGTTAAAGCCTCTGCCTTCAGCTCAGGTTATGATCTCAGGGTCCTGGGATCAAGCCCTGCACCGGGCTCCCTGCTCAGCAGGAAGTCTGCTTCCTCCTCTCTCTCTGCCTGCCTCTCTGCCTACTTATGATCTCTCTCTCTCTGTCAAATAAAAAAAAAATCTTTAATGATGTGAAACAAGTCTTTTTAAACAAGAAATAGTATCAGGTATTAGTTCTGCATTGACTCTATGTCATATTATTATTATGGTAATTATTTATCAATTTAAATTCTTCACATGAATTTATCTGTCTTCTTGTACACTTATTTTGATTTTAAGAACAAGTCAAGATAAGTCTCCGAATTTCTTCACTATGATTTTGCCTTGCCTGCTTTGAAATAGAAATGAGATCATCAGCCTAATCTTCCCTAGTGCTAAGGAATGTGTCATAGTGTATGGAACAAAGGGTATTAAAATCTTCCATTTAGAACATGTCGTTGATTAATTTTTTTGCCGTATCTTGATTCTTCCATTAAAAAGAACCATTTCCATTCAAATCATATTAGCTTTGACTATCCAGAGCTGAAAACAATTAATAGGAAGTGTAAACACTCATTGGCTTTTTGGGAAGCTCAAGTAAAAGGAGTACTCTCTCAAATTTTTTTATCTCTCTCTCCTTTGTGTCTCTGATTTGCTTCTGGAAGGTTTTGATGGAGGTATCCTGTTTTTGAACTACAAACAACTCAGTTACTTAGAGAAGAATGGAGACATGGAGAAAATGAACTAAAGTATATTTGCCTGTTTGTCTCCCTGCAGAATAAACTTTAAAAAGATACAATATTTAAAAATGCTGAAGCAAGTATTAAAATTTTTACCAAACCCCTTCTTCTCACCACCATGTTCATCTCCCACCTTGCACTGTGCTATAAGTCACTGCCCACATATCAGGATGTTCAGATTATTGACTATTATAATTATCAATGGCCAGCAAAGATATTGAACACCTTGCAAGTTTTAATACTCTTTGCTGTGCCCTGCAAAAATAAAGTGATGTAAGGTACGAACCCTTCCTCAATAAAAGATAATCAGTTCGGAGAAACATACAAGAAATTATTTTAAAATAAGTGGTATGTCTCATGAAATAAACCACGCTCATGTGGAGAGGACTATTGGAATTACTTAAGCAGAAAACACAAGTTACCCTCTCCTTCTGGAGACTGAGATAAACTAATTCTCACTCTTACCACCACCTACAACTCTGCTTTCTCCTTCTCTCCGCAAAGAAAATAGGGAAGAAGGCAGAATAGTGTATGATTTCTCAGGATTGGGACCAAATAAATGAGCATCACTGAGCCTTTCTGTTTTAAAGATAGTCATTTTAATGAAGTAAGGGCATTACAAGTATGAGTAGTAAATTTAAATATTTAAAAAGTAGACAGTAGTAGAAAGAAGGATTTTTGTTAAGCTTGTACTTGCTAGAACTGCCTTTATCAGACTGAGCAAAAAGAAATACGGAATGATAGCTTGATAGGTGTCAAAGTCAAAGGAGGAGTTCTTAAAGCTATCCGTACCTAGATTTTTTTTTTTTCTTCCAAGTGGGAAAGAACTCACAGGCAAAGTGAAAGTAAAGATATAAAGAAATAAAGGGGGTAACTGATGGACCATAAACCAAGACACTCCAAAGGGAAAAGGGGAGGAATAGAGAAGGAAGACTTTACTCAGAAGAGCTTTTTTTAAGACCTGGGAGGGAACGGAAAGATGGATTAAGAGATATTTTTTATAAAGTTGCAAATGTAAGGGTATTTAGTAATGGAGACCAGAATTCAGTGTGTGTGTGAGACATCTTGCCAGATTTCACTTAGCATTATCCAGTATCCCCAAGCATTAAGTTTAGAGGGAATATGTCAAGAAAAGAGACAGTCTGCAAGTAAATACAACATTTAAGACACTGGGTTCTCTATTGTGTTTTAAGATGCCATTTCTTTATGTTAAATGATGGGAGCTTAAACTATCAAATTGCCTTCTTCTAGCTATTGTTTACTGCTTTGAGAATTTTCAACTGCATTATGTGGATCTAGTAATGCTTTTGGAAGAGGATCTAATAAATTTGTGCAACTCCCTTTGTGGACTCTCAGGTAAAATTATACTATCAGGGGCAAGAGAGAGACAATTTTTTTTATTTTATTTTTTTATTTTATTTTTATTTTTTTTTATTTTTTTTTAAAGATTTTATTTATTTATTTGACACACAGAGAGAGATTACAAGTAGGCAGAGAGGCAGGCAGAGAAGGAAGCAGGCTCCCTGCTGAGCAGAGAGCCCGATGCGGGCCTCGATCCCAGGACGCTGAGATCATGACCTGAGCCGAAAGCAGAGGCTTTAACCCACTGAGCCACCCAGGCGCCCGACAATTTTTTTTAAAATAAACTTCTCAATTCTATTTCACTTTTTGGGCGCTTTCTTCATAACAAAGGGATCATGTCCCCTACTAAAAATCTTCTAGTTATAGGCTATACAATAACTTCTCAAAAAACATATGTGTATTGTACAATCATCTCATCCATGCTATAGTATCCAGAATTTAAATTTTAGGACAGTCTTGCCAAGTAGACAGACAAATTTCAAGGATAGAGAACACCCCCCCTTTTTAAATAAGATTTTATTTATCTATTTGTCAGAGAAAGAGAGTGAGCGAGTGAGGATAAGCAGGGAGGTTGGCAGGCAGAGGGAGAAGCAGGCTCCCCGAAGAGCTGGGAACCAGATGCAGGGATTGATCCTGGGTTTCCAGGATCATGACCTGAGTCGAAGGCTGATGTTAGCCAACTGAGCCACCCAGGCATCCCTAGAGACAGACCATTCCTTATGTATGTTTGAATCCTATCACCTAGGACATAGTCTAACACTTCACAGGGGCTCAACATACATACTAAAGCCACTACTCAAAGTCCCAATGTGTCCACCAGGAACACACCATTAGGCAGAGAAATTAACATTTTCCAGCTTACTACAGCAAGAGGAAATGCACCTCAGGATCACCATGGAGCATGTCAAAAGGGTTTTAGAAAAGCTATTTATAGGATTTGGAGGACTAGAGTAAGTCATAGGAATATATTTGAAGAACTGATCAGAGTTCTTTGTGAAAAACAGAAAGGTTAGAATTTATAGTTAGATAGCCTAGCAGATTACAGTTACATTAACAAAGCTAGGGAAAAATAAATTGATTGTAAAAATGTTCACATGCTTCCTTTCCTCTTATGCTTTGGCCATATCATTTAATTTGGTTAATGGGACATTGATAAACCTGATAATCCAAGGCTTGAAGAGTGTTTTTGTCTTGGAACTTACTTTATTTTAACTGGTAGACCCATTGTCTAGGTAAACAAGACAACCAGCTAGATGTAAAGGGGAGGATGAAGGTCATTCTAGATTAGGCCATCCCAGATCGATGGTCCCCCAATTGAGTTGGTGACTGACTGCAGACAAATGAGCAAATCCAACTGAGACCAGAAGCACCATCCAGATGAATCCAACCCAATTTGCTGACTCCTAGAATTGTGCTCTAAATAAATGTTCATTATTTTAAGTTACTAAGGTTTGTAATGGTTTTATGTCTCAAAAGCTAACTGACGAATTTTGGCAATCTGTTCACCTCCATTCAGGTGAGCAATCATCTATTAACTATGTTCAGGATTTATGTTAAATCCATGAGTTGAGGACTTTTTGTGAATAGCTTTCCACATCAGTCGTCTCAAGGTTTGCTCAATTCTTCTGAATTACCCTGAAAAGACAACCAATTTTCAATGGATTAGAACCTTCAAATGATACCTTAAACTAAACTGCCAGTGAAAACCAGTAAAGTGTATGTATACATACATATATATATATATATATATATATATATGTATATATACGCTATATACTATATATAGTCTATATATATAAAGTGTATATACATATATATTTATATATATGTAAATATATATATATTTATATATATAAAGTGTGTGTGTATATATATATATATATATATATATATATATATATATATATATAAGCTCTCATCCTATTCTAATACTTGTCCCTGCATTGGAAAAATGGAGTTAATCCACAAGGGGATAAACTGAGTCTCCCACACAGTACACACTCCATACAAATACACAGTGCTGAAAAAGTCAGAAAATTTGGGTGATTTAGAACTGTCTTAGTCTGGCCTCAAAAATATGCTTGGCTATCTATGTCCAAATATTTTAGCTTTTTTTTTTTTCACTTATGAGGAAACTCAAAAAAGTAACTCAAAAGTTTGTATCACTTATAAATGAGAAATAATTTTGAGTTGCTCAGTGCAAGTACAGTAGCTTAATTACAAGCATGAGGTATGTAACATTTCAGTAAAGCACTGGCCCTATTGAAGGCATTGTTATAAAGCAGTGTTTTAAGTCCATATTTTGTCATGGCTATAATTTAACAGTTTAGAAGCAAAATTAATGTGTCGTGTTTCCCTTTGATTAATACAGCACATTTTATTCAAAGTGGCTTGCTAGTCCTTTTTGTTGCTGCCAAAAAGACCTGGTAGATACTGACAAAGAAATGGAATATTGTGTGGGCCAAATTTCTGACATTCGTTTCCCTCAGACATTAATTTAGTACAAAGGAGAATAATCTGCTGTTCACAAAGAAGAAAAAAAATACCAATATATTTGAAGCCAAATCCTTTCACTTAAAGGTTATATGACTGAAGATAATTTTCTCAGGAGGGAATTTTGTTGTTTGAAATGTCTAAGACAAGAATCATCAGAAGAGAGAGTTGGCTGCATCTTGTCTATTGTAGGTCTGCGGGTAGTTGGAGCACTGGATAAAGGAGAAAATTCCATCTGTTTGGAATCAGAATCAATTTTTGACACAAGCTGTCAAAAAAAAAAAAAAAAAAAAGGGCAGAGAAAGAAGCTGAACTACCCCAGAGGAATATAACATTGCTAAACCAGTTTGATGGAAAATTAAAAATTATACCTGTATTTAATTAAATCTGGGCCAGAGGAGACAACCAGCTCAGGCCTTTGAAACAAAGTTAGAAATAAATAGACCTTTGCCATCAGAGATTATCAAAGTGTTTTTTGAAGGTGAATTACAAAGACGAAGGGAAAAAGAGATGTTGAATATTTTTATAATGTAATTTTTAAATTCAATCTATTAAAACTTCTTTCTTTAACTAAAAAGTAGAGGTTGAATATGACTAGAGGCATTTTAAATTAATAACAGATGTGGTAACAAAGAGCTGGTAAAAATCGCTGAGGAAAATTGAATGAAGGACCTAGATTACTTACATTAGAAAATTATATGCCTTTAATAGTTAAACAGCAAATCTTCATATAATATTGTCCAAAAAAGCAAAATAAGTGTGACTTTATAAACACTTTTATTGAATATACACAAATACATATATGAAATAGAGAATTCTGCTGTATTAAACTGTTCTTCAATTTCCCTGATACCAGAACAGATTTTCTCATGTTTAAAAAAAATCTAGTTATATAGATATTTTCTACACAAGTGGAACTTTAGAAGAATATACAACATTTTAATTTCAGGTAGTAAATAAAGTTCTATTCATTACAACCATTCATTTTTTTTTAAAGATTTTTATTTATTTATTTGGCAGAGTGAGAGATTACAAGTAGGCAGAGAGGCAGGCAGAGGGAGAGGGGGAAGCAGGCTCCCCACTGAGCAGGGAGCCCCATGTGGGGCTCAATCCCAGGACCCTGAGATCATGACCTGGGCAGAAGGCAGAGGCTTTAGCCTACTGAGCCTTCCAGGCACCCCTTTTACAACCATTCTTTTACATCCAAATTATGTAAGGGAGAATACCTGAAACATGCACACTTGAGCTAAAGTAACTGGATTCAAATCTTCTCTCTGTCTGCCAATTTATCCACATCTTTTAAGCCTTCTAAACCTTAACCAAGTGAAAAGATCTACCTTATCTCACAGACTGGTTGCAAGAATTAAATGTGACAATATTTATAAAATGTTTAGCATAATGTCTTTTAAAAAAATTAAAGTACTAATATATGAAGATAAAGACCATTTACTATTTATTTCAATGAAAACAATAGGAGATCCAAGGAACTCCCATTAGTGGAGGGTCTGTTGTAAGTCTGATTTATTTAGTCATTTTAGAATAATAGGAAAAAATACTTTTGTGCATTTAAATTAACTTTTCAGATTCTCAAGAGGACTGCCTTTGAAAAGACATGTAATCTGACAATGAAATTATACCTACTCCTTCAAATACAAAATATTTATTAAGCAGCTAATGTGTGCCAAGAACTCCCTAAGTACTAGTTATGCCACAAGGAACAAAACAGATAAAATTCTTATTCTCACAGAGTATGTATTTTAGTGGGAGAAGACATATAAACCAGAAATTAGGTAAATATATATCATGTCAGATATTGATAAATATTGCAAATTTAAATAAAACAGAAATAGGAAATAAAGGGAGCTGGGAGAGTGATTTAAGTTTAAAATAAAATAAAATAAGATAAAATAATTAAAATAAAATAATTAATAAAAACAATTAAAATTTTTAGAAAGACTAAAAAAGACATGAGCAAAAAATGGAAAAGGTGAGGCAGTAGCCATGAGATGGGAGAAGTAGTCTTCACATAGAGAACACACCAAGTAGATTGGATGTGGGTATAAAAGAAAAAGAGGAATGAAAAGATTTTAAAGTTTTTGGCCTAAGCAACTAGAAGAATGGTAAAAGGAGGACATGAAAACATTGAGGGACCATTGTGTTTAAAGATTACTACTAAATATTAGGCATTAAGGTGAATATGAGATGATATTAAAGATCCAAGTGGAGATATTTGAAATGCAGCTAAAATAAAAGTCATAGTTCAGGGAAAGTTTTAGGCTGGGTATAAAAATTTGAGAGAAACATATATAGCTAGAAAGTTAAGTAATTAGTTAGAAAATATTTTTTAAAAATGATCCGTATCTTTTTTTTTTTAAAAATTTTATTTATTTATTTGACAGAGAGAGCTCAGATCACAAACAGGCAGAGAGGCAGGCAGAGAGGAGGAGGAAGTAGGCTCCCCGCTGAGCCGAGAGCCCGATGCGGGCCTCGATCTCAGGACCCTGAGATCATGACCTGAGCTGAAGGCAGA